>OY744482.1:226043640-226485391 GCA_963556165.1 Tipula helvola | reverse complement strand
GTTCGAAATTGATGCTGATGGCTCGTATTTCTAGGTGCTTTGCCTTTACCCACTTTAAACTGAACCTATTTTCTTTAAAGTTTCATCATTTCAATAAATTAATGCAAAACGCCTTATTAGCTCGATGTTTAAAACACAATTATGCCATTATGATATCGACATAATATTCACAAAAAGATTTAATTCCCTATGTTATTTGATATTCCTTTACCAAAATAAATGCAATTTGCTTATTTAGCAAAATATTTTAAATAAAATTTCAACATACGCCTCTTCAAAAGTTAAATAATTTAATGAATGATTCAAAAAAATTGATTATTAAATTTACCTCTATACCAAATGCAGTCTTGTTATCATGAGTAGTTTATCGCTGAGTCAACACGACCACAACCACAAAAATTCTTTCATATAATCTAGTTAGTCTAATTGGCTGATATTTTAAATTTTATTATTTATATTGTAACACCTAATTAAATTGTTTGTATAAATTAACATTTAATATTTTTAGAAATGATCAATTTGGGCAAATCAAGATAAATTAGCTGTATTGTGGTTTCTGTAGACAATTTAAAAAATATCATTATTAGCACACATGCAAAAATGAAAATTGTTTCACGCAATGTTTTATGTTTATTGTGTTTTAAATGTTGAAATAAATTTAAAATTTTGTTTTAGTCAAACCATTACACATTGCCTAAACAATATGCTACTTTATTGTTTTTGTGCACTCTCTCATAAAATACAAAATAATTAGTCTCCAAATGCGTTGATTACAAAAATAATTGTGATGATATTTCTGAACCACTGTAGAAAATAGGCAACGGAAAAATGGTAGAAAATTTAAAAGAGCCCTTTTGCTCTTATGTCACATTACTACCAATAAACCTACTTAAGTATTCAACTAACGACTTAACAAAAAAATTATTGGTGATATTTCTTGTTTTGTGTTCGCCATAAAAACATACATAATATATGTTTTTGTTACATTATCATTCAATTGTATATAAATCTTATTGTTCGCAGCAACAGCAACAAAGTTTTAACTTAAAAAAGAAATGTATATATGTACAATAATAATATAAAAAGGCGCTCGACTGTCTTATTTTGACGCGATTCATGTTGTTTTATCGCGCGCATATTTATTTATACATTATTTCATTCTTCTTTCAAAACTAACAACATTTTTTTTAGTTTTTGACTGCAGTTTTGTGTTTGATTAAAATCAAATTTTTTTTGGGCTTATTATAAGCATTTTATTCCAATTTTCCATTGTTCTGTGACAGTTCAAATAAGCCACAGCGACGAATCAAACAATAAGTTCTAAGAAATCTCTGAAAAATTATTTATATTGAAAATCATTTAATTAGATGTTTAATAGTTTGGTGTCTGTATTGGGCGTCGAAACACGCTTTTTATGCTAAACAAACGAGCTTATTCAATGACATTGAGACCTCTGTTAATTATGAGGAGATTTAAAAATGTTATCTTAGAATCGCAACGCGTCGCCATTGCTTCATTGCATACTCTGTTGTCAGTTTTGATAACTAGCATTTATTAAACTCTGAAATCCTCATGGTTTAGTTTGTTTTAAATTATTTACATACACAACAAAATTAAATTTTAAATAAACAAAATAAAATAAACTAAATTAAATAAATTAATTGTACTGTCAATTTAATTAACAGTGTTTAGTATTAATAATCTTATTTGCCAGCAACGCATTAATATTTATCTAACATTTGTACTAGAATAACATCGCAAAGAATTTACAAATTGCGGCCAACATCATTTATTGTTAAATTGACATTTCACAAAACAATCACCCATCATGCCAAAGTAAGCAAAATTGTATCCAAACAAAGTCAAATTAAGAAAAACACCAGTATAAGCAACATTATTATTCTGCTTTACATTCGACCAGCAGAAATCAATATTGTAGCAGCCCTCCACTGGGGCAAATCAAAAACCGCTAAGCCACTCTTATAATATTAAACCAAAATACCAGCGTTTAAAATTACTCTTCACTTTGTTTCTATTCACATAAATTCCTCATGTAACAAATTTTAATTTTCCTTTGGTTTTTTTCGTTCACAAAAAAAAAACAAAAAATATGTTAATGTTGAAGTGAGCGAATTTAAAAAAAAAAACGAATTTTATCGTTCATCGAACGGAATAGAAAATGTAAGGTTCTTTATTTTACTAATTGACTATTGCTATTGAATAGTTCGCGAATATATTACTCCTATTATGTTGTTGATTTGGTATTTGATAATGAATAATGACGATATTATGTTTTATTTTATTGCGCAGAATTTGCAACAAATCATTACAGTTTGTAGTAAATGCAAGAAACATTATTAAATGTAACTTATAGATTAAAAAATGGTTGGCAAGAAAATTTAAGTTTACTGATGCTTTTTTTTTGTTTGCATAGGAAACAGAGAGTACATTTTGCAACTGACAACGAAATAGGGGAGGTATATAATTGTACTAAGAGCACGGAATGATACCCATTTTCCACGCGTATGATAGTTTGTTTGGTTGTAGCATGAGCAGTGGTGGCAAATTACAAAGGCTTATTCGAATTATTCTTGTTGAATCATGACTGCTGGTACCTGTTTTTATTTTAGTTACTGAGTAAAATATATAAGGAAAACACATTTTACAGGTCTATCGTCAATTACAGTCCCATAAAAAATATTTACTCAATCAGTACGAAATAATAATTGAATACTTTAGGAAACAATGGGAAGATAATTAATTTTGACAAGTGCAACCGGCGAAGTGTTTGTTTTGGCTAATTTATTTAAAATGAAAAATATCACATTTCATTATAAAAAATTGAAATTTCAAAAAATTGATATTACTCATTCAAGTAAAACTACAAAAACCTTAATTAAATTAAAATTTAAAAAACTTAAGTTCTAAAATTCATGTTTTTATAGTACATATCATCAGTCTTTCAGTGTAGGTATGTACATATTTCTTATTATCTTAGATTTTAAAATTCAATAAAAATGTATCACTTTTTTATGCTATGTTTATTTAAATTCATTAACTGTTCATTTGGTTAGCTTAATTTTCAAAAAATTGTTTATCACATAATTAAATTTTATCAAAATCGTAATTCAATCTTACTAATAATAAATTATTTAAGTTGTGGTTAGAAATCTTATTCCGATTGTCGGTTAGGATGAATTTTAATGCGGAAAAGGTTCTCTCCACACTTACTTGTGTCGCAGGCGCCGAAAATATTGCTCTGGACAGTCGATGCAATATTGGAAAATTATATTTTTGAAACTTCCAATAACCTAAGATGTCAGTTTCTGGAGAAATTCTGGTCGGAGAGTAATTATCGATTTCTCTGTATGATTCAATCAGTAAAGATTCTCTAACATCCTGCGCTTGACTTTTCTCGAGACTGGAGAAATAGATGGGAAGTTTTGATATTGTTGATACCTCTGTGTTTGAATTTGTTGAATCTAGATTGTCCAAAGAGGTTGTTGTGGATGATGTAGCTGCTAGATTGTTCGAGGTGGTTGCTAATGAAGAATCATCGGTATTCTTGGTGGCATCATCGGTAAAATTGAGAATATGGCTGTAAAGTGTTATTAAATGGTCCTTTGCTGTTATTATTTGTTCTTTAGACAATAGGAAATGAAGTCGAGGATCTATATATATTCCAGCTGTTATTACTTTATTGTTCAATAACATAGGTTCTCTTTTAATAACATACTCTAATAAACATTTTGAATAAATATCCTGTTTAATCCTGTAAATTCACTTTCATTTCCAGCCAAATTTTAAAGGAATCTGGAATGGTGATTTTCGAGCTCTGTAATTTTATGGTTACCACTTCTATGTCTTGAAATGACTCGATGAAATTTTCAATAAATTGGAAATCAGGCTTATTTGAGATTTTATTTTCATCATCTTCAATAAACAACTTCAAATCTAGTATCCGCTTCGCCATGTTAAAAGAGGAGTTCCAGCGAGTTGGAACATTTAATAATGGTAATTTGAAATTTTTAGATTTAATTTTTTCTAAATTTGTTGGCTTCCTTAATTCTATTGCAACTTTTCGAACTTCATTTAATTTTTGTTGCAAGTCGCCGCATTTGTTGATGACGTCTGTAACTGCTAATTGTAGAGTATACAATTAACAACAGGATTGATTTTACTTTCGCTGCTTTCAAGGTTTTTCACAATCTCCATACTCACGTTTGATGATTGTTCATCGTTCTCATTCTCAAATTCATCCTCAAATACTTCATTTAAAAGCTCTGTTGTTTTAATCATATTTCGCCCGTTATCTGATGTTATACAATATACATGGCTTAGCTCGATATTAAACTCGCTTAGAATATCCAAAATTATGTTTTTTAAGTAGATTGATGTATGATTTTGTGTTAACACTCTCATCGCTAGGGTATTTATTACTACTTTATCGTCATCTATGTATTGGATGTTTAACCCTAGCACACTCCTATCTAATCTAGAGGCTGAATCTACCATTAATGAAACCACTTTGCCTTTCACGCTTTGTTTTATTGCCTCCTTTACATTTTCAGCGAACGCGCCAAGTTGCTTTTTTAAATTTGCTTCATTTAAAGTTTTTATAGTATCGAGACTGCCCATCCCAGTAATGATTGGATCAATAATTTTTCTAAATCCGTTGTTTGAAATAAAATTGAATGGTAGACCTCCCTTTGTAACCATTTCAACACAACCTTCCCATATTAGGTCCTCGGAATGTTTAATTTTAATTGTCTTAAATTTTTGATTTTTCCCGATTTTTACATCGATTGTGGAAAGGTTTTGATGATATACGAGAAACAGGTGTTTGTGTTTTGATTTAATATGACGCACCATATTCGCTACGACGTCTCCAGAAAGTGCAATATTACACTCTCTACAAATTTGTGCATTTTCAGTTTTATTGTAGATAAAATAATCACGAATCATTTTGTTTTTTCCACCCATTTTTCTGTCCTAAATTATAAAAAAGGATTAACAACGATTTATCAATAAGTTATTTTATTAAACAACTTGCAACAATTTAAATGCAAGGCATTTCACGCATAATGTACAGAGGAGAGGACATTCAAAAAAAAAAAAAATTTTACTTTTCAACCCAATTTCTGTACCGAGGGCCGCTGTGAAATTACTCATTATGTAATATTCTATTTTAGTTGAACCAAAACCAACACAAATGTCTATTAAGACGCGCTGATCGTTTGTATCACAGATACTACAGAAAAATGTGCACTGACGACTGACTGGGTTTACTTGTTAATACGTTTTATATAATGTTTAAGTACGAAGTATTCATATTTATTTTATATCATGGATGCATACAGCATCGGATCAGTGACACACTTGTCTAACTCATTTACATAATTTGTGTCGCATCAGCACGGTTTGTATAAGCATTTTGTTAATTTTGTTTGAACAAAAACACCTTTTTTAAAATGCACATAGTTTTAACGACAAAAGGCAAGTGATGGCAAAAATGCTGAGCACATAACATAAAATGAGAAGGAAAGTTTGCCGGCTTTTCAAAATCCCGCCCCGCCTTCAAAATCCCGCTTTTCAAAATCCGGTTTTTCAAAATCTCGCTTTTCAAAATCTTGGTTTTGAAATTTGAAAGACGTACTTTTTTTAATTCGAGCCGCCCTTTCTGGTGAAGGAAAATTTTATACAGTAAAATAAAAACCAAAACCGGGATTTTCTGAAAACCGGAATTTTTATTTTTACATGATCGGGATTTTGAAAAGCGGGATTTTGAAGAGCGGGATTTTAGAAAGCGGGATTTTTTCTTAAGCAAGATTTTGATAAAGCGGGGTTTTGAAATGCGGGATATCGTTACGACGCCAACATAAAAATATAAAACGTTTGTTAGTAAATATCTAAATGAAAATTTGCGTAATTTAGAAAAGATGTTTTTTTTGTTCAACTCATAATAAATATTACGTTAATTTTATTAGTATATATTTTAATTTTTACAAAATAATTACAATTAAATGATAGATTAGACACTAATTATTAAAAAGCTTTCACTCCAACAATCACAGAAAGACTGAAAAAAATTTTGTTACTATTGTACTGTACAATTGTTTTTTTTTTTGCGATTCTACTCTTCTTTTTCTATTCTATTGATTTGTTCTACTTTTCGTCCTTATTTAAAAACAAAACTGAAAATTGCGTTATAGCATTGAATAGATAAAAAACATTTTTTGTTTGTTTATAGTATTGAACAACGAATACATTTTTGTTTTCTTTATTTTACGCCAGCTGACTAATCTTTCGAATAATATTTTTTTTCTACTCACTATTCAGATCGATCAGTAATAAAAAATTGTATTGACCAGTAAAGAACGATATAACTAATTTTTAGTGAACGAGTTTTAAAACGCTGCAAAATACACATCACATATGTATATAACATAACTCCCGTTCACGACACAGTCCTTACTAAATCCATTCGAAGACTTTAAACAGCATTGTTTCAATCAGACTACAAATTATAAACCATCATTACGTGAATCTGATTATAAATGTGAATAAAGGAACCGCACAACATATACTCACCCGCCTTCGGGACCCGAACCACAATTTGTTTAAAAACCATTGGAAATGTTTTTTTTTTTGATCAGGTGCATTTCGAGAAATGCCACGAAAAGTTGTGCCAAAATGAATTTCAGAGATCCAACTATAAACTACAAAAAACCTCCAGGTTACGTCGCGTCCATCGGCTTTGCGCTTCTATCCAACACAATTTTACTATTTTTAGTAACGTATTCGGGTCTCAAGTTACGGTTTTTGATTATTTCGTACCTGTTCTGATGTACCTGATTGTACCTGATGAGAAGTCGAACATTCTAATAATTTTGTTTTCCACTTGGCTTGCCATCAAATTGATACTTGTACTAGATTCACTGGACGTTCCACTATTAGTTCCTTCATCACTTGGCTTATATGTAATTAGGATCAAGATCGCTGTCACCGTATATAATGCCGTCCCCACCAAAATCAATTTCTTTGTCATCGTGATTTCAGGTTTCAGACGAGATTTGCTCGTGTGCCACAACCATTTTGTCTATGTCAATTTTATATAAACAAATATTAAAACTGGTAGTTGTTTCTTGTAAAACAATCGGAGGCGTGGCTGCTTTTTGTATAGCAATCGAAGTCAATTGATTTACCACAGATCGCAATTTAGAATTAATATCCATTTGGATCGCTTGTTTACTAGAACAAGGCAACATTGTATCTAGATAAAAAATTAAATTTAGAAAAAATTACTTATATATTTACATAATATTTTACAAAAAATTTTAATTTACCTGCCTGATTACGATAACTTGCAAAGTAATTTTTCGATTCCTTTGAAGGCATCACCATTCACCATACCATGGCAATTAATTTTTGACCTCGGCTCGGCTCATTACGACTTTCACGTAAAAAATCAGTTTTAGTTTTTTATGTACAGTCAGAAACATTCAGATGTATACGGCAAATTAAAATCAACGAAACACTTTTTTTTTTTTCTTACTTTTTTTATTTTAAAAATACATACATAAATATGAAGTAAATATGTATATGTGATAACATTATTGATAAAAAATAAAATTTTAAATATGATATCTTCTGTTTGGTTTTTAACTTTATCTTTAAATTTCCCTCTAAATATGAACCGTATACATCTGAATGTTTCTGACTGTATTTACAAATTCACTTAATTACAATTTTCTGTTTAATAATACCGTTAAATATTTAGATTTACCGTCAAATGATAATCACTAGTTATACAACAAGAGGTTCGAAAATAATCGAATATACAGTTTATAGGACGAGTTGTGTTGCCTATGAAACACAACGACACCGCAGGTGGAGTTGTGTTTGCTAGGCAACACAACGAGTCCGCAACTGTATATTCAGATGATTTTCGAAGCTCGAGTTGTATATGTTAAGACTATACAACGAATCAACCAAATATATAAACAAATTATTTATTGAACATAAGTAAGGTTGTTTATATTCATGGAAGATATGATTTATTTGTTTGCGGCCGAAACACCACTAGTGGTGTTTTGTGAAATACTACTTAGCAACGCAAATAACCGATATTATACACCGTAACTAAGGAAAATTCAACTATTTGATTGGTTTATTTTCCAATGAGTTGTATAGTCACTGTTATACATTATTCATTAAGGCTTTTCAGGCTAACAATAAAATGTAAAATCCGTAAAAATAACTCACTACAGTTAAGAATCAGAGACAGTTAGATTTTCTGTTAAATAATATACACAATCACTCATTACGACTTTTCACATAAAAAATAAAAATCTAAAATCCCGTTAACACAATTTTAATTTACATAAACAATCAAATTAATGTTCACTTACTAAATAAAAAATATTTTGATTTTTTATGTACGTTTTACTTAACTAAACATATTTTTGATTTCCCGTTAAACAATAATCAAAAATACACAGGGTGTAGTAACTTAAATCGACTTAAAATCAGTAAAATGAAATAAAATATTAGGCAAAACAGCTTACCTTGATAAGGTATTTTATCATACAAAAATATAATTTTCAATATGTACACTTAAGCTTGTGCACAAATTACAAAACTATGTAATTTGTAACCGTTATTTTGGATTACTAATTTTTTTAACAATTCGTTAAATCTGTTGTCCAATATGTAACTAAAATGTTTTGCCTCCGAATAACTTTCAGCGCTATTTCCATAGTCGCACTTGAAGCCACATTCTCTTAGTCGTATAAAAAGTTAAACATCTCTTGAAATGATATCACCTGAAATGTATACAGCCCATTTCTGATAGTCGTATCACATCGGGTGATGTGACTGCAGTCGTATCACATGATAAATAAATTTGTATTCTCGAAGTCGACATAGGAGAGACGATACCAACCAAATAATTATCGGGCAACTCTAACAATTTCCTTAAACTTGACAAGCCAACAACTGTCACACATTTTAATAAAATTTTAGTTTAGTTGTCAATTGATCCATATTTTAATTTCTTTATTTCTTCAATTTGATAACAAAAATGAGTTGATCTGTTTTATGACAGTGAAAATGACGGGCAAAATAATCAGTCCACAGCCGTCCAGCGTAAAATACTACGAGACAAATCTAATCCGTTAGAAATACCTGAGTTTCTGTAAGCGTCATAATTGTAGTATGATTTTTATTGGTCGTAACATTTTTTGCTTTTACATAGGTTTATAAAAGTATTTAGAGTAAATAAGGACGTACATATTTAGATATTTATTGTTGAGGATTGAAGCTCATGTGAAGCCAAGAGTGCGATCTTCATCTGTTTGTCCTATGCTCAAACTGGTATCTGTAGGTATCAAACGGGGGCTAGTAACGAGTATTTCGCTGCAGTAGCTCCACCAAAATTCTCAAAAAATTTAATAGAAATTGTCAATATTATGGAAAGCGAATTATGCTCCGAATTAATTAAATTTCCAACCAGCAAAGAAGGAAGGAGAAAAATTAAGCTGTCTTTTTTTTTTTTTTTAAATACCGGTTTTCCTGGCATTATGGGATGCGTCGATGGCATACATGTTCGAATCGTAGGATACGCAAAAGATTAAAGGCACTTGTATTATAATAGAAAAGGATTTTTCAGCTTAAACGTTATGCTTGTAAGTAGATAATTACATATTTATAATTTATTCCGTTGAAACCAAATTGAATTAATTTTAATAAAATTTAATTTTAATGTATGCAATGTCCCTAATGTACGACACTTATGTTGTTGCAAATCCTCCTGGGTCACGTTATGGCTCGTACGTTTTTAATTCAAGTGACCTCGATACTCAGCTATAGCGCGAATCTGATAATGATGAAGCGAAAACTTGGTTTTTAGATAACATTGTTAAACCATTATTTGAGATTTTTTTTGTGCTATAAGTATTGTTTATAGGTGAATAGGTGATACTGATTATGCACTTAAGCCGTACCTGATCGTGCCATTTCGGACTACACATCGAGAGCGCAACCCAAAAGAGAAACTTTTCAACTAGCTCGAAATATAATTGAGAGAACTATAGGAGTACTCAAAAACCGCTTTCGGTGTATTATTGGAGAAAGGCAGTTACATTAATTATTCGCCAGATAAAGCGAGGCAAATTATTAATGTTTGCTGTGCTTTGCATAACCTGTGTATTAAGTCCAAAAATGATACAGATAGCTATTAATGTACCAAGTGATGAGGAAGAACTGTTAGTGCGCGATGTACAAGACAACACTGCAGAACGAATAAGGGAGCAAATAATGAATTCTATATGTTAAAATAATTCAGTTTTATTGTAAAAATACCCAAATAATAAAATATAACAAAAAATAAGTATTATTCAGTGCTCAGTGGATCTAAAAATATTTAAACAAATAATTGTATTTTATCACTTATCGCACTAGTGTGATTGATTGTTCTCCTGCAAAGCCAGTTTCGTTTGAGTATAAATCAATTGTTCTGAGTTTTAATTAGTGTTTCTTTCCTAGATTTTTTTTTTTTTGTCTCTTATATTTTCCTTGTAAACTTCAAATTTTTTTGATTTTAATTCGTACAATTTTCACATATATTTAGATATTTCTTGCGTGTGTTTTTGAATCTCCTGTTTCAAGTTCTAAGAAACATCTTTTTTCATCTTCAAACGATTTTTTTTGTTGTTGCGTATTCTAATGAGGTGGCGTATTCAAACCCATTTCAATCCTGTTAGTCTCAATCTCTTGTAACGAACCGAATAAATTCATCGATCTGATATTCTGTCACCTCTTGTGTCATCGCTGCATAGCTGGTTGTTGGATCCGTGCCCAAGGAGGCTCCTCCAATGAAGAAAAGGTAGATAATTTATTGGTACCCCGTCCGGGAGGAGCTTGACTCATCTGTATCAGTACTGTGAATAATTTATCAACAGACTCAGAATATGAAACTATTGGCGAAGAATTCGTTGTTGGAAGCAACGTTGAATACAATTTTATCAATTTTGAGATATTTTGCTTTGATTCCATTTTAAAAAAATCACAATTTTTTTCTTTTACTGATTGTGGGTTTTGCAGAAACTTTATTACAGAAATTATGTCAATATTTCGACGCTGACTGATACGGTATTTAAGAGCTGTTAATATTTCCTTAGCAATATGAGAGTTTTCTTTCTCGAGAGTTTTAAATAAAAACATTGAAACACCTCCGCTTGTTAGTAAGTTCGCTTCTCGATGGCTTAATGCTTCAACAGCCAGTTTAATTGGTTTAAGAACATTTGACAGCTGTCGATAATTCTCAAATCGTCTCAAGTGCCTTTCTTACGCTACTGTTAACTAGAAAAAAGCGTTCAATCATGGTACATAGCGAACTCTATCTCGTTCGACAATCTAAAAGAAGATTTTATCCTTTGCCGTGATTAGTTTTAATGTAGTTCTGTAGTATATTATTCTTCACAGGGGATCCCGCTTAAACCATTTGATAATTTTGCGAATTCGTGCCAGTGTATCGTTGAAGTTTTTTCGCAGTTGTGGCAGTTTACTATAACTTGCATTGTTTCCGTTTTCCTCATCATCGCTTTCGCTTGTAATTGTATTTTCACTTGAATATTCGCTCTCTGATTCCGATCTTATATTACATTTAGTTGGAGTAGTACAATTGGAGTAGTATAAAGTGTATCAACAACCCCTAAATTAATAGTGTGGTTATAACACAGTTGATGAGTTGTTGATGTTGGCAGCATGCGACCTAATTTTACCATTAATGCCGCTCTATTAGTAATGCATCCAATTAAATCCGTAAACCTTAAATCAAAACTTTTAAGTTTATTGGTTAGAAGTTCTAGCGCTGTTTCCGCGGGACAACTACCCAAAATTCTTGTTAATCCTAAATTATAAACCCCGCCATTAGAATCATGAATGTTAACAATCAAGTAGCATCGATTGAGCTTTCTATAGTCCGCTCGTCAAGAGAAAGGCTAAATTTCTTTTTGTCTTGGGTCTGCATTTTAATTTTAGATATCAACTGTTTTTTTTTGCGACATCGTAATACTTGTGAACTAATTTCATTACTTCCGCTGGATATTTGGGTAAATATAGTTTTCGTCTGTTTAAAGAATCACAAATAAAACTGCTGTTTGTGATGGCGTGAATAGTAAAATCATCCAATGCCGCTTTGCTACTATATACAGCGGAGGCAATATATAGGTATAGGGACAAAATTTTAATTAAAAAATTGAATATTTAAAATAAGAATTGATATTACTTTTTATTTTAGATAATATATGTACATAAGAAAGGAACTTCAAATAACTATGCCATATTTTGGATTTCGAGTGAACTACCGTCTTTAAAAAATAAAATAAAAAATTTCTAAAGGCAATATTTATAAGGACATTTTGCTAATTTGTAATATATCAGCACCTTTTTGTTAACCTAATAACCAGTATTACCACACGCTTTTATAATTACTTACTTTTTACACTTTCTGCCGTAGGCACTTGGCGAAAAACACATAATACATACATTTTTTTAAATTATTTTAAAAACACTGAATTTTGCGAAATATTTAACAAGTGTTTTTAAAATAATTTAAAAATGTGTGTATTTTATAATTACTTGTTGGAGACAACGAGGCATCGAGTTGATATGGTTTTGCAGCAAACTTTGATCGAATGAATTGAATGGATTTCCGTAGTTGGGTAACCGTTTCAAATTGGTGGTTGTTATGGTAAACGCGGTTAGAAAGTAATGCCCAAACGTTTTCCATAGTCATAGGATTAAGATCTGGACTGTGGTTGAGTCGTTAAAATAATAATTTACGAATTTACTTTTAAAAAAAATGTAAATTTTTAATAGTATTTTATACTAAATAAAGTTATAATAATAATAATAATAATTTATTGAAATTTTAGTATTTTAATTTAATTTAAATTAATTTAATATAATTTATAAAATTTAGTGCTACTTATAATACCCTTATTAATATTAATCATGCTTAAATAAACAATTTTATATGTACAGTGAAATCTCGTTACAGCGAAGCCAAAGAAACCGGAGAAATGTATTTATTTATTTTATTTAGTCACGTATTTATGTAAAGTTTTATTATTTTTTATTAACCATAGTATATTTTCACATAGAACAATTATCACTTTGACGAATAAAAATTTCATTGCGAAACTACAATTTCCTTAAATCGGTATTCGCTACAACGAGACCCCACCGTATTACATACACACAATAGTTTTTGATTCGATTCAAATTTGTTCGATAATAAAAAGTATATAAATCCCATTAGAAGCGAATACATGAAATTTTCAATTCTAATTAAATTTCCAATTCGACTCAAATTTACTCGATTATACGTAGTGTAAGAATCCTACTTGAATCGAATTCATACATGAAAATTTTGCGTTGTATAGCTCATGGTATATAAAGAGCACTATATTTGCTAATGCCATCTTGAATATACAGGCCTATGACTACAAACAGTGACGACACAGTCTCCGCCGCTATGTGGCAGTGTTGAGTGTAGTAAAGTAAAGATTTTTTTTTGTTTTGTTTCATCTTTCATGTGAAAAATTCATTTTTTGTTTCTTTATTTAATCTCTCTCTGCGGAAGGAAACAAAAAGTTATTTCTTTCTTTCACCGGGAGAACGAAATTCAAAATAATAAAATATTCTCTCTTCATATAAAAAACAAAGGGAAGGAAAGGGATAGGGAATGAAATAGTGATCGATTTATTTCTTTTCTAAAGAGAGGAAACAAAAATTTTTTTATAATCAAGAAAACAACTAAACAAACGAGAGAAGCGAAAAATAAACAAAAAACTTAAATTATCAATTTTAAATTTATTCGCTTAGTTTTATTTTTTATTTAGTGCATTATATTACGTGAAAGGGAGATGTTACGCGTTTGTTTTACGCTTTGATTTGTTTTTCAAATCGAGTACATAAATTAATTTTTATTTGATTTAATTTATTTTCAGTAATATTTCCAATATTTTATTATTAAAACACATAATACACTAGATTTATCTAACAAATTTAAATTTACATGAATAAATCAAATTCACATGGTATTCCTCTTTGATCAGAAAGTGCGTGTCTTCCTTCTTTGAAGCATTATGCTGCACTAAAAAAACTAAATGAATAATAAAAAGTTTTTGGACAAAACAAAAACCAAAAAAAATATCTTTTCTTTATTATACTGCCGCGTAGCGGGTAGACTTAATGCACAGACAAAAATAATATATACAGAAGAAAACCTACCAATAAAATATCGTACATTTTTAGGCATCTCAACTCAAGCGAAGCGCTAGAGCGAGAGAGATGCCTTATATCCCCGCTATTGATGTCTGTTAACAAGTATTAAGTCGAAAAGTACTTATCCGATTTTCATGAATCAAAGACAGACTTATAGACCTTGATGAGATAAGAACAAAATGGTATGGCTAAGCTCTCTAGGTGGTCGGACTCCAAAGTTATAGACGCTTAAAGATTTCCTTTACAATACATTCACGTAAAAAACAAACAAAAAACAATGAAAGTTCATAATAGAACCAAAAACGAACAAAAATGTTTATACATGTTCAAAATTTTTTTTCCTTTCAATGAATTAAAATGATTTTGTTTGAATGTATATAAATTAGTGTATATAAACTAGTAAGTAAGGTATATAAAACTACTACACAGTATGTTGTAATGATCACACAAACAATGTTTGAACAATTAGTGTGAACTTTCATTGATAATTAAATGATTTTGTTTGAATGTATGTATGTATGATCAGGAATACATTTATTAAATTCGTCAAATTTGTTGGTTTGATAGAACCAAAACCAACACAAATGTCTTAGACGTATAAGACATTTGTGTTGGTTTTGATAGAACACATGTTCAAAAATTTTTTTTCCTTTCAATGAATGAAAATGATTTTGTTTGAATGGATGTATGTATGTATATAAAGTAGTGTATATAAACTAGTAAGTATGCAATGTATATAAACTATTTTTCTGTAAGTGTTACTTATATTTTCTACTGTTTTTGATACAAACTACAATTTAACACTAGAACTACCGACCGGTTAAAGGACCGGTTATACATTTATTAAATTCAATTTTTTTAATTATTAATATTTTTGTGGGAATCTGTGTAATGGCTTTTAATATGACAACAAAGTAATTATGTTAAAATTCATCATAAACATCCAAAAACATATTGACATAATAATTAAAAAAATTGAATTCAATAAATGTACAATTCGTCATTTTGACGGGTTGGGCTTCTAGTGTTAAAATTGAAATACAGTCAAACCTGTTTTTGTGCGGTCTGTTTTTATGCAATTTTTTTTTACCCGATTATTTTCTATGCGATTTTTTTTGTGCCATTATTTTTATGCGGCATAATTCATATACCGCTTAAAAAAAATCGCACAAAAAATATCGCATAAACAAAAAATCGCATAAAAAACGACCGCACAAAAACAGGTTTGACTGTATGTAAAGATTATACGGGGTTACGACAATAATACTTACAGAAATATGTAGTAAATTTTATGTTGTGTTTATACAGCAAATACTACGGCTTGTATAAAAGCGTTTATTTTTAATTACGATAGCTAAAATATCGTATACATATATATTTGCTAAAAAATAAAAAATTTCAATTTATCGTCTTAAATTAAAAATTATCAACGATGAATGGAAATTTTGTATTAAAACTGTTAAAATTTTAAATTCTGTTCTTAGTAAATGCACGATGTCATGGCTATCGTTAATTAAAAACAAACGCTTTTTATTATTTTAATCGAAAAATCGTTCTCGACGCTCCTTCTCAATGTGTACCGGCCTTAATGGTATATGTAGATATTATATAGACGGAATTGTTGAGATGCTGGTAATGCGATTACATCCTGTAATGGGTTTCCTACTTTTTTTATTTCATACTATACCGAAAATCAATGTTTACGTGATTGATTTCAGTCCGGGAAATGAATCATTACGTCAGAGAACAAAAGTGTCCGGAAAACGAGCTATTACAGTAGAGTAGACTGTAAAACCAAAGAAAAAAAATAAATAACTAGGGTAAATTGATAATTTGAACATCATTTGGATTGATTTTCTTTAAATTTCAAATTCATGTTTTTACTTTAAAATTTAATTTTAAATGAAAAAATCGAATTAATGTCCCATGTAGTATGAAATAAAACGTTGTACGTTACACGTACGTTAAATGATCGTTACAGTACTCGTTCAAAATTCTGGACTCGGCTACTTCGTCGCCTCGTCCATAAACGTCGAACTCGTACTGTAACAACTCATTTACCGCCCTTGTGACGTAAATAACTATTCTGGGGTTATTTCGTTGGTTTGGGGTTATCTCGGAAAATAAGAGGATAAGAATTTTAAATAAAAAATTTTACTCTCTCGAGTTAGCTCTCTCCAATTCTTGCGTTTTACGTATTTAGCAGGTAGGTATGTGTATGTGTAATTGAAACCAAAACCAACAAAAATGTTTATATATTTACGCAAAACCAACATTAATGTATAACAAGCCTGACTATCATAACTGATTTTTCGCTTATACATGAAAGTATTGGTGATCGGATACACTATATAAATTGTAGACAAAACAAAACATACGAAGTTTCCCACCAATACTTCCAAGTATAAGCGATTTAATGTAAGTAGGAATCTGTGTACCTCATTAAGGAATCAGGCTTGTAGTACATTAGTGTTGGTTTTGTATTTACATATAAACATTTTTGTTGGTTTTGTTATAAGTTAACTCTTGTGTGTCATAAAGGAAATAGTATACTTTATTATTCTATGGATGTGTCTCAGCGTTATGAGACGATCAAAACCAACAATAAAGTATAAAATTGTACATTGTTGTTGGTTTTGCGACGATTGTTTTGGATGATATTATATTGTATGCTTATGAATTTGTTTTGAACTACCAAAGGAAAAAAACAAAGCGTTAAGGAATCAACCATATTTTGCTTATTACATCGTTTTTCGAATAAACTGCCAAATCGAATTTAATGATTTGGCTAATTGACTTAAAAATATGTACTTTAGAAAGTTAAAAATACAGATTGGTTTTAAAGTAATTAATTTTATTTATTATGTCTTATCTTGGTCGACTATATAGCTCGAATATGAGTATTAAATACATATGTATTTCGTATTTCAAAAAATGGGTATTATGTTAACCCGTGCACAAAATTTGCGATATTATATTAGCCGCATTTCTTGACGCACAGTGCAAGAAATGCGGCCAATATACAAGTAGGTATATATAATAAAACAAAACAATTCTTCTTGTCATAAAACCATTTAGTGCGCTTTCTTAAAAGCACTAATATTAAGAAATCTAGTAACTTATAATTTTGTTCGGAACAAGGATTTGTTGAACAAAACCAATCTTTATATTTTGAATTTCCGCTAGAGTAATGAATACATCGATCAATAATTAGTTGCTTTAGATTCTTTGCATTGCAATGTTCGTTAAATGTTTCTTCAAATATTTGAATATGCGGTTTACATAAATCAAATAATAATTCCGTTGGAGCGCCCAGGGAACCAAACTTATTGTTACTAACATACCTAGTTCTTCATAAATATAAAATATTCAGAAGTTATTTGCCTTATTAATAATTATACAGTAGTTATTGTTATGTTAGCATCATTGCCTTTTTTGGCCCATTTAGTTTCACAATATTGGCAGTATCTTCGCCCCAAACATTTAAATACAGCATATCCTAGGTAATACCTTATAGCACAGTCGTCAAAATTTAAACTCGTGTTGTCGTTTGATAGTAATGGTCCAACAGTTCATGGTTAACTTCTGAATGATTACAGATAGCTGAGACTGGTTTCTCTGTAAAATCATCTACATTATCACTGTCTTGCATACTATCAAATTTTATAGGACTGATATGTCTAGGAGTTAGTTTCGGACATAATCTAGTTGTATTTGTGGTATAACAAAAGTATAATTCTTTAAGTACTCTCCAACTTACAATACCATCATTGGTCTTAAGATCAGAACTCATCAAATTATTACGTACAGATTTAATTAAACGAGGTACGCCGTATAACGCAAATATTTTTTGTTCGTGTACGTAAAAGTACGGGCTTTCTGGTCCTACGCCTAAAATCTTAAAGGCAAGCCGATTATTTGGACCCTGGTCACATACAACACACTTCACACTAAATCCTATTTCGGAAAGAACGGTAATATTTTTTTTTTATAATGTTTACTAAATCGCTACCTTTGATGTTTATAGCGTTGGTAAAATTTGATACAACATATTTGTAGTTTAAAAATAAACCTCTAATTAAAATACACAAATATTGTTGGCTAAATCTTTCGAGCGTAAGTCCCCCGAATCTGCAAACCCATCAATCTCATCTTTAACTGAATCATACTCTAATGATTGACGGACCATAACTTCATCAAACACTAACACAATATTTCTTTCCATTTCAGATAATTCTCTAACCTTCTCTTTTAAATTAATAATAATTTGGCCAAGAATGTCACGCATATAATTATATATGTTGATGGGGATTTGAAATATAATTTTTGAGAAATCAATTTTTGTTTTGGAGGCCAACCTGAAAATTTGTGTTTTCTTAGAACCAAACATTTACCAAATTCCTTGCTATCCTCATTGATTTCTTGATTATTAATTAAATATTCCAACCCATTTTGGGATTGTACTTTCGCGATTTTGTCACTTAACCTTAAATTTTTTTTTTAAACTTGTAATTAGGGCTGTATGGTACTCAAAAAAAAATTCTGTTTTGGTATCGATATTTAAATGTCCAAAAATGCGTCTAAACTGTGTCTATAATAAAGAAAAATATCGTTTTGTATTTTTGTTTTATTTTGATGTAAAATAAATATAACTGTATGTCGACTTGTCTTATTTCCTTTTTTTCCAGATTAAAATTATATACTATTTCGGTTATTCATTTTCGTTGTTTCTATGGCAACTCAGTACGTTAAAATGTATAATTTATTATAAAACGATAAGATCCTGGACATTCACCATTTTTTGAGGTTAGCCATCTCGTAGAGTAAAATTAAATCAAAAATTAGCCGAGGTCATACCCATTTTTGACAAAAAAAAATATATTTATCGATACTGAATTGTTTCGTAACGATAAATATATCGATATTCTTAGGGCCGATTGTATGAACACCGCTAAATAAAAAAAATCCGAGAGTAATGATTAATCACTACTCAAGGATTTTATTTTTCGTCGATTGTATGAACGATGCTAAATAAAAATCTATCCTCTCTTTTATTACAGTTTTATACCAGTTTTTTGTATATTGTATGACTGGCAATACTTTTTTTATGACGTGTTGATGTTTATTAAATTTTTTTTTTGTTTATTTAGAGGAAATAAAATTTCAATTTTCCAATTTGACATTTTCTTTCTTGTGGAGTCCATTTTTAATAATTACGTTCATTTATAGAAATGGCTCGTTTGTATGATACACCACATTTGAAATGTCAGAGAAACAAAAACAAATTTTTTTAGTCTCTGATTCAGTCACCAAAAAGAGAGGATAAAACGGATGGTAAAAAAATCATCATCGATTAATTTTCTGATTTAGCATCGTTCATACAATGCAAACTACGCTAAATCAGAGGATTAATCATTTATCCTCGTTCATACAATCGGGCCTTAGTATTTTGATTATATCTTTCTTATTTTATTATTAATCTTTATAATCGTGAATTAATCCCTCAAAAATATCTTTCTGCATAGGTCAATATAAAAGATATACATGGTTTAGCGAGAAAAACTTAAGAAAATTGAATTTTCCGTAAGCTCCATTATCCAAAATTTCGTCAACTTTGAATTTTTATTACGGATAAACTATAAATAATTTTGAAATAATCCTGTATTAATCCCTCAAAAATACCTTAAGCTTGATCAATAAAAAAAAAAATTGTGAATTGATAAATATTTGTAGCCACAAAATTGATTTTTACGATACCCTTATTTTGGTAAAATGAGTACCATACAGCCTTAAATTTTTTTGGAACACAAATCGTTTTTTTAGTAATTTGACACTTTTAGAAGCTTTAAAATACAATTTTTGGTAGATCCGCAACGTTTTAAAGCTTTTCAAGAGCGTTAATTCCAATTTTTGGTCGTAATTATCATTAAGCAATTCATAATCTACATAGTGAACAAATTTAAAAGTAAAAAAAAAAATAAAAAAAAAAAAAATAAAAAAAAAAAATAAAAAATAGAAAATTAAAAATAAAAATAAAAGTAATTTTATTTATTTTTATCATAATGTAAATATTCGATGTCGGATGTTCTCGTGCCAGTGCGACACAATTATTTTAGAAATATATTATGATTTTTAATATGACAATAAAGTAATTATATTAAAAATCATCAATAATTTCTAAAACAATTTTAACAATAATTTAAAATAATGAATTCAATAAATGTAAATCAGTCATTTTGACAGATCGGTAGTTCTAGTGTTAATTTCGTTGTAATAGGTGAAAAATGGCCAACTTCTATCCTGATTGGGCATAATCTAGAACTTCATGCAAAATTTCTATTTCCATCTCAATTCTGCAATTTCATTATAGTTGGATAAGAAATAGCGAAGCTTCACCCAAATGGCCATATTCCAGAACTTATATAAAATTCAATTTAAAATCCTATATCCATCTCACATATCGAATTTCATCGTAATCAGAGAAATTTCTGTTTCTTTCAGCCATACGATCGTGTACAATAATTTAAATATACGAGAGAAAGAATACAGAAGAAAAAAATATAAAACTGATAATTCCAACTATGTACAACATTTTTACAACAACAAAAAATTCAGTTTATTTCTGTACATAACATTTTACGTTGTTTACAACAATACAACGAAACGAAACTACATACATATAATAAATAATTTAGTACATAGTTGTCTTTTGGTGTAGTCGTTAATTCGTTATGTATATGAAAGCGAAAAAAAAATATCTTTACTCAAATTTACAGTTTTTACACTGATAACAAACCCTTCTGAAAATAAATAAAAATTTTGTATGTAGAAATTATTTAGAGTAAAATCGATAGTGAAAATGATCGAAAAGAGAATAAAAAAGAACAGAATAAACAGAGAATTTGAGCTATACATTGCAGTGTTTTATTCTCTTTAAATTGTTGTTTTTGTAAAAAAGCCAATTTCAAAAATCAGAAAATTTTTTGTTCGTAGGTTTTCTTCTGTATATGTTATTTTTTCTGTGCTTAATGTGTTTCAATTTGTAAAAATTGCTTGTAGTCATAGGCTTGTATATCTAGTAGGCATTGATTTGCCTCATGTATACACAGAACAAGTAGAATAAAACAACGCCAAGTAAAAATAGTAAAATCGTATTACAATACTAAAACCAACAACACACATAGAGAAAATAAATGTTTTCATCTAATCTTTCATGGGCGCAGTAGGGAACGTATCTATGTGTAGTGTACATGCCTTCTCTATATAATATACACACACAACAGACTTCACTGTATTATATATTTATGTGTATACTGCTGAAAATATTTCCGAAAACAACATCGTACACATACACGACTGTGCATATAATTCAGAAAAAACATAAACAATCGCACACTATAAAACTACTCTTATTCTATCTACATATTATAATAAAGAATATTTATTTGTGCCGTTAGATCATTTTACAAAAATACAAATACAAAATATAATCACGTAAGAGAAAAGAACATTTGAATGTGCAATTTCGAAAAGGGCACATCTCGAAAATTTTGACAAAACCGTTTTTTCACGTTAATGTGATGGAAATATATCCCCGCACCTATTTTCTTTGAAATATGCACATCTCTTGTATTAATACTGCTACCACTGTTGATGTGTATGACAATAATTTCGAAAAGGTCACAACTCTTGGAGATGTGCCCTTTTCGAATTTAATGCATTTTACTAATCGGCGAAGGCGATATATCTCCGCATCTTGCTGACGTGATTTTGATGCATAAAAGTTTCGTAAAGTTTATACAACACACTAGGTATAATATTATTGCAAATTCTTAATTAACTAAAAAACTGCTTATCAATTTTCAATTTTTTTTTACTTACAATTAAATATAAAAATTCATAATATATAATCACAGTTAATTTCAAAATTCATTTCTATTCTTATTTGTATATGATTAAACCTAATATGCATTTTTATTAAATAGTATTGGTCGTATGATCTTCTTTCCGAATCACTTCACCAGCTCCTGGCATTTGTAACGGTGATTTATTCCAAATTCGACAAATTTAAATCAAAAATTTCTTTTTCATTTTGTGTTTCTCATTGTTAATAGACTGTTACTCGATTTCAAAAATGTTCGATCGAATTCAGATCAGGTGAGTGATCACGCCGTTGTAATTTGCTTAATTAATTCTGTCCTTTGCTCTGATTGAGGTATGGTTGGTCGTTGTTTTGCTGAAAATACAAGTCTACTGGGGGCTTTAATTTTCCGAACTGCAATGAAACATTCTTCTATCACCTCTAACGAATGAAGGTTTATAAATCTTAATTATTTAGAAGGTATCATTCACAAGCAGTTGCTCGAAATAGTTTGAAAGACCCGAGCTGTTCCTTGTTTATCCAAACATAGTTTTGATGCCGAAAAGGAGGAAAAAAGTACTATGAATTGACAAAATAAAAGCTAATCTGTTTGGTTCTGCAGGTCGACATTATAAATGATCTCAGCCCAATACAAACTTTCGCCCTAATATACGTGGTAGTGGTCTTTTTCTGGCATGGAACATGACAATTTATTGTCCGGAAAATGGAATGATTGCGGTTGTTTACATTCATATTATTAACTCATCTAATTCTTGGTTATACAGAAGAAGATAAATCACCACGCTTGTGTTTTCAGCAAGATAGCGACCTAAAGAATACCTCGAGGTAGCAAAATATTAGTTTAACGATTATGAAATGGGGGTCGTGCAATGGCCAAGTCAGTCACCTGATCTGAATCCGATCGAACATTTTTATAATCGAGTAAAAGTCTATTAACAATGAGAAACACAAAAATAAACAGAAATTTTGGAATTGAAATTTGTGGAATTTGGAATAAATGACCGTTCACAAATGCCCGGAGCATACGACCAATGTTATTCAATAAAAACGCATATTAGATCTAATCATGCACAAATAAGAGTAGAAATGAATTTTTAAATTAACTGTGGTATTATTTTGAAAATCACTGTACGTTTATGTTTCAGGAATTTCGAAAAGGGCACATCTCTTATGTATAAAATATATAAAAAAATATATAGAATAAAGATTAACAGTAAATATTTATATAATTTTCGATTACTTTTTGACCCTACATGTAACCTTAAAATAAATTGTATAAATTTATTTACTACTTTAGAAAATAATTAGTTTTCTTCAATTCCTGAAAAATTTAATTTTTTAGACATGTGCCCTTTTCGAAATTGCATATTCATTTCTATTCATTTATAGAAACAGAAGGTATACCACTGCGTAATTCAATTTTTATTAGATCTAAAGGGCCAAATCGACAAACCACAATTAATTCGCAACTGCGACTAAATTGTCTCTTTTGGTATGTTTAAACCGCAATAAAATCACAGATTAAAGTGTAGATTGAAGTTGTAGTCGTGGATATCGGCGACTACAATCAGTGAATATAATTGACGTTTAAAATCGAATTTATCATTTCTAATTTCGATATAAATTTATTTATTTTAGGTTTTAATAAATAATAATAAACAAAATACCTTTATTTAGCAATAATTAATCAATTAATATTATTTTTATTGTGATTTTGGCGTTGAAAAAGTTAGAATTTATTTGGAAAAATTTATTATTTGGAAATAGTACTAAATTTCTAAATAAATTTGCTGTTTTATTCTGGTTTACAAATACTGTTTTCGAACATCAATTTCGAAAAAAGAGTGACTGCAACTAAAAGTTGTAGTTGTGTCTATCGATTCGGGCCTAAATCTGAGATAATGTATTTAAATGTAATGCACTAACCACACAAATTTAAGAAACATGCATTATTAAGCGAAAAATCAAAAAATTTGATTTGTTTCGCTATAAATATGCAAATAAAAAATATAAAACAATGCCTGTTGAATGCATCCCGATGTGTTGCATTTTATCCATATTTAATTTTCCTTTTTCACTAAATTAAATAAAATACATATAGGTATGTATATGTATGTAAACATATATTTGAACACTTTACACCACTAAATAAATAAATAAAATAAAATATATTAAATAAAAATTAAATTCTCGAAGAAGACGACAAAATCACGTCCTTCGAAGAAGCGTCAACGACCGACTACCGCAAACAAATGTGGCAAACAAAGCTACATGCAATATGCAAAAAAAAATTCAAAATTATATTAAATTATAATTTTAGATAATTTGCAGCGATATTAACATTAAACTAAAGAAACTCAAACATTTTATACGACCGATAACAATACATAATACCAAAATCGTGTAAAATTTTCATTTAAAATTAGGGTCACATTTTTTTTTTCATTCGCACTGTACACAAAACAAAAATGTTGTTATAAATAAAACTTTTACCTTTTCAATTTGTTTATAAATAATTAATAACAAAATTACGCGATTTTTCCACGTTTGGGCAAATTTCACTTCACCCACTTAGATAGTTTATAATTAGACTCACAAAATAAATTAAATAAATTATTAACGATTTACATTTCAGGACAACTGAACAATGAAAAAACAAATAATTATGAATTGTTTTTAGTGATTTGATGAATATTGTTGTAAACTCGAACAATTGTAAATTTGCTGTTGAATATTGGTTTATCAGTTTATCACACATAAATTTATATACATATGTTCATATACCTTCATTTGAGGTTATGTAGAAACATCGCAAGAGTTCTTATGATTTGATTACGGATAAAAATCAGTCGACGATAAATATAACAGACTGAATTAAGAGTTAAAATTGATCCATTTGATGAACTAACTTCACTCTTAAAAGTTTTTGATGAAAAATACGCCGATAATCGTTGGTATTCTATTGCCACCAATTATAATGGTAAACTTACGCTCAGAGTGTAATTAGTAATTTTTACGAAATTTGGTGTAAATCAATTTACATCGTAAAATCATAATTTTACATAAAAAAGAGTAAATATAATTTGAAAAATTACGACCAGAGATTTAATTTTTTAAACTTGGTCGGTTAAATTTAAACAAATATTCGTAAAATTACTTTTAAAATTACAAATAGAGATTTAAATTTCTTACGACAAATGGCTTAATCTATACGTTATTTCGCTGTGCTAAATTAAAAAATATATTCTTGTGCTTGTTTGTATTTACTTAGATTTATTTCTAATAAATTTTATTAACTTAAAATACATTCATATTTCACATATCGTATATCAGACATATTGTACATCATACATTTTTTTACATAAGTTCAAAATAATCTATTAGTCGTTTTACATGTAATTAAAAATTAAAAGAAACATATTGATTTACATTTATTTGGCAATTATTAAAAATTAAAAAAGGATTGTTGACAAAATTATTTCTTAAGATTTTTTTTTTTCCCAAAGCGATGCCAGATCAACGTGCAAAGTTTTAAACAGTTAAATTCAACTTTCTCAAATGACAAATTCAATGACATTGTTAATGCAGCATCGCTCTAATGTAATATTTTATGTTTATTAAATTTTTATTTCCTGATACATATATTGTACAATATATCGAAATCGATTAAAAATTTCGCTAACTATGTATGCTGAAATGCAGAAAGTTCCACGATGGATTTCCAGAAGCATCTAAAAATTGTTTAGTCACCATTACAAGGAAGGTCGTATCGTACTACCAGTGGAACAATTGGACCAATATGCTGCGATCTTACTTTATATGCTGAAAATGTCTTGCTTTGTGGACCTTCACTTATTTCTTGAACATTGACACTTTATTGTGAATGAGCGTATGATCAAAATAAAGTGTCGGAAAATTTATATTGTAAATAAATAAATAAATAAATAATAAATACATAAAATAGAATTAAATTACAAAATAAACATATATTTTATAGTTTATTTAACCTTTTAATAAAGTTATTAATTATAGAAATATTATTTATATGTTTTCTTTCCCGCGAACATTAGTGCAATAATGTTGTAGAAAATATCGCGAAAAAAAACTCGAGAGTCTGCGAAATTTGGGTTGGATATATAAGTAATATTAAAATTGTAAAAATAAGTAATTGATAAAGTTAGTAAGCTTAAAATTTCTTCATCGGCAAATTTTCCCACAATAACGTTTTCAAATAAAACTATTATATGTACATAGTAGTCGGCTCCACTGATGATTCTAAAATAAATTGTTTTTTATTGTAAAAAAATGTTAAAGCCTGGTGGCAAAGCAACGGAACATAAATGATTTATTTTCATTGGCTAACTCACCTAGAAGTGCAAACCACGGAGTGTTGGGCACGCATTTATGATTTCTTCCAATGTGGTTCCAAACTATAAAAATATAAATTCATTAGATATAATTTTTGTCAATGTTGAAATCAATTCAAACCTACCTGAAATTTTTTATATATGTATAAATGATGCGTCCTCATTAAAATAACAAAAAAAGCATTTTAATATATTTTCAATTGAACAATCATTAAGGTTAATGCATATCCTTTTTTTTTGACTCGCGTAAAAATTTTAAAATTTTTTCTTTGTTATTTTCAAACTTAATTTTAACACGTTAATCGCCATGTCAATCGTATGTGTCTGACACTAAGAATTTCTCCATGGGCCATGTCAGTTATATATGTCTGACATACGGGATTTAGTACATAGAAGGCTACGTGATATCCGACGCAAACGATAAATTTGCTTTATCTTTCAAAAGCTTAGCCTTCCTTGACCAAAACCTGAAAATTGCTTATGGCTTACTACGGAAAAATAAATAAATTAGAATTACTATGTGTTGTACATTATAATGCGTAATACAAGAATAATAAAACAAAGCATTTGATCAACGCAAAAAAATTCCCTTGTAGAAAAATATTGTCGGGTTTAGATAGGTACCATACATACGTTCAAATGAATGTATGTGGAGCATTTGCATTTAATCTTGTATACCATTTGGAAGTAGACATATCACCAATGTGAATAAGCGTCGGTAAATTAAATTTATGTTTTTGAATTTCATAATTTATCTAAAATATGTTAAGTAACGGTCATGAAAAGTAAAGTAACGTTCATGACGATAAAAGTCCAAAATAATTTAACAAAATACATTTTCATAAATTTCTGTATTGTGATCAATAAGTAAACTTATACTCTTTATAAATTATCTGTGTAATATTTAGAAAAAAATCGAATTCATTAAAAAAATGTTTGGGGACAAAAACATGTGAGATTTAAATGCAAATTCCCCATGTATGTCATATTGTATTTCGATGAACCAATTTTTTTGTTTCTTCCAAAAGTTTCTTCTAACATTTTAACAGCAATCAATTAAAATCAATTTTAATTTAACGTACAAAACCAATAAATGGCATTCATTCTGTTAACAAAACGAAACAGAGAAACCGATTTTGAATAAAAATGTTTAACCAAAAATAATATTAAAACCGGTTTTTTTACAACAAAATAATGGCTGTGAAAACATTTTTATTTTTCATTCATACATTATGGATGTACATACATATGTATTTGTTTTGTTCATTAATAAAAATATTACGGTTTTATTCTTTTTTTTTTGTTGAATAATCCGCGAACAAAGGAAAGCAATATAGTTTTTGCATTGGTTGAACGAAAACAGAAAATTTCGACGCAACTACAATCAAAAATTAGAAATAATAGATGATATTTAGGCGATTTTGACTATAAGTTAGGCGAATTTGAAAATAAAAATTTGTTGAAAAATTACACCCCAATTGTCGTGGTCGTCTCACGTCATTTTACACGACTATAGTCACCTCACTTCGTTTTTGCTATTATCATAGTCGTTTCTTACGCCTATAGTCATTTTAAGCGACAGATGTGACTTCAAATGACATTCTTGTCACATCAATTTTACAAGTGAGGAGAAGTGACTAGTGTTGATAAAATGGAACGTAAAATGTAAGTTTTATTTGGTTTATAATTATTTTTTGCAATTTTATTTTTAATTTGTAATTTTTTTTTGTTTTATAATTATTTTTTGCATTATTATTTTTAATTTGTAATTTTTTTTTTTTAGTTTGAAAATTACAAACTGTAAACAATTTGAAATGATGGTAAGATTGATGGAAAAAAATCCGAATATCGCTAAAGGTTTTATGAGTTTTGGAAGCACGAAGGACGAATTTTCGAAAATTTGGAACGGTTTCAGTGATAAATTGAATAGTCTAGGTCCTCCAGTAAGGAAAACCTCGGAATGGCAAAAAGTAATGTATAGATAAATATTTTAACAGTTTTTCAAGCGAAAATAAGATTGTTTGTATTATTTTAGGTATGGAACGATTTCAAGGCCAAAATCAAGGTGAAGTTAAGCCACAATAAGAAAGAGCTCAAAGAAACAGGTGGAGGTTGCAATAAGCTGGACACATTTTCAGCATTAGAGGAGAGTGTAATAGATTTGCTGCTTCTCAGAGAAGTATCGCAGGTCAGCCGAAAAACTTTTGGTTTGGGCCCGAGTACCTCCACTGCCGTAGAGAGAATCGAGAGTATAACAATAGAACCGGTGTTTAGTGACCAACTATGTGTAACGTTTTCCTTTGGGCCTCTACCTTATTTTAAAATTGTTTCATAACGAAGCCTGAAAATGTTAGCAGATCTCTTGACGGTTTGATGATGGAGCAGCATATTGCCTGCTAGGTGACAGTCGTATGGGATGGGATCTTTCCATCAACCTTCAAGAGCTAGTAATGCTGCTTATTTGACCCGTTCATGAACACACACACACATACAAAAATACAGTTTACCTGCTCACCTGATTCATTTGCAGCTGATGTTCGTGATCTTTGGTGTTTTGACCACGACACCTACACCCCAACCTCCGAAATGTAGTACATATATTGTACCCCCTTTTCTTCGGTTAGATCTTAGATCATCTTCGCACTACTTAATGGTGTTGCATACTTTTTATATTCACTAATTCACTAAAACAAAACTGCATCAACACTACACATAATCAATTTAAAATTCTTACAAAGCGAACTACGAACCCTCACTTTCTCGACAAACTCATTTAACTTGAACACGAAAAATAAAATAAGAAAATTAAGAATAACGTTAATATTTCGGTTAACTTAAGAACACATTTAATAATTGATATTATGTTATATGTTATAAACTTATAAGATATGTAATTGTTTATAAATAGTATAGATAAATCAATAAATCATTAATTATTATAAAATAGATAAATAAATAAATAAATATAATGCATGCAAATAAATAAGTTTATATAAAAATTTTTGTATACGCAATTTAGTATGTCGGTACCATGGCACTTATTAGGTTAACAAATTTATTATTTTCTAATTAAACTTTTTGTTTTTGTTTTTATTACAAATAATATCTATTTATATCATTTTTTTAGGATAACTATTGAAACATAAATTAATTTTATTTAATATTAGAATTAGGGTTAGTATATCTTTAGTTTATCTAAGTTTTTATTTTTTTTTTTTTAAGCTTTTAAATTGTTGGTGATGAACGCCATTTGACAACATTAATTCTCCATTATCGTTTATTACGGAGCGGTTAATTGATCCGAATTACCCGTTTGTATACAATACGCAATTTAGCGTGCTTATTATGATTTTGTACAACGAAATTAACAGAACTTAAAATTTACGCTTACCAAGAACGATCTTACTTGCCCCAATTTGACACTCTGTGATTCGGTTCTTAAAAGGGTCAAGAAATAACAAACACGATTACACTTCTCTATAAAGCCAAATACATAGAGAGAAAAATAAATTGATATATGAAATTACCTTGGTAAGCAATTCGAAAAATATCGGTATGTAAATGGTTCTCTGTTCACTTTTGTACCCAGTGTTACAAAAAAAAAATGACTTTAACTTTTTTTTTTTTAAATGTATATATAGGCTCTCGGATTCACTTAACTTGCACTATATATTATATTTCATCACCACTAATTTTAACTTAATATATATTATTTCACTTATTAACTAAATTGGCGAACAGACATACTATATTATGTGTTCTTAATTTAAAGGCCAGATAAATAATGACTGAACCAAAATCACCGTTCTATAAAGCTTCAATTTTTTTATTTTATTTTTTAAAAGAAGGGGAAAATAGATGCATCTTAAACTGGTTTTATTTTTTTGATAATTTATAGTTAAATGAGTTATACCTTGTTGTTGTACCACAATTATGGATAAAGGTACATTACGCGACGAAATTATATTGAAAAAATTGTACATTGATGATTATGTGTGTAGAAACAATTTTAAAGCTATCCACTAAGGAGGTAACAGTCATCTGTTACAAGCGTGGGGACGACTCACACCCGAGAGATAGTCTCTTAAGCCAGGCCTTAAACCTGTTATACAACCTAAACATTGTTAAAACTTACGCCAATAACATTGATTTCTTACTTTATTTGCTAATAATTCAGATAAATTTAGTTTGTTAATGAGATTCAAAATACAAAGTATAACTACAACTGATCCCTGCATTACTCATCTTAGCGAATATCTTTAGCATGATATATTCCTATGGATTTACCTGCTTTGTTGCTGACTTCATACGACACATTACCAATTTTCCTTAAAATTATTGCTGGCACAAATTTTAATGCTAATTTTTCAGAAAATTTGTTAGCAGCATTGCTTTGCACAAAATTTCGAACAAATACCTCTTGCCCTGTAATAAATTCGCGATGTCTGGCGCGCAGATTGTATGTACAAGTATTTTGCTCGTGAGCTTTCTGCAAATGTCCTAATACGATCTTTTGAGCTGTAGAAAACCGATCAGCATTATTTTCGACTAAAACTTGATTTTCATCTAACATTTCTAACTTCCTCAATAGTTCATAAGTCGAACCATGTTGTATTTTATGTTGACCAAAGACTAGAAAATGTGGTGAATACTTTGTGCTTGAATGTACCACATTGCGAAGAGCACCTGCAATTTCGTCTAGATGTGCATCCCACCTCTGATGTTCGTCTTTAATATATCCTCTTACTGCTGCTAATACCGATCGATTCACCCGCTCGGATGCATTTGACTGAGGTGAATATTTAGCCGTAAAATCATGTCTAATGCCATACTTGTCCATGAGATCTTTGAATAAATTAGAATTGAACTGAACCCTGTTATCTGTGAGTATTATTTCCGGAACTCCAAAGAGATGGAACACCTTATCTTCCAAAATTTCCGTGATCTTAATGGCCGAGGCGCTGCGAATTGGATATAATAATGGGAACCGACTAAAATGATCCAAAATAATAAAAATATGTGTAAATCCGTTTTTCGTTCTGGGATATGGACCAAGAAAATCCATGTACAACCTTTGCCAAGGTCTTATTACATGAAAAGCTTTACCCATCTCTGGTCTAGTAACATGATTCACTGCCTTTGAGCATTTGCAAACTTCACACCCATTTATGAATTCCTTGACCTGTGATACCATTGACGGCCAATGGTAGTATCTTTGTAAAATTTCTATGGTCCTCGCCATGCCTTGATGCGCGGCTGTCGGCGGATTATGGGCAGATTCAATTAAAGTGGCCGTCATTGATTCGGGAACGACAAGCTTCCATACTGGCAAATCCGAATTCGTTTCTTTCCCTGTATTTATATAAATTTTATCTTCTATGACTTTAAAATTGGTAACGACACTTGAATTTTCCTTTAAGGCTTTGACTCTAGCAACATACTCTGATTCTTTGAATGCCTCCGAGTCTAAGTTGATATGTAAGATTCCATCATTTTCTGTGTTTATCGTTTCAACGAATGTACGAGACAGGCTATCTGGCACCACATTTAGCGACCCTTTCCGGTATTCGATTTTAAAATCAAACGCCTGTAGTTGAATAGCCCATCGGGCTAACCTGCCGGTTAAGTCCCTTTGGTCCATTAACCATCGTAGACTTGCGTGGTCAGTTATAACTGTGAATGTATACCCTTCGACATATGGTCGGAATCTCTTCACGCTCATTACTGCTGCCAAGCATTCCAATTCCGTTATGCTATAGTTTTTCTGAGCCTTGTTCAGCTTGTATGACATGAACGCGATTGGGTGTTCTTCTCCATTGTCCCATCGCTGAAATAGGACACTTCCAATTCCCGTTGTCGAAGCATCGCACTGGATATAGAAATGCTTAGAGAAATCCGGGTTCACTAAGACAGGAGCTGTGATGAGTGCTTGTTTTAATTCGTCGAATGATGCTTGTGCACGCAGATTCCATTTTTCTTTTGAACCTTTCTTGAGCAAGTCTGTTATCGGTGCTGTTATACTGGAATAATTCGAAATAAAACGACGGTACCAGCCAGTCATCCCCAGGAACCTACGAATTGCTTTAACGTTCCTTGGAACTGGGTATTCGTCTATGGCTCTTACCTTTTCGGGGTCCACTCTGAGACATCCCTCACCAATTACATAGCCAAGGTATCTGGTTTCCTTAAGAGCGAACTTACTTTTCTCCACATTTATAGTAAGATTTGCTGATTTAAGCAGTCTCGCTACTTCAGACAAAAGTGATACGTGTTCTTCAAACGAAGCGGATACCACTAGTAAGTCGTCTAAGTAAACAAATACCCTGTCATGCAAATAGTGAGGAATGACTTTGTGCATTAACCGACACATCGTCTGGGCTGCGTTACACAGCCCAAACGGCATGACGGTAAACTGGTAGAGTGGACGTCCCGGCACCGTGAAAGCCGTCTTATCCCTTGACGCCGGATCTAAAGGTATTTGCCAATAGGCATCTTTCAGATCGATAGTGGTTATAAATCTCGTTTTATCTAACCTTCCCAACAAACCCTCGATCAACGGCAAAGGATAAGCGTCTCTCACGGTTACTGCATTTACCTTTCGGGCATCGAGACACAGACGAACCCTTCCGTTGGCTTTTAGTACCCGCGTCACTGGTGATGACCAAGAGCTGGTACTCTCTTCGATCACTCCTAAAGATAACATACGGTCCAATTCTCTGTAAATGTCTTCTTGTACTTTCGGTGACACCGAAAAGTAACGTTGTTTTACTGGAATAGCTTCTCCTACGTCAATTTTGTGCGACAAGACGTTTGTTTTACCTAAACCGTTCTTCTCAAATGACGGAAATTCATCGATTACCTTAAATAAAATGGCTTCCTGTTCTTTGTTTAAATCATGACTGTTGGAATTTGCCTCCAATGATGGTTTAATGTAATTAGTATCCAACTGGTCTACCATTAATGGCACTAGTCCAAATATCTCCCAAAAATCGATACCTAGGTAAAGTGGTTGGGTGAGATTTGGCGCTATGTGTAATCTCATCAGCTTTGATTTGCCCTTGTAGGAAATATTGGCTAACACGTGTCCGATGATGCGCTGTTTATCTCCACTTGCCGTAGATAGCAATGACGTAAGGTGATTAACTTTGAAATTATTTTTTTCGAGAAATTCCTCTGCACCACTCCCTAATACTGAAATGCTTGCTCCACTGTCCAGCAATCCGCGATATGGGATTCCGTTAATGAGTACTTCAGCATATGGTCGGTTGTCAATATTTGATGGCATGACAGATTCAGAAATAACTTTTTTAATTTCGCGTCTTATCCTGAAATATTTAAGGTTTCGATTGTATGAATTTTGTGTAGCAGGTGTTTGCGTAGATCGTGAAATTTGTTGAGAGGTTACCGGCTCTAATCCTTTTTCCGTTGAAGAATCTGGTAAAATTCGGGATCTGTATTCGACGCTGCGTCTTCCACTTGAGGTTTCGGAGTAGGAAGCACTTGGTTCTGGGATCTCAAAACTCCGAAATTCCTGACACCCCTTTGTAAGTTTCCCGTTTCTCGATTCTTCTGACATTGCTGACAATTTATTCTAATTGTATTCTTGGTTCCACATCCAAAACAAAATCTAGTGGTAATCGGTATGTTGCAATCTTTGAATAAATGCGTAGAGCTTCCACAGTTCCAACATGAATTCCTATTTTGTTCGTAAGCATCTACTTGATTCGTGGGCTGTTGACCTATCCAACTCGTTGCACTCAAGGTCTCTTTTTGTCTGGAAACCTTCCCTATGTCGACACGTTGGCTCATTAATTCGCTGTAGTCATATGCATTGTCTATTTCATTAACCTGCCGCCTAATTTGAAAAGCCATTTCTGGAACCCATCCTATTCGCATCCAAGTATCTTCTACTGCTATAGCCCGATTAACTAGTGTAGAAATATCATGAAAATGTTGTCCCGCAAATGTTGACTGTAAACCTGGTCTCATGTTGCGGATCAGCAAACTAATGGTTTCACTCTCTGACATTGGTATATGTAAGGGCAACGCTAGCGATAAAATGTCATTGTAGAATTCCATAAACGTCTCCTTAAATCTTTGTTTTCTTCTTTCCAGTGTTTGTTTAATATCCGCATCTGTTCTACGGTCTTGAAAACGGTGTATCATGGCCGCTCTCAATTGATCCCAATTTACACTCCTGTTCCTTTCCATAAACAACCAATACCATTCCATTGCTTTTTCTCTTAATAAGACATGAAGGTTACTTATTAAAAAGGTGGTATTTGTATCATTCGCCTCTGCTAAGCGCTCGACTCGATATATAAATCTTTCGATTGGAATTCCTCCACTATCACCATTAAACCAAATATTCCATCGATGAATTTCTAAGCGATCTTTTCTTACAATTTTTTTTGTCTGATCTACACCTATTTCGTCTTCGGGAACACCGTCGTCTTGATTTGGTTTTGTACTCGACAAACCTTGACCCTTTGGAGGAGGTACTGCTGCATCAAAATTCGAAGGGAACGTCACACGAGTTTTAGAAACCTTTGGTGATGAATGAACTCCTAAGTTTGTATTTATATTTGCGATTTCCAATTCCCGAATATTACTATCAACCTTTGTGACCGAAGGTATATTGAGTCTTTTCAAAACCGCTTCTACTAATAAGTTTAACTGATCTGAATCTTGATACCCAGCGTCCTTTGGTACTACCTCAGCTGCCCTGGTGGTCTGTGCTGTTTCTTGTGTTTCTTCCTCATTAATCATTCTATCTTTCTCATTGTTACTACTTGGTTCATCCTTATTCGTTGGCACATTTTTCCCATCTTCATCCGTATCACCCTCACCTTCATCTGGTTCGAATATTACCAATTCTTTGATTGACCTTTCGATCTCTGGTATCGAAATATTTTTACCACGTAAATCATGGAGACAGCCTAATAATTTTTCACACGATACTAGCAGTTGACTAGCCGCTACTTCTTGAGGACCAGTTTTTGACATCTTTATTCTGCGTAAACGTCCCGTGATATGAATTAATCCAGTCAATAATTCTTCCAGTTTGTCTGTATCTATTGCATCGCCCGCTTGCATTACAACTTCCATCTTGTCATGTATACTTCGCAACTTAATTGAGCATGCTTGTATCTCACGCTTAGGATACCGTGCTCCCATATAGTGCAGTGCGTTTGGCTCTTGATCCCGATCTGTCTCTTCCTTCGTTAGTGCTTCTTTAAGCAACCTCATTCTATTTGTAATCGATCCTCCAATGTTCCTTATCTGACACTCAATGTCAAACTCATCACAATCCAGGTGTAATATATCCATGATAAAACTGCTAAAATAAATATTTTCCTCAACAGATAATGTTATAAAATGTATAATATAGTATATAAATACACGATAATTCCAAAACTAAACAAAAGTACCGACAATGACTCAATCAATAGCAATACCGTATAAATTCCGACAATATAAGAAAATGATTAAACAGAACAATAATATTATATGGGATATTAATTAAAGTAATAAATCCAAATAACTTGACTATATTCTGCTAAAAGTTAAAGTTTAATTTGATAATAATTCATAATGATGATCTAAAATCTAACCCATACCTAAACTTAATCAGCTGCGAACTTTCCTCTAGGCTCTGATAAACGGTATCTCTTTTACGGAAGGTCACTACTAAACAGATTGATTAAAAAAAAATATAATTGTATTTAAAGATGAAAATGTTTTGTTACAATTCAAATATGTACTCACGACAGTAAATATCCACCATCAAACGCTTGGTAGCGGAAAACATATCATTACAACAAAACTGATAAAAAAATTATACTCCGGCTATCACAACATTGCACTAATACTCTAACCATGCGGTGAAAATTAGTAGATGAAAACCTTTGTATTCGACTATTGCTAAAATTACTGTAACCAAAAGTCCTTGAAGATCACTTACATCAAGGTTGCAACTAACAACCAAAACGTTTTAACAAAATTTAAAACGGAAATAGCGAATCAAGGCTTATAAAAATTAGTTGTACCGAATTGATCAAAATATCCAAGTCAAAACACCCTTAAGTGGAAGTAGATACCTATTCAAATGCGGTTAACAACAAAAAAAAATTTAGTTGACCTGTAACTCCGTTACTATACTTGAAACCGTAATGTGGTGTGTTCATAACGTCGTAATAGATTGCTTATAGATTTGGGCGCCACTGTAACGTTTTCCTTTGGGCCTCTACCTTATTTTAAAATTGTTTCATAACGAAGCCTGAAAATGTTAGCAGATCTCTTGACGGTTTGATGATGGAGCAGCATATTGCCTGCTAGGTGACAGTCGTATGGGATGGGATCTTTCCATCAACCTTCAAGAGCTAGTAATGCTGCTTATTTGACCCGTTCATGAACACACACACACATACAAAAATACAGTTTACCTGCTCACCTGATTCATTTGCAGCTGATGTTCGTGATCTTTGGTGTTTTGACCACGACACCTACACCCCAACCTCCGAAATGTAGTACATATATTGTACCCCCTTTTCTTCGGTTAGATCTTAGATCATCTTCGCACTACTTAATGGTGTTGCATACTTTTTATATTCACTAATTCACTAAAACAAAACTGCATCAACACTACACATAATCAATTTAAAATTCTTACAAAGCGAACTACGAACCCTCACTTTCTCGACAAACTCATTTAACTTGAACACGAAAAATAAAATAAGAAAATTAAGAATAACGTTAATATTTCGGTTAACTTAAGAACACATTTAATAATTGATATTATGTTATATGTTATAAACTTATAAGATATGTAATTGTTTATAAATAGTATAGATAAATCAATAAATCATTAATTATTATAAAATAGATAAATAAATAAATAAATATAATGCATGCAAATAAATAAGTTTATATAAAAATTTTTGTATACGCAATTTAGTATGTCGGTACCATGGCACTTATTAGGTTAACAAATTTATTATTTTCTAATTAAACTTTTTGTTTTTGTTTTTATTACAAATAATATCTATTTATATCATTTTTTTAGGATAACTATTGAAACATAAATTAATTTTATTTAATATTAGAATTAGGGTTAGTATATCTTTAGTTTATCTAAGTTTTTATTTTTTTTTTTTTAAGCTTTTAAATTGTTGGTGATGAACGCCATTTGACAACATTAATTCTCCATTATCGTTTATTACGGAGCGGTTAATTGATCCGAATTACCCGTTTGTATACAATACGCAATTTAGCGTGCTTATTATGATTTTGTACAACGAAATTAACAGAACTTAAAATTTACGCTTACCAAGAACGATCTTACTTGCCCCAATTTGACACTCTGTGATTCGGTTCTTAAAAGGGTCAAGAAATAACAAACACGATTACACTTCTCTATAAAGCCAAATACATAGAGAGAAAAATAAATTGATATATGAAATTACCTTGGTAAGCAATTCGAAAAATATCGGTATGTAAATGGTTCTCTGTTCACTTTTGTACCCAGTGTTACAAAAAAAAAATGACTTTAACTTTTTTTTTTTTAAATGTATATATAGGCTCTCGGATTCACTTAACTTGCACTATATATTATATTTCATCACCACTAATTTTAACTTAATATATATTATTTCACTTATTAACTAAATTGGCGAACAGACATACTATATTATGTGTTCTTAATTTAAAGGCCAGATAAATAATGACTGAACCAAAATCACCGTTCTATAAAGCTTCAATTTTTTTATTTTATTTTTTAAAAGAAGGGGAAAATAGATGCATCTTAAACTGGTTTTATTTTTTTGATAATTTATAGTTAAATGAGTTATACCTTGTTGTTGTACCACAATTATGGATAAAGGTACATTACGCGACGAAATTATATTGAAAAAATTGTACATTGATGATTATGTGTGTAGAAACAATTTTAAAGCTATCCACTAAGGAGGTAACAGTCATCTGTTACATATGTGACGATGAAATAGAAGTTATTTCACCCCAAGAAAACAATAATCCAGATAATGATGCAATAAATCACCCTACAAATACAACCGATACATTACCTGAACCCAGTCGTTCAGAAATAAGAAGCTTGGGTTCAAAAAAGCCAAGAGAACGACGCCAAGAAGAACGATGCCGCCTTTTAGAAAACAGACTAAATCTATAAAGAATACTGAGAGGCACACAAAAGAAATCGCTCGGTATTTCAGAAAGGTATATGAAATTAAAGCAAAGAAATTTAAGTTATGGCAAGAAGAGATTTTGGAAAAAAGAAAAATGCAGAAAACTTTACTCGAATTGAAAATTCGACAAATTGAATATAAAGAAAAAAAAATTAGCTTATTTCGAGCGAAATGTAAAAACCACCCTACAAGTAAATATTGTGATAATTTTAAAAAATTAATGTGATTACTGGACCACCACAGGAAAAGTTCAAATCAAAGACTGAATTATGATTAATTTTTTTTCATGTAATGAATTGAATTTATTTTTGTTACTTAAGTTTATTTTTATGAATTTTAATTTTTAATTTATTTTATTATGAAATTATGAAATAGAATTTTCTTGTTTAGTTTTTATCAAAGAATAAAATTAAATTATTTATATCAACATATGGAATTCATGATATTAAGTCGTATACGCTCCCCTGAATTCTCGTGTCTGTCCCCTTCCGATGGCGCTAACTGCTCTTGCTGTTCAACGGGTACAGTTATGGGTTCCTCTAACTGCACGTTGTACTGAAGGCATAGATTATGCAGAGCGCAGCAAACATTAACAATCTGGCGCGCTTTATTTGGAGAGTAATGTAGCTGTCTTTCACCTAATATACAACGAAAGCGATTTTTTAGGACCCCTATGGTTCTTTCTATTAAATTTCTGGTTTTTGTATGCTTTATATTAAACATCTTCTCGTCTTCTCTTGTACACCGAAATGGTACGATTAAATAAGGTTTTAGCGCGTATCCTGCATCACCTTTAAGTAAAAAATTATTAAATTTTGAGATATATTTACTTCATTACTGGTAAAAATTACCTAAAAGCCAAGTATTTTCTTCTCCATTTTCAAACCTCCGTTGAAATTCGGTATCCAGCTCGCTTGAGTTGAAGATAAATGAGTCGTGGCATGATCCCGGATGATTTGCATCAACATATCTTATTCGAAGTTGGTCATCGCATACCTGTAAAGTTAAATTATGCATTTTATATTGTTATCATGTTATTAAAATTGTATGTTAAATTAAAGAATATACTAAACGTACTAGCATCACATTAAGGCTATAGTATCCTTTTCGGTTGTAGTATAAATGCCTTTCATTTTTTGCCGGTCCAACAATTTTAACATGTGTGCCGTCCACACATTCAATTACCCCTGGAAAACCGTATTTCTCAAAAAACGCCAGTTTAATTTTTGTTTTTTCCTCATCACAAGTTGGAAACTTTATAAATTCTGGACAAAGCTCCGTTTCAAAAATATCTATAATTTGTCGAAAATTTATAGAGTAAGTTGATTGTGCAACTCCGGCCAAATATTCGTTCCAAATTCCAGTTTGATAACCACCTTCCGCAAAGAAACGCAATGCCACTGCTAATTTTAGCACGGGTTTTACGGAAGATGATCGTACTGCATTTTTTAATTTGGAGCTGACGACGTTTAATAAATATTTAAACGCTTCCTTGTTCACCCGAAAATATTTTATAAATCTACAATAAAATAAGAATTAAATAAAACAATTACATGAATACATGTACCATCATCGCTCTTACAAATCATCCGGTATTTGTAATGGATCAGATCGATCGCGTAGAATTTTGCGTTCTACAGCTATTTCAAGAGTTGTTTCCTCATCTAAAAAAACTCCACACTACTCATTTTAAATTTAAGAATTTATATTTAATTAAAACAATTTATTCACTACGAAAACAGATCACGGTTTTTTATTGTAAACAATTCAAATACAAAAATATTTTGATAAATAATGTTCTGTCAAAATATGAGGCAATTATTAGTGTTGCCAGATATTTTCTTAATTGCCGTCGTGTCACTTGAATCGACTTCTACAATACCAATTTTGGCACGACGTGACATAACTCTAGTCATGTCACTTGAAATGACACGACTATGGCAATTGGAGTATTAAAAACGATATCGGTATTGCCATCTAACACTTCACCGGTGAAGCTACGGTGGTAGTACTATAAATGTGTTTATACTATGGTTGTATTTATTATTGCATCGGTTAATGATGTAAATCATCACTATAGTGAGTGCGTAAAACTTTCAAATGTTGATAGTATGCTTTTAAATCTGTCTGCTCCAATAGTGTATACGTTGTTTTCAATTTTTGTTTTATACAGAATTGAGCTGCGTATTTCATGGTTAATTTTGCTTCTTTACAGTTACTTTTTATTTTTATCCTGGCGAAATATGGAACGATTTGTTGTTTTAACATTTCTTTGAAAACTGAATAGCCGTTTTAATTTTAACTAGCTTTAGTTTGAGTTGCAAATATTTGTCTAGCTCTTTATTCTGGTTGGCATCCAGACTATACATTACAAATTTGTGTAGTTTAGAGCTGCCGTGGTTTCCATATTAAATTTAATAATTATTCAGGTTAGGTTATCAAGGTTACGTTTTTTTTTTTTTAATTTATATTTTTTACAACAATATAACATACATCTGTATGTACATAGAAAGAAATACCAGAACAAAAAATATTTTATTAATTTATATTGTTGACTATTATATCCTTTATTTCATTTTTTTCTTATTCAGTTTTTATTTTTTTTTTATTTTTTTTTTTTTTTATTTAACAAATATTACAACTGAATACAATTTCATCTAGTAATTTATCTATATTAAATGATGTTAACTGTTTGAGGAGAATAACCCATCGGTTAGCTCCAGGTTGGATACTTCATTAATTTATCTGTCCTAGTTCTAAGGGCTTCGTTCTTCGAAGCCGTCTTACTGGATTTTGGTTGTTCAGCATACGACGCAAATCCGCATTTTCATGTTGACTGAGGCGCTGTACGTGTTTCCTAGCATATTTCTTAATTTCTTCACTGACGTACTCCATCTTTAGATCCTTATGAAGGTTATCATTCCTTATATACCATGGTGCGTTGACCATACTACGCAAGACTTTATTTTGAAAAGTTTGAATTACTTTTACGTTAGTTTTCTTGGTACAGCCCCATAGCTGTATACCATACGTCCATACAGGTTTCAATATCTGCCGATATAATAGCAGTTTATTATGTAATGTTAGCTCAGAGTTCCTTCCTATGAGCCAATACATTTTTCTATATTTGATGTTTAACTCTTCTTTTTTCTTTTTAACATGCTCTTTCCACTTGAGTTTAGCATCAAGGGTCATTCCTAAATATTTTGCCGTGTTTGCATGTGGAATAAGTTGTGAATTCAGTCGAACAGGTAACCAATTAACATTTTTGTTGGTAAAGTTTATATGTACAGATTTAGTTTCGTTGAGTTGAAGGCGCCATTTCTTCGTCCAATTACTCAATGAATTAGCAGCGTTTTGTAATTTGCTGGTTGACTCCTCTATGTTGTTTCCAGTTGCCAAGATTGCAGTATCATCCGCAAATGTTGCAATATTTGTTCCTTTTGTGCTTGGCACGTCTCGCGTATAAAGTATATAGAGTATCGGCCCCAGAACACTCCCTTGTGGAACTCCCGCCGATATTTTCTTTAATTCGGAGTATTCCTCTTCATGTTTCACACGAAAGCGTCGATCAGCTAGATATGACTTTAAAATCAGGTAAAACTGCTTCGGCAGATCTCTGTGTAGTTTATATTCCAGGCCTCGGTGCCATACTTTGTCAAAGGCTTGAGATACGTCCAAGAATACACTTGAGCATATTTTTTTATTTTCCAGAGCATCTTCAATTAGATCTGTGATTCTATGCACTTGATCTATGGTAGAGTGTCTCTCTATAAATCCAAATTGGTGAGGAGGAATGAGTTTTCTGTCTTCTATTACTGATTTTAATCTCTTGAGTAGTAACTTTTCAAATAATTTTGAAATTATAGGAAGTAGGGAAATCGGCCTGTACGATGTTTTCTTGTTTGGCGGCTTGTTAGGTTTTATAATCATTATCACCTCTGCCACTTTCCACTGGTATGGAACGTATTTTAATCTGAAGGCTGCATTGATTACTTGCAGTAATTTTCGTACTCCTTTTTCTGGGAGAGTTTTAACTATAAGTCCAGTGATTAAATCATAACCAGGGGATTTTTTTTGAACTTAAGTTGTTTTTAATTTCATCTTTTAGCTCTTGTAGTGTTACAGGTTTTATGTTTAGGTTATCCACTTTATTTACTGAAATTATATTTTCTTCAGCTGTTTGCCTTGGGAGGGGTTGAAATGTGTTTTCAAGATAGTCTGCAAACAATGCAGCTTTTTCTTTGGCACTTCTAGCCCAAGTTCCATCGTCATTCTTGATAGGAGCTATTTGTACTTTAGGCCTTTTAAGACCTTTAGTTGCTTTCCAAAGGGAGTAATTAGTGTCTTTGTTGCCAGAAAGGCCAGCCAGGTATTCATTAAAAGATTTGTTCTTGACTTCTTTGATAAGCATTTTTAATTTGTTGCTTAAATAATTAAGTCGTGATTTGCTTTGTGGTGCTCGATTCCTCTGCCAGATTTTTCGAGCTTTCCGCTTTTCTCTAACCAGATCTCTCACTTCTACTGGGTAGTTGATGTAACTTTCCGTTTGATTACAAGTAGGAGGAGTACTCTGCCATGCTGCTTGCAGAATACTGTTGTTCAGCAGCTCCAATTGAACCTCAAGTTCTGCCGGAGTTTTAATTGGTACTTGTAGTTCCGTATTGTCTTCGACTATTTTCCGGAAGAAGTCCCAGTTTGTTTTATTATTTGTTAACCTAGGTAAATTTTCTTTTTTGATAATGGTATCACTGAGTGTCATAATGACAGGTGTGTGGTCAGATGAAATTCCTTCACTGTTTTCGAGTAATACGTAGTTTACAGATATCCCTTTTGTTACAAAGAAATCTATCAAATCTGGTATCTTATTTGTATCCGCTGGCCAATATGTTGGTTTACCTCCAGACAGGAACTCGCAGTTTAGTGCCCGACCAGCTGCAAATAGCTCCTTACCCTTATGGGTTGTTAGCCTTGATCCCCAATATGTATTTTTAGCATTAAAATCGCCTCCGATTATGAAGTTAAAACCGAGCGATTTGAGTAACGTAACATAGTTTTCTTTAGTCAGATTATAACGTGGAGGGCAATATATTGAAGATATGTTGATTACCTTTTGACTATTTATTCGAACATTAATGGTGGCTACTTGCATAATTTCTTCTTCAATTTTTACTCCTTCGTAATGTTTGATGTTTTCCTTCACAAATATGGTTGAACCTCCTCTCGCTTTTCCTGACGGGTGGATGGCGTGATAGCACTGGTATCCTCGAATTCTAACGAATGAATCTTTTGTCAAATGAGATTCTGAAATTAGGCATATATCTATCTTTTCTATATTTAGGAAAATTTCTAACTCTGGAATTTGTTGCAACAGCCCATTTGCATTCCAATTGGCGATTCTGAATGTGTTATTCATCTTCATAGATTAGTACATCATAGAAGTGATTTCATTCACTGTTTCTTGCTTATTTAACCGCTTATTTAAAGCGTCCAGGCTTCTTTCTTGTTTTAGTAGCCTTAAGTTTAATGCTTCTATATTCTTTAAAATTTTTTCAAGAATTAGGCTTTGACCGTCTTCGTTGTTACTTACTACTTCCCGCTGTTGTACAATCTGGGAGTATGTTTTTCGGCCTGCTATTGCACTTGTTAGTGGTAGTTCTACCACTGGATTTTTAGATATTGTCTTATTATTGAACATCCCACGGTTTAGCGGGCCTTGTTGTTTTTTATTTCTCAGATTTTGAAGTTCCCTGGCTACTTCACATCCTCTATAATTAGCGGGATGCTCTCCATTACAGTTTACACATTTTGGAGGCGTAGCTTTTGTGAATCTACAATCTTGGGCGAGATGTTTTCCCGAACATTTCACGCATCTAGGCTCTCGTTTGCAATATTTCTGCGTGTGATTATATCCTTGGCATTTCTTACACTGAGGTATCAAGCCTGTGGATTTTCTTAACGCTTCTATTCGAACTCTCATGTTAAGGACTGCCCTAATATTGAAAATTTTTTCCACTTTTTCCGTGCTATTAAAAGTAAGCATAAACAATGGGAGCCCCCTTTTATTCATTTTAATCCCTTGATCAGTTACAGTTTTTTCTTTCTTTAGGATATTTACCGCATCCTCTATTTTGAAGCCTTGGTGTTTAAGGTCTTCCATTATATCCTGCTTTGCACAGGTTGGATGAAGACCTCTGGCCATCACTTTAATCGGACGATCATTTTTGTCCTCATATGTGTACCATTCCTTGCCGTCATCTGTCAGCTTTGAAGCCAAGGCTCTATAACTTTCAATATCTGTTGTATTGATTTTCCAAATATTGTTGTTCAGTGCTACAACTCTGTAATCTTTTGTAGTCACCGATTTCATTAACGATTGGATAGTACTATATTCAGTTACGCCAATAATGTTGATTGGTGGTGGAGCCTTTTCCTTAATTTTGGCAGTTTGGTTTTCCTGAGCTGGTACATTTTGCTGATTTTGATTTAATACAGCAGTTATTGAAGTGTGGCTTGAAGCTACAATCTCTGGAGAAGATTCTGCCTTCCGTTTTTTCGCAGGTCTTTTCTTCCTGTTCTTTTTTAAGATCCAGTCAGTTTCTTCTCTTAATTCTTCTTCGTCAGTGTGGTACTCTGTAGCACACTGTTCTTCTGGCTTCTTGGGTTGCAAAGCATTTCTCTCATGGAAAACTGAAGCATCCTGTTCCTCAGGTTCCTTTGATTGTAAAGAATTTTTTCAGTTTCTCATTTTCTAACTTAAGAGATTTTACTTCGTTCATTAAATCCGACGTAATTTTTTCAATGTTACATAGTTGTCTGCGTAGTTCTGCATTTTCTATCTCAACTGTTCTAGCTAATGATGTTGGTGATCTTTGCACTATGGAACTTCTTCCAAATGGGTCAGAGTTCATCAGCTCTGAAGTATTGCGGTCATTGGATATCGACGACTGGGAGCCCGCTTGCTCACCCCTCAAAGTCGCCGGCACTGGGTATCCGATTCCCTGCGCCGTAAGGTTATCTCGTTTCGAGTCCCCCATATTGGTTATTATTTTCAGGGAACCACCCTTAGCTAGTTTTGGTCCGCGAATGGTATTTTATTTCCCATTTACCCGCCCGACAAGTCAGTAAGAGTTTTCCCCTATCCGCCACCTGGGGACGCGCCCGATGGGAGTCTAGCAACTCCGCACGAGCAGTTTTTATCATACATCTTTTCGTACACATAACTTACGTCACTACAGATTTATTATAAACATGGCCCATTATCTTATTATAAAGTGTTTTTTTATAAATTATAGGCTAATTAATTTATAATTATGGTATTAAAAAAAATAAAGAAAACTAACTTAAGAACAACTTGAAAATCATTAAATTTATATAAAAATATCACTATATAAATCTTTCAGCCGATCTCCACTACATTACAATTTATCAAATGAGAATTGGGCTGAATATATATTTTTTTAGTTTAAACTGGCCGTCAAGCCCAATCGACTTATCGACTGCACTCTACCAAACTCCAAACTTGACTGTCCCTAACAATTATTTTTCTATTTTCTCGATAGAAATTTTAATCCAAAAACAAAAAAAAAACCGACACCCGTACATTTTAATCATTAACTTCTTATCACCACTCTCACGTTGTTGCAATCACGCACTACTGCCCACCAATACACTATCAGAATAATAAAGAAAATAATAATTATTCTCACTAAAGAATATCTTGAATATCGTGTCACCAATTGCTCTAATCATCAAGCACCGTTTAAGCGACACACGACACACCCAATATCATAGCAGCATCTCATTCTCATCGGCAGACAACCAAAACCCCTCACTATTTGTCATTACAGTAGCACATCAAAGACATAATTCGCATTGACTATTTTTAGTCAACATTAAGGGGTCACCAAATCAACCGGTGAACTGAGTGAGATGGTTAAATGCAACGATCGTGCATGTTACGCAGATGAGGGCGGCGTAACAAGTATCATGATTTTCAGCCTTCACCACTGTTTGAAAATCTATTGAATTTACTGGCCAAACATTATATTTGACTTTTGAAAGGTTTAATTTAACCTTGATCTTTAATTAGTACCCAGACCAAAGTTTTAGTCAGTAAAATTTAGCTAATTAGAGTTATTTTAATTTTTATAAAAATGACTGCAGTTTTATCTATGAAGAGTGTCAATAGTATATCTTTTCGATATTTGGTGTTACCTGGAACAATGTTCCATTCGTTTGACGGTTTGATGAAAACCAACAAAAACGAAAGTAGCAATTAAACTGGCATTGCATTACATTTCAAATTAAACTACAATATAGTTGTGTTTTAATAGTAAACCGTGAGACGGTGGTATCATAATAAAAACAGAAAGTCATTAAAAAACCAAGTACCTACAATACCGAAAAAAACGTGAAATAATTCTTTCACATTTTTTATGTCTTTTATGAAAACAAAATTCTACGTAAGAATACATAGGTAAAAAAACAAAAAAATATTCATTTTCTGCGTTGCCGAGTGTGTGCGCGCGGCTATTATTTAATTAGAGAAGACATAAAATTATCATTTAAGATCGTAATAAAATCAAATAAAATTTATTTATTTTAATCGCCTCATTTCAAAGAAACTAAACCAACGTACCACAACTACATAGTTTTTAGTGTGTTTAGGTTTATTTAATATTTAATTCTTCCAACGCTTTTAGAACAATTAATAAATTTATTTGCTTTTTTTATTGTATTTCAGTAAAACGTGTTAACTGCGTTAATTTCGTTTAGTTTTAATTTTCTTGTTTGCTGTGGATTTTTTTTACTTTAATACATACATAAATTACGGCAAGTAATTAAGTTTTATTATATGTAGTTCTCGTATTTCTAATTTTATTTTAAATTTTTTTGTTAGTTATGAGTCAAAACTGCAAAGTTTTTGGGTTTTAAATCAAATTCCCGCATAGCTGAACTCTCTTATTAATGTTCATCAAATAAAAACTTTTCGGAAAGCAAGACGAGAAAACCTACTTTTGTTGTGATTTGAATTCGAATCGCTTTTTTTTATTTGTTGTGTTGGTATTCAAATTTTAAATTAGGCGATAAAATTTTAGTTCTCTTCATAATAAATTCATAAGCTATTTAAAATGTGTGGTATATGCTAATGAAATTTATTTTATAGATTTATTACTTTTGCCGTGTTAATAGGGCATATTATTTAACTTAATTCACATAAACGTCTGATGATAATACGTTTTACATAAAACTTGATAAAAACTATTAAACAATTGTTTTTGTTCTGTTTGCAATTAGTAATTTATTCGTTGTGTTTTCAACAAATATAAACAGAATTACATTATTAACAAATTGGTGGTTGGTCAAACAATAAAAGATGTTCTTCCTACGTGAAACAAGCACAAGACATGAATTGCATTCACGATACAAATAACGAATAATTACTACCAATTTTTTTTTTCTTGTGATCTAATTCACAATGGAACATTTTTTTAAAAGCATATTTACGTTTTTATAAAATACAATAAAAACAATCAACAATTTATTATACCACCTACAAGATTTTAGGTTGCTGCACAGCACATAACAAAAGGAACAAAAAAGTCTTGAGTCAATTAATTTATTGTAAATTATAGTGATTTTTAATTAAGGTAGATATAATGGTAGCAGATTAAACAAATGTTAGTATGATATGATTATTGATGGTCAAATAGGTAAATTGTTTGCTTTTGTTGAATTTGAATTAATACGTAACGTATTTTTGGTTTGGAGATGTAGCCTTGAGGTTCTGAAACACTCGGTTGAAAAAATAATATATTTATTATTAATTATGTTTATAAATGTATTATGTGAAATATCTACATAATTGCACAAACACAACAGGGTCCTTATCGTGCTACTCATACGAAATTTATTTTCGGTGGTGTTCAGCCGTTTCTGTGTGAAAGTAATTTCTACTTATCACAAACCATATTTTCAAACAAATATTTTCAAAGGATACTTTGATACGGTGACTAATTAAATAAATTAAAAGTAATTTACTGGAAACTATAGGAATATCCTTTTGTAACTGACTTAAAAAAGGTAGGAGGTTAAATGATTTGTATGTGTTTATTCGCGCATAATTGGCTGTTATGAAGTTGGTCCCATATCAGTTTTATTAAGCGATTTTATAGAGGTATTGAAATTAGTTTTGCGATTGTGAGTAATAGTTGTTTATGGTACTAACACAGAAAAGAATACGTATATATAGTAATATAAGAAGTATTCTTTTCTGTGGTACTACTGTCTTCCACCGTAAAAAACGCCTAAGCGCTTTAAACGAATAGTGCGCCTACTGGGCGTTTTATTCGAATAAAACGCCCAGAGCGTTCTATTCAAGTTAAATGATTTAAGTAACTAAAATAATTGTTTTTTCGAAATTTTAATAAATTGTCGTAATACTGCGGTATTAAATTGTAAAATGTATAGATTAACTCGGAAAATTCATATGACACGTGTATTAATTTCCGTGACTTCGTTGAGAAGTCCATAGTAGCTCGAGGGTAAGATTATTTTTCGAATAAATGTTCAATTGAAAAAGTCAAGTTAAAATCACATATTCATATTTTCAAGAGTATAGCTTATTTGCGATCGACTGAAACCAGAGATGGAAATCAAACATTGTTTGGTTTTGGTTCAAAGTTAAATTAAACTTTTGGTTTCGGTTTTGGTTTTTAAAATTCTTAATTTATGGTTTTGGTTCGGTTTTGGTTTAAAGCTAAATGGTGTTGGTTCTAGTTGTGGTTCGGAAAACTTGAGAAAATGGTTTAGTTTCGGTTTGGATAACAATCTCGATTAAAAAAATGGTTCGGTTTTTGGTTTGGTGTTGGTTCATCAAAATTTCATTAGGTTCATGGTTTTTCTGGTTCGGTTCAAAACCGTTTTCCATCTCTGACTGGAACCCCTACAAGTTATTTTGTTTTATATTTTATGCAATGTGTTATCCATTATATTTTGTATCCCCAATACTAATAACAATTACAATGCTTTTGTTATGTATATTGGGTTTAAAAAACCTAATGGTTTTATTTTTAGACCATAGAATAGAATGGACCGCTAGCGAAGTGTCATTTCAGTTAACATCTGCAGCGCAAAGTAGCCTTGTGACCGATCCGGTATAACTATAGTAACTATAGCAACTTATTGTTTATCGGATTGACCACAAGCCTATTTTGTGCCGTAGATGTTGGAGACAGTTAAAAGCCATTGCTGGCGGTCCATTCTATTCTATGGTCTAAGGTTTTATTAGGTTTATTCGCGTTGCTTGAAGGGTATCTTTCTATGAAACATCAAATTTTGGCACAAACATACGTTATATTCGTCCTTGTTTTACGAAAATAACAGATTTATGTTGAAAAAATTATTTTTATTTTCTTGGTGGTATTGGAATTTCCAAATACAGCGCTTAGGCGTTTTATTTGAATGGGCGTTTTATTTGATTTTTTTCCTTCATTTTCAAAATATTCCTATTTTCAGCTACTCCCGAATAAAGCGCCTACAGTCTTCCCTCGAATAAAAGGACTAGTCCTTTTATTCGGGAGAACACTAAATATCCATTTTTTAGAAATCATAGAAATTAATTCGAATAAAAGGACCTTCAAATAGAAGGACCGATCCTTTTGTTCGAATAAAAAGAACTGATTTATCTAAACGAATAAAGCTGGAATTGTTAATACTGACTAATAAAACAAAATGAGTAAGGTTTAGCTGATATGTATGAAAAACAATGTTGTTTCATTCTTAAACTTCATATCTTATTATAACATAATTTTCAAAATTAAACATTAATAAATGTATGTTTAAAAAGAAATTTAAACTTCATGTAGATTCTTTGAAAATTAAATTATAATTATTGTTGATATGTTGTGTGATTTAGTAAGAATTTGAATGCTACATAAGTTCAAACTGGCCATTTGGTTCCTACGTCAAATGTTATGATCATTTAGGTCATAATATTTCACGTAGAAGATGAATGGTTGATTTGAGTTGAATGTTTGAATTCTTAATAAATCACTTAGTATATTGATAATAATTATAATTTAATTATTTTAAATTTTCAAACCGAAATAGCCATCCATATTTACCATGGTGAGTGAATTCTTTGGAAAATCCCGTTCAAAACTGGTATTTGATAACTTGGAACATTCGTTGTCCAATTCAATTATTTTTATATTTAGTTTTTGAAATATTGCCACCACTTGGCTCAATTTAAAGAAATATATATTAAATATCTATGTAGGTGCTTTGAATAAATTTACTATCTTTCTGGCGTAAAAAGGCTTATTTTTAAAAAAACTTGATACATTTTTTGATTTTGTTTTAAGATGGTTTGTTTCACTCGAATATAGGAACTAGTCCTTTTAAACGAATAGAAGGACCAATGGTCCTTCTATTCCATTAAAAGGACTAGTTCTTTTATTCGAGGGAAGACTGTAGGCGTTTTTTACGGTGGAAGACAGTAGTGAGCAAAACGAGATATTATCCATGAGGGATAAGTTTGTCCCACGAGGCGATAGTCGAGTGGGACAGTATCCCTAGTGGATAATATCTCTTTGCATGCGAGTGGCATACAACGTTTTATCCAATTTTGTTGAAATAAATGTAAATAATCGTAAATTAATAAGAAACAGTTCCATTTTGTGTTTTCACACTGTAGCATTGAATTTTGAAATACATTTTATCATAGTGACCGTTCTTTAAATTTATGCGACGTGTTTCTTTGACGTAAATTACAAAATGTACGAATAATTTCCAATGACTACTCAACGTTTTGTTATACAAAATATAACTCACGTTGCCCCTAGCAGCGTGGGTTAAACAATAACAATGGGTTATTTTATATTTTCTTTATTTGAAATCAGTCTAGTTACCGGGCTATTATATATCAAAATTGGATAAAATTTTTTTAATGTCTTAAAAATTACATTTTTAAAATTGTCTCTGATTAAATTCGACCGAGAAAACCCATGGGTTCCGGTTATAAAGATATGACCAAGAACTCCTAAAGCAAATGACACCTCGTGTACAGTATTTATGTATGTTAATGTGATACACATAACTGGCATATTTTTTATGGTGTTGTTTCTGACGGTTAAACTATCTTCTCCTTTTTGATTCAGAAAATGAAGGTTTAAATCCATCTGTATAGTATACCACTAGCGTTTTCGGAAATAACGTAACTTTGTAAATATTTCATTAGCACCAAAACTCGTAAAGACGGTTAAGGAAAATATCGTGGGAAAACCAACATGCTCAAGAATTCGCAATTCAACGGTATTTGTCTAGTCCCATTTGGTAAGCTTGGTGGAGGATAGGTTATTCATTCGCCCTTAGAATAGGTTATCCATTCCGAGCACTAGAGAATAGGTTATCCATTCCCAGCGGTACGAGATGCTATATCCTTTTCGAACGTTATCACATGGGCGTAGGTTTTATTTGATCCAGCTATTTTCTTTAAAAAAATAAATAAATAAAAACCAAATGAAACTACTTGAAACATAAATACCTTTTAAAAACAGTATTAAACCGACTACTATGGCGCGCAAAAAAGGATAAAATTGTTTTCTCAAGTCAGTGTCAAAATAGAATAATATCGATGATGTCTCAATGGTATCATACGAACAATTACGGTTAAAACATTAATTTTATGTGACTGGTAAAAGATGTTAACGAGCTAATCGAACAACTCCCACTGCAACTCGGCCAAGCTGTTTTAATTATAGTGACCGATGTTGAAAATGTTACACTAATCATTGTAAAAAATTGTTGATTGGTTTTGAATTTTTTTTTTTTTTTTTTTTATTAACAAAAATATTATACAAATAAGGCTATAAGCCTTTTTAAAATTTTCTTTTAAAAAGAAAATTTTTATTATGTATACATTTGCAAAAAAGTTAAACATAGACAATTATAATATTTTTTTTACAAAATGGAATAAATTATAATTTGCTTTCATAATATAATACAAGACATAAACAAATAAATAATCGTACAATCAAAATTTATTTGACCAGACGAAAAATGAGAGAAACATGAGATTTTGAAAGCTCTAAGGCTAGTCAAAGACTGGGAAGCAGGGTCAAGGGTGTTCCAAAGCTTTACAGCACGTACGAAAAATGATGCTTGACGTTGCTTTGAAGCACAATTAGCCGGTAGATTAATTCCAAATGTGCGTGGCGACCGTACAAAGTGTATCATGTCGAAAAGATATTGAGGGCTTTTATATAAAATTATCTTATATAAAAATAGAACAGAATTATACTTTAAGTAATTGCCCAGATCACAATTTAAGATTTTACGCGAATACCCTGATATCGAGTCATACTTTCTTTTATTGTAAACAAAACGAGCACAAGAATTAAAAGCTACGTTCAACTTATGAAACGATTTCGATGAGCAACCAGAAAACACGGGAGCGCCATATGTTAAATGTGGGATTATTAGGGCTTGTACCAATTTAAATTTAGCAGCACGAGGTGTATAGCTCGCATGTAAATATAAATTACTGAGTGTTGCATAAATTTTCGAGCAAACATAATTAATATGGTCATCCCATGAAAGTTGGCTATTAATAATTATTCCAAGGTTCCTAGTTTTACCCACTAACTCAATTTTATGGTTATCAATAACAATATCAAAAGCATTCAAACTAGCCAGCCGAGATTTACTAGAGGTTATAAACATTGCTTTGGATTTGCTGGGGTTTATCTTAATGTGGTTTTGCCTACTCCATGCGAATATTTGATCCAAAGAAGAGTTAACCTTTCGTACACATAAGGCAGCATCGTTAAAACTAGCAGAATCATAGATTTGCAGATAATCGGCGAACAAGTGATATTTGATCGCACAGGAATCCACAATATCATTAATGAAAATTGAAAGTAGTACAGGTCCTAAAATGGACCCCTGTGGCACTCCACAAACTATATTATTAGGAGACGATAACTTATTATTGAGGTTGACAATTTGGGATCTTCCAGTTAAATAGGACCTTATAAACTGTACCGCAGAGTCGCCAAACCAAAACTGGGAATTTTGAAACAAATATATCCGTAAATGAAACTAGTGGATGTTCTTTTTTGAAAGAAAAGTTTGTCTGTATATTAAAATCAATAAGATTCTTTCGGCTTTTTATAAACAAAATATATTAACAATAATGGCATTCACAACATTTTTCGACTTGTTAAAGAAAGAATCTTATCGATTTTAATATACAGACAAACTTCTCTTTCTATTATTTGTGTGGGCATAAAACACACAGAAATGAGGTTTTTTCTTGAGCTTTTTTTTTTGGTTTAGTGAATATAAATCGCTAGGTCAGTACGTTCTTGCCTCATACTTATGTAATGTATGAAGTGAGAATTGCATTTTTGTAGTTTGCTCCTAGCTACCTGAAGAGCAGATCGAACTTTTAGTACGTGCAAACTTTTCAGTACGAAACCAGGGGCGCTATTATGAAATTTTCGGCTCACGCTTTTTTTTCGACAACGTCGAAAATCAGCTATTATGAAAATTTTCGACTCGTTTTTTTTCGACCAGATCGCAAATTCCTCTATTATGAAATAAAAAAAAATGTGACGCACATTATTTTAGATATACAGACAAAAATTATACGACTGCTATTGAGGTGTCGCTTTCCAAATATTTACATCGTATTCGTAAATTAAAATAAATTAATTAATAAAATGTGAGTGATATATACATATTTACATTTTACTTTCTTTTACGTAAGTAAAATAAAGTATAGTAATCATGAAAATTTTCGACCTTGAGATTATTGAAGATTTATCTGTTTTGAGGTCCCCTGAGTCCGAAAAAGTGGGTTTCGAAATGATGTCTGTCTGTCAGTCCGTCTGTCTGTCCGTCTGTCTGTCCGTCTGTCTGTCCGTCTGTCAGTCTGTGTCCTCTCTACAGCCCAGATGGCTTAACCAATCGAACTGAAACTTCAGATTTAAGCTTTTTGGATAAATTGGGAGGTCCCAGTGAATTTGACTTCAAATCGGTCCACCGGAAGTGGCCACTCCCTTGGGCCAGAAAATTTGTTTTGTAAATATCTTAAAAAGTATAAGGTTTACAAAAAATTACTAATACAAAATGTTTCCAAAAATCAAAAAAAAAATAAAAATAAACAAATTAAAAATTAAAAAAAATTAAAATTAAAAATTAAAAAAAAAATTAAAAAAAAATTTAAAATTTTATAAAAAAAAATTAAATATTGTTTTGCCAACACATAAATATATGTGTATATATAGCCTAATTATGCTAATTATAATTAATTTGCACACTACAGTGACATATTTCCGGTTTTTAATGCAAATATTACATAATTGAATGTGGATCATTTTTTCATGTTTCTTAACTTTTTTAACGACTTATTAGGGTTTGTAATACTTAAGTATATATATCGTTTTATAATTGCAAAAATATTTCGCAACTCCTGCCCCCCCCCCCCCCCCCGACACTTTTTTACAGGGAGTTACAGCAGTTCTTGCATTTGTCATTTTAATTATTGTGTGTATTAGCCCAATTATGCTAATTATAATTAATTTGCACACTTCAGTGACGTACTGTATGTTATAAAATAAATATTTTTATAAATATAATATTTGCCTACATGTATGTTAAATTGCCAAATCGGTCAACCGGAAGTGGCCACTCTCGCCCCGAAAATGTGTTTTGCACATATTTTAAAAAGTATAAGATTTACAAAGAATCACTAATACAAATTCCAAAAAATTAAAAGAAAAAATTTAAATTCATAAATATTATGTGTACCGAATGAAATTTGTGATTCCCAAATTTATATTATCTCATAGGTTACTACGCAAAAGAAAAAAACTGGTACCGTTATTTTGTAGAAAAACAATTTTAAAAAACAAATAAACGTCAAATTGGGCATTTGTTTTATTTGTTTCGAAATGGACGCATCATAAGGAGAAAAATGTGATTTAATAATTAGATTGTGCAATGATCATCCCGAGTATACCAATAAAAAAATTGGTAAATTGGCCGTTGTTTCCAATAATACGGTAACAAATGTAAAAAAAAATGTCAAATCAATCTTTCTGTATCACACAAGCCCGGATCCGGAGAAAAATCAGGTGCTCCAAATAAAATGTTGGATCAGAAAATTGTAAGAGTCATTTCGAAACATCCCTCGATGTCTGTGCGAGATTTTGCCAGAAAAACCAAAACAACCAAATCGATTGTGGAACGAGCTAAAACTAGAAATAATCTACGGACATACAAGAAGTCAAAAATCCCCAAAAGAAGTGTTGAACTATTTAATAGAGGGATCGATCGAGCAAAGAAACACAACAAATGGTTGAACGAAAGAAAAGATTCTTGTTTCGTAATGAACGACGAGACCTACGTCAAAATGGATTTCTCGACACTTCCAGGTCCCCAATATTACATCAAAAAGAAAGGTAAAGAACTGGACGGAACAATTACTACCATAGCTGTTGAAAAATTTGGCAAAAAAACATATGGTTTGGCAAGCAGTTTGCCAATGCGGCTTAAGATTACATCCATACATAATAAATGGGATTATGAAAAGGTGAATGTTCGCCGTAAAATGAACAAAAAGTTTGAATGAATACGATTATTTAAAAACTGTACAATATGTGCAATAGAACAAGTACAGAAAAATAATGATTATATATTGCCGTTTAGTTTTAATTCTTCATGTACAAATCACAAATTTCATTCGGTACACATAATATCACCTTTTATTTCTTTTACGTGTATAATAATGAGTCCGAAAAATTGGGTTTCGAAGTGGTGTTTGTTGGTATATACATATGTCTGTCAGTTTGTAGTCAAGATGGTTTAACCGATCAAACTGCAACTTCATGTTTAAACTTTTTACATAAATTTTGGGGTCCCAGCTCCCACATTCCGTGAAACAGAAAGTTTATTTTGCAAATATTTCAAAAATATACAATTTACAGAAAACATGAAATAATAAAAACAATCTTAATTAAGTTTGCGGGAAATTTGAATTATAAAAGTTTTTCAAAATTCGCTGTTCGTAAAAGAAAGTCGTGTGTTGGCCACACCTCCATTTTTTATTTATTTTTTTGTTAATTTTATATATGTTTACATATGTGATTATTGTTTAATATTTTTTTTTAATTGTGTGGGATTTTTTTTTAAGGACTGCAACAAACTCGGATCAATTCGGCCAAAAATTTGTTAAATTCACTTCAATTTCGAGACAGAACCAATCAATTGTGGAACGAATTGAAGGGTCGGTTGAATTCTGCCGGCTCCCCAGAAAAAAGTGTTGATGGATCTCGTAGGTATGGAGAGGTTTCAAATACCATGTGAAAAATAAAAGCAGATGGAACAAGAAATCAGTGTCTGGAACTGGTGAGGGGCCATGCAGGATTAAATAATTTGGAACAGCGAGTGGACGTTTTGTTGGATTTGCGAGGGGAAATTGAGGGGATAAACGCAAATAGTTTTGGGTGTATGGCAAACAACCCCGATATTGAAATAAACAACCCCGATATTAAAATTATCCCAACCTCCTCCACCTCAAATAGCCGACCTCAAATACAGATAATTACAGAGAAAAATAAAGAACCACCCGCCATTCAATCACCAATAGTAAACGGTGAAGGAGCACCCACCACCCAATCAACAATTGTAAATGCTGGCACCGAAACCACTACAACAAAAAGACCACCAAACAGCCGAAAGAAATCTCAAAAAGCCTATTAAAACAACAAATAAAATTACAGGAGGCCTTCTATAAGAAACAGGAACTATTCTTAGAAAGACAAGAGGCTCAAAGAACACAAATCATAAAAATATTAAAGGACATTAGACACGTCAAAGAAAATAAATTGACTTTTGAAAAGGAAAAATGGAAGGCACAACAATTAATTAATCTAAATGAATTTAAACAAAAAGAACAATCATTGGAATTAAAGGAAATAGAGCTAGATTTAAAGCAGCAAGAAGTATAGATCCGAAGATAAAAAAAACTTTATGTAAATAATATTATGTATGTACATATATGTATATGTATATTTTTATTTTAAAGACTGAATTAAATTAATTGACTGAATGAATTATTATAATGAAAACAATAAAATGAAATCGAAAATATAAACTAAAATCGTAAAATAAAAAACAATGCGGTAGTTTTATTGTTTTATTTTATCTTATTATTGCGAATTGGTTTTTTATATTATCTCGAACTCTTTTAGCTTGTTGCTGCAGATTTCCACTATCTTCATCTGGAGCACTTCGATTTTCCACATCCTCATCGTGAGCAATTAGGCTCTCATCAAAGGGCACATTATATTTTTCACATAAATTATGTAGTAGGCAGCACACATTAACAATTTTAGCTACTTTCTCCGGTTGATAATGTAGATCGCGACTGTGTAACATGCATCTCCAACGGCCCTTTAATATTCCAAATACGCGCTCGATAATCGAACGCGCTTTGGCATGAAAAGAATTGAATCGCGATTCAGCTGAGCCGTCCGTCGCTTTTCTATATGGAGTCATCATCCAGGGTTTCAATGTATGTCTGGAGTCACCTAAATATTCGATAATCTTAGTAATTTATAATTAACAAAATATTTTTAGAATTACCTAGAATCCATGACGAATCATCTCGAATCCATTCCTGCTCCATAATTTTACGGTTGTCGCTCATGCTCCAAATAACGGAATGAGAACAACCCCCGAAACGTGGATCGACAGACGTAGTTTTATTGTTGTGGTCACAAGTCTATAAAGAAATAATCTTATTTAATATAATGTATCTAAGATTTATAATTATGTATATTTAAGTAGACATAAATTGCTAAATTATTTACCAGCATAACATTTAAGCTGTGTGATCCTTTTCTGTTAAAAAAATGATGTTCATTTTTGTCTGGCCGTATAATATTAATGTGTGTGCCATCTACATATCCTATCACGCCTGAAAACCCTGTTTTGTCGAAAAAAAATCCTTTGATTTTGATTTTTCCTCTTCCAACATTTTAAATATAATATGTTTACTGCACATAACTGATTCCAAAATGTTTAGTGTATCTGTCATTACTACCGATACGGTGGGTTGTGCCATATCAATTTTGTAGTCTTGTCCCACTCCTTGTTGGTACGACCCTTCCCCCAAAAACCGAAATGTGCCAGCAAGTTTTAATACCGGTGGTATAGCATCCTGGTTTCGCCTTATCGTAAAATGAGGTCTAATTTCATTTAAAGTATCCGTAAATTAATTTTTGGTCACTCTAAATAGTTTGATGAATCCGAAAGGTAGTTTTGTGATAAAATACAAACGGCAAGGCGGGAGCGATTATAATTATATTACCATTTACGTGGCATATCAAAAACATTTTAACTGTCCCTTAGCCGTTTTCTTTGAAGATATGCCGCTGTTATTTCATCGTCTGAATCATCTTCAATACTATGCAAAAAAATGCCACACTCGCTTCCATTTTTTCAGCACAAATTATTAATATTTATATAAAATATAAATCATTTAATTGATTTAGAAAATACTAATCACAAAACAGAAACCACACAAAAATAATATTTTCACTTTGACAGCTTAAACAAAATGGCGTTGCAATGTGATTTGTCATAGAGATTATTTTCAACGTTGTCGAATAATTCATGATAGCTATTTTCGACGTTGTCGAACGAGTCGACAACGTCGAAAATTTGCGATGTCGAAAATTTCATAAGATACCCGCAGTCTACCACATAGAGAACTCAAGGAGGGTTCTCATTTTTTATTCAGAGTCGATACACTTTGTATGACCTTGGGTTAAAGTACGGGGAAGATTTTGGTATTTCTACTTTTTTGGAAGATATATTATAAATGAGTGGCTTCTGCATTTTTCTGATTAACAAGTCCAAAAACGCTGTGAATGCTATTATTGTTATTATCAAACATCGATCAAAGGGCTCAAGCTACCAGTGTTGCCAGATCGTGGGAAATTCTCCCTTTTGTGGGAATGTTGACATTGACACTTGTGAGGGATACAAATTGATAAGGGAAAATGCAGGAAAATCAAAATGAAAATTTATTTAAACAAAAATAAATTAATCTAAAGTGGTACAGTTTTCCATTCAATATAACAAAAATCGAACAGAAAACTTAACTACATAATTTAACAGGGATAATAATATTTGTAATTTTCTGGGCATTGTCATTTAATTTTTTTTTTCACCTTATCGATCATTTAACTCCGCTTCTTAAACAAATTGCCCAGGACTCAAAAATTCTAAGCGACATTCACTTGGGCAGGACAAAAATAACCAATGTGTTATCGGAAGAATTAGCAAAAGCTCAATACCATGATTTAACCGCCAGTTTACAAAAAAATGACTTCTTGATATTTGTGGAGGAATCAACTAATATTGCTAATTTAAAGAATATTTGGATTTTGGTTAGATATGTAAGATATTTTCGCGTTATAACACAATTGCTGGAGCTCGTTAATATAGATGCGGTGAACTGCTTAGCAATTAAAATGTTTGAAACAATTAAACTACGCTTTGAGAAAAGAAATGTTAGTTTGAATAATATAATATCGATGGCATCAGTTATGATCGGGGAAATCAATTAAACAATTCAGTGTATACCTTGCTACAGCAAGAAATTGAGAGCCACCATGAGTAATTCTATTGAAATGCATTTGTCATTCGTCAACACTATGTAGTGTTAAAATCTGATATGGCTCAGTTCTCGGAACGAAAAATTATTGAGAAATTGCAGTAGCTTTATGTCTGAAAGTCCAAAAAGTTGTGCGGTTTTAAAGGAATTTTAGGAGAATTTTACCGAGCTCAAACCAAAATTGCAAATTGCAACTATTGCAGTTGTCTATGCATCCTTGCATCGTTAAAATGTTGGATAACTGGTCAGTACTAAAACATTTTTTTGTCCAGGACGCAACGCTGACTCATCGAAAGAAAGCGCAAAACATTTTACAAGAATTTGAAAATGTTGAAACAATGGCATATTATTTTTAAGAAATATTATTAATTATTTCAATCGGTTTTATGCGTTATTTCAGGGCGAAACCGTCCTTATCATAAGTTCCATGAAGAGTCGAAACATTTACTGGTGACGTGCCAAATACAAGAAAAAATGAAGCCTGGAAAAATATAATGGATTGATTTTAATTCAATTAATATTCATAAAAAAACTGAATCACAGTTGAGAAATACAATGATTGATTGTAAATCTGGGGTATTTCAATCTCTGGCTCCATTTTCAAGAAAGCAATATAATGTAACACAGCGGTAGCTACAACTATTTTTAACGTGTTTGAAATGAAGCTGACTTTTTGTTGCAATAGATGGAAAACGCTTCTTCCGTATGCGCCTTACCTTTCCACTAAATTTCTCTAAATATATTTGCTCTCTATGTGCGATGGGATTTCGCAATGGTGTTAGCAAATAATTTTTATTAGCATACCTGCTCCGCTATCCCCTAATAAAAATCTGTCACCAAAATCACCATTTTCCAATTTTAATTTTATTGAGGAAAAATTACAAATGGTTTGATCATGTGCTGATCTATGCCATCTAAAATAACAAACATATTAATCATTTATTCTAATATCTATTACTCCTATAATAAAATACCTGGCAGTTAAGTCAATAATTTTGTAATCTGCATCACAAACTACTTGACAATTAATTGAAAAAAAACCTTTTTGTATCGTTTTTGTGTCAGTACCTTGGAATTCCATTCACTAAATAAATTTTCCTTGATGTTTGTTCCTGATAGTCTTCCGTTGGCATTTGTACAAACTGGTGAAATTTTAAAGCCAAAACATTATTGACCCTTTGTACGGTGCGACATATACAGTCGCTGAGTCAACCCCGGATCACCAATCACATTCTGAAAACTATTTGTGGCGCGTAGTACCTCAAGGTAATTAATAATTTATCATCGATGCAAGTGGTAAGCCTCTTAAGTCGCTGTGTTGTAAATCATTTTTATTAGGTTCACAATATAGAAAAAAGTTGATTTAAATAAAATAAATAAATAAATAAAACAGTTTTCTATGCAATCTTGATTAAGGTGCCTAGTCAGAAGAAATCCATATCCTCCTGAACGTAAATCATCAATAAGATACATTACAGCAGGAAAAAAGATTTGCATAAGCTACGATGCCTGTCTAAAATTTTGATTTCCATGATGTTTCATAATCAAGAATCGGTAACGAATTGGAAATCGACCTTTCAACTAACAATAAGTTACTCGAAAGAAATAATTAATTAAATTCACAGGTAAGAAATTTGATTAATTCTCTGCCTCTTCTTATCAGAAGCACATCCCATTCTTTAAAAGACAAAACGCATAATCGATGTCCGAATAATTTGTCAGCTCTAAATCTTAATTCTTTACATCAAAAGTTTAAGTATATAGTATGTATAATAAATTTTATGTTTATTTCTACGCAATAAAAAGTAATAATTTTTAACATACCTCGCTAAACGCTTAGGAAATCTAAAGAAGGCCAAATTTAGATTTTCTGATTGACGGGCATTGGAACGCTGCACAATATTTTGTTATAGATATCCTACAATATTAAAGAAAATTAGTAACTACGCGAGATGCTCCACGATTGCCTTCTTTTTTATAAGCTCTCTACATGTATAAACAAATGAAAATTCTATAAATTGTATTGGTACCTTCGCTAAAAAAATATAAAAGCTGGCAACAACGGTTTACCTTACCCTAAAAACTGTTTGTGTAATTTTTAAAACTTGTAAATCAAAGTGATGCACAATAATAAACATTTAAATTCAATATTTGAAAAACATAAAATAATTCACCAAATAAAATAAAATTTGATAAAGATAAACATTAATTAAATTATTTAGTTAAATTTCTGTGTACGTAGTTGCTTGTTGATATAATAAAAATAATACTTTTTAAAATGTCAATATTTTGACAATTATAAATACTGTTAAAAGTTTTATATTTGGCAGAATTATTGCACTGTTAAAAATATTTACAAAATTGATCGAAAACGTTGTGTGCGTAAGTTCGTCGTATAGAAAAAAAAAACGGATGGCCAAAAAATCGTTTATAGCCCACGCAATACGTACGTATTTATTTACTTTGTAATATTGGATCAAGGAAAAATTTTTTGGCGTTTTTTCTCCAATAGATGGCTTTAGGGTCGCATGACTTTGGTCATACTAATCCTATCAGGCCATACTACAGAGGGGTTGAAGTGACAGTCCATAGATTATTAAAAAATAAACATTGTGACATTTGTCAATTCAGTCGAAAGTAATTGCGTTTTGAAAATCAGTCAAAATTCTGAGAAAATTCGCTACATTTTACAATAGCACTACAAACAAGGCGATAACGCTTTGCAGGCTTGTGAAAAAATTCGTGGTGTTTATGGTGAAGATGCTTTATTAAAACAAGCAGCACGCAAATTGTTTGCTGGCTTCCGGTCTTGAAATTTCAATGTTAAAGGCGCGCGGTACCAATCGTTGAAAAATTGACTGAAATTTTCCAAAAAAAAAAAATGAGGAAGTCCGGAACATATTATCTTATGACATCTCTGCTTACTAAACATTACCCAAAAACAGTTTTGAACCATTTGGAAAGAAGCTCGAAATTTGGGTACCACATTAACAGTGAAGATTTTAATGAACCGAATTTCCATTTGTGAATCGCTGCTGAAACGGAGATTGATAACGAGCGACGAAAAATGGGTCAAATACGACAATAATGTGCGAAAAACATCATAGTCCAAGATTGATTAAGCTATACGTAAGTTGTGCAAAGCCCGGATTGACGCCGCATAATGTAATGCTTTGTGTTTGGTGGGATTAGAAGGGAATCGTGCGATTGATTGCACTTTCTATTGTCAACAACTAAAGGAAAGGCGTCGTCTGTCATCACGACAACGCCAGACCACAAACATCTTTAATGACTAGGCAAAATTTGAGAGTGCTTCGCTGGGCAATTTTGATGCACCCACCCCCGGGCCCAGCGTAAGGCCGTCCGACTACCATTTGTTTCGCTCTCTTAATGTTGTAAAGCTTACTTCAAACGAGGTGTGTGAAAATTACTTGGCTAAGTTTTCGCCCAGAAACTCCAGGAGTTCTACAGCGATGGCATAATGGTTATCGATCAAAACGACGTATATTTGGTTTAAAAAGTTTATTTAAAATATAAGAAAAATGTGTATGAATTTTGGTGAAAAAACGCCACAAACTTTTTCCTTGACCCAATAGTTGAAATGCAAATGAATTATATTTTTATAAGAGGCAACAATTACTTATTAGTGAAAATTTTTTATTTAACAGCATAGTAAACCTTCATTTGATTCAGTTTGCTACCTCACGGTCCTTATGAAATTATTAACGAATTTAACAAATCATCAATGTTAGAACGAAGAATCAGTTTCCAACTAACTAACATTGATCCGAGCGGTTATAACAATAAAAAGCCTGTTTGCAAATCAGACGTTTCAGGACAAGAATACTTTTTATTGTTGGCTAAGTGGACGATATGCGTGATTGTTAGTAATATATAAAACTAAATAAAGGTTTGTAAATTACCAACCAAATTCACTATAATCATACGTATGTATTAACCCATACTGTTAATAATATATCACGTAAAATGTATAATATAAATGGCATACACAATTGCACAAAACCGCACTATAACCTAGGTAAGTAAAAAACATGTACAAGTTTGTATAATGTATGTATAAACTGACATAAACCAAACTGTATTAACAGAAAGAAAAAAAAAATTAATTGTGGTTGGTTCAAAAATTAATCCGCGCTTTTCGCTTTAAACCTTTATTAAATTAAAATTATGTTTTTTGCAATTTTCTGCATTTGTAATCTTACCTCTATTTCATATGAAACTAAACATATTAAACCTGTCTGATTTTATAATTATTATTTCATCTTTTTTCTACGTCTTTCTTATTAAGCAAATCTCATAAATTATTCTCTTAAGTGATTACAATTTAGTTTGTTTATTATTTGAGTCGTTTCATTCTGTAAAAACTTAAACATTAATTGACCAATTAATTAAAATATATTTATTTATTTTGTTCACACAAACCACTTACCAGTCACCATTCCCATAATTTCGATTTGCTCTATAAGACCAGCCCATTTTTAATATTCAAATCACATAATAGAAAAAATCAATTAAACGTTATTAGCCTAAAACTCATTTTATGTACTTTCTCCCTAAATGTGTATCGTAAAATTAGAAAATATATTTTAACACTTTTATCACATTTCAAAAATATAATCAACCGACAGACCGACCACCCTAATAGTTACTTGTTTGAAAATTATGACTTAAGTGAACCACTTTAAATAAACCGTCTAGTTAGTAAATACAAATATATTATAGCAAAGTACATATACGAGTAAATGAATGTAAAACATATTGCCTTGTTAACATCATCAGTTCCTGATTACTTTTTTTTTTTTTGTAAAAAGTTGTCATACAATTATCGTAAAAAAAGGATCAATTTCTTTTTAGAATACGAATGAATAAATTGAGAAAAGAAATTGAGACTTTTAAATACGCCTACATATTTTCTTTGATTTATTGAAATGGAAAACATTAAAAAATTTGTTTGTTTCATGTTTGTAATGCAATTTTTTTGTTATTTTGTGGATAATTCATACGACACATGTCTTGAAAACAGTATTTTTATTTGAATGTGAAGAGGACCTCCCAAATAATGATATAAATTAGTATAGATATTTTTAAAGATGTTCATCTACATTATATGTAGGAAAAGGATCATTGCTAATTAGGAGTTGATAAGGTATTGAAACTGTTCTTGGTTGATTGGATTACCCAAATACTATATTAGGGTGCTAAAATTGCTTTATTTATTCAACTATAAACATTGGTGATATTTCTGAATAATGCTATACATGCATACATACATATCTTGGACTTTATAGTTATACATATTTGCATACATTTTTAATTTAGAGTCTGGTTTTTAATCTAAATACATTAGAATTTTGACTATAGTAAGACTAGAGTATAGAACCTTTATCAATAGGGTGGAACGAATTCCTTTTTTTTAATGATTCGTTAGAATGTAGGAAAATCGCATATTGTGATTCTGAGGAAATGTTAAAAAACATTTTTTTTAGGTGACCGGACCGTACATTTTACAAGAACACGATGCGCGATGAAAATCGTTATTCACCTATGATTGAATTTCTTCTTAGTGTGAGTTCGTTATCTAGTACGATACCTAATGCAAGACGAATTACTATAAAACGCGCCAAAAAGGAGTGGTTCATTGCAGTGGTTTACACGTTAGTTGCACGTAAGTTACCGTTCTGACTTCTTTCCATCATCTCGACAGATCTAACGTTTCTATTCTATAAATTATTGTTTGTTAGTATTCTATAATTATTGTTTTTAAATTGCGTGGATTATAAATTGCGTTTTTTCACAGCATCATTTTTTTTTACCTTTCACAATTTTCCTTCTGTCATCTAAATTCCTTCTTTTTTCTGTGTCTTTCTACCTTTTTTATATGCCTTTTGTCCCGTTTCCTGTTTTCCCGGGAAGAAGCTTGCCTGAGAGGAAACTACAGCCGAGTGACAAACTAGATGGAGTCAATCATGCAAAGGCCGATGAACTCATCGCTTGATTTCTCAAATTAAAGTTTGAATAAAACGGAGATATGGAGAAACCGCCTGCTACCTTTCTCAATTCTAAAGGGCATAACAGCTTCCGAGAATATTTGTTTAAGTATTAACACGACGATAGTCTTTATTGTCCAACATGCAGTGAAGTAGTAATTGAAGTACGTAATTGAGAAAAGTATTAGACGGCATGTTACTCCTGAAAATTGCAGAGAATGTAAGGTTGCGAGGAGACGTGGATCGCTGCTAGTGAAGCATCTGTGACGTGTTGCAACAGCTTAGGCACATCGGAAGTTTGATAGAACTGCAGCTTTTGCTAAGCGTAATATCTAGCGATAGTTCCGTGGGGCTGTAAGTCACTGGATATTGGAGCGAGGTTTTTTTTTGGTAAATTTTACTTGTCGGTTGATTGACATGTAAAATCTTTAGAAGACCGCCTCCAATCACAAAAAAAACAGACACACACACAGCCGACGAATGGGCGGTGATGCGATGTTATCTCGTAGTCCAACTACTAGACTTAGCCTCTCCACCCCTACTCCTCCTGGGTACGTTCACGTTCGTGTAGGTGGTAACTCAGTTCTAGCCATTGCTTGCGGTTCTAATCCCTCGGGGAAGCTAGGCCGGAGCAAGTCAGAGGGGTTCACATGGTTCACTTGCAAATAATGCACTTAAGAGTTATGTGATTTAAATCCAGGACCGTCTGTTTCATATTGAGCGGCTCCCTGGTCAGCGACTGTACCCCAGGAGGGCTGCTGCATATCTACTTGGCAGCAAGTATAAAATGCTAGGGGCGGCACCTCTAAAAAGAATCCTCGATGGGTACAGAAAAGAAAAGTTTTGTTACGGTCTAGGAAGTAGGAAACCCAGTACCGGCTGAAGGGAGTGAGCAAGCAGGCTCCCGACAGTCGATATCCAGCAACTGCAATGTTACAATGGTGGCGAACTTGGTCATTGTGACAGATATGTGTACAAGCGAAGAGAAAGGAAGTAGTAAACCCACTCATGGAGATAGCACACCTCCCAACAAGTTTAAAAAAAATGTTATGATACCGAGATCTCTGAAGAAGTTAGCGGTGAAAAGTACATTGGAGAGATGTTTTTCATCACCTTCTTTGGGTGGTAACAAGGCGGAAGGCAAGACTAGTTCAGCATCGGGCACTGGTGACTCTGATGCTCTTAACCGGCTGGGAAAGAAGATTGACGCACTTTGTGACTACGTCAAACCAAGGAGCAACGTATACCACGAAATTAAGGGGCTTGTCACGTCCATTAAGAACCTGTATGTTGAACACGCACAGCAGGTTGGAAACTTGAATGATGAATACACAGTGGAGACAACGCAGGTAATTGCATGGATGGCAAATGAGATAACAGTATGCTGTGAGCCCAACTATCACTAACCAGGGAAATAATAAGGAGGTAACTGCCCTGCCAGATAGTGAAATGAAGGCCGCCACCAATAGCAAAAGGAGGAGGTCGAAACAAAATTCACCCAGTGGCCATATCCAAAAGAAAGGGAAACAAGGAGCTGGCGAAACCCAAGCCCAGGGATCTACGAGCCTTAATCCAAACTCAGACATAAATGAACCTAAGAAGCCTGACAATGTAAAGGCCCCTGATTGGCAGTTGGTGGGGGAAAAAAAGAGGAAACCACGGGAAAGAATTCCGTATCACCGTCTCGATGCTAATAAATAACGAAAACTGGTGCAATGTCGTACGCGAATATGCTTAAAAAAATGAAAGAGGATCCCAACCTTAATGACCTCTCTGGTAATGTGGCTCGGATTAGAGTTAGAGAAAGATGTACACCCCAAGGAGCTTGGATTTCAAAGTGCAATAGAAAAAGCTCTTGGTAGTGATGCACAAATCCAAACACGTACGCAGATTGACGAGGTTGTAGTTGAAATTAAAGACATTGATGAAGCCACAACAAAGGAAGAGGTACATGAGGGATTACATCCAAGTTTGAGGGCGCGAGAGACCTCCCGATAAACTGTATCAAGTTATTGAGAGCTGCCTATAGAGGCACCTAAACAGCAGTGGTGACTGTACCAATCTCGACAGCCAAAGTGATGAAAAATGAAGAGAAGGTATGAATTGGATGGGTGGTCTGTCGTTTACGTGAAAAAACGTTGCCCTTAAGATGTTTTAAATGCTGGCAGTATGGAGATGGACATATGGCCAAGTCATGTAGAAGTGATGTTGATCGTTCTGGTCTCTGCTACAAATGCGGAGGAAATGGTCACAAAGTAAAAGAATGCAAGGAAGAAGCGAGTTGTATGCTTTGCCAGCGAAGTACGAACCATAATCACATAGCAGGGACAGAGAGTGGCCGGTGCACAGCTTACATGGTGGCACTTAGAAGAGCACGTCAATAATGGAGTTTGTCTAGCTCAACTTAAACCATTGTGAAGTTGCACAGGACGTATTGGTCCAAACTGTGAATGAATCAAGAGTAGATGTCGCCATTTTGTGCAAACAATACAAAAATATGGAGGGACCCAAATGGGCAACCGATCAAACTGGTAAAGCTGCCATATGGACCTGAAACAGACGGACCATACAGGAGAACAATAATAATGCCACTACAGGATTTGTGTGCGTAGAAGTTAACGGTTTACATATATATAGCTGCTATGCATCACCTAGCGCTACAACTGAGGAGTTTGAATACTTCTTGGACCAACTGGTCGGTGATGTCCGAAAGCGAAGCCCTGTTATCATTGCTGGTGACTTCCTTGCCTGGAAAACTGAATGAGGTAGCAAAGAAACAAATAGAAGAGGAGCAGCACTGCTCGAAGCATTTTCTTCCATAGACATTGTGCTTTTAAACACTGGCGATTCACCGACCTTTCGTAAAGGTGGCTCTGCCTCCGTAATTGACCTTACATTCGGTAGCAGCTGCTTGATGAGAATGTTGACTAAATAAGAAGTCAGTGAACATTATACGCATAGCGATCACCAAGCCATAATTTTCGAAATAAAATTGGCTGTGGAAAGTAAACGGAAAAAACGTTTAAGGAAATCGGCGGGCTGGAGGGCGAATACGTTTGAGGAGGATCTATTTATGCTATCGTTGGATAAAACGAACCTCACGGGGTGTGCCAATACAAAAGCGGCCAAGATTATATATCTGATCACCAGCGCCTGCAGTTCAACTATGGTAGAAAGGCTGCTAGATAATCGTCGTCCACCGGCATACTGGTGGACTGAGTCCACCGGCATACTGGTGGACTGAGCAGATTGCACAATTGCGACGGAAATGTCTTAATACAAGGAGAAAACATTAACGTACTTGGGGTACAGAGATCTGTTCTAGCCTACAACACATTACCTGGATGCTCGGCACAAATATAAGCAAGCCATTAAAGTAAGGAAACGCCAGTGCTGGAAAGAACTATGCGACGAAGTGAATCGTGACCCATGGGGGAGGCCCTACAGAATCGTCTTGAAAAGGCTTAATAAGGCAAAGGAATCGCCGCCCACCTGGCGATGATGATTCGGGTACCTGGCAATCTGGCATGGAAGAAATACCGCCGGTATCAACAGAAGAGGTCATCAACGCTGGTCAACGTTTGCGAACGCTCCTGGACCTGACAACATACCTAATATGCAATACGCAATACGCTACTATTGGTCTAATCGGAATGCCTTACTTTATGGATTTTAGGTAAACCATAAAGAATTGGGGCAGATGGAATTATTTTCGTAATGTAAGGTTTTGGTACAGATATGTTGATGACATACTATGTCTATGGAATGGAACTGATAGGCTATTAACCTCTTTTCTCACTTAGTTAAATTCTCAATATCCCACCATTAATTTTACGGTAGAAAAAGAAGAAAACAAATCTATTAACTTTCTAGATATAACAATAACTAGTGATGTGCGGACCTACTCCAACCGGGTTCTTTTAACCTGACACTCAAAATGTCCGGACTTTGAAATGAGTACTTTTTAAAGTATCCGGTTCTTTGGGTATTATTTTTGATTTTGATTTTATGTACACATTTACATAATGAATTGGTTTTTGTTAGTCGTTAGTATGACGAATAGAATAAGAAGTATACATTTTAAAAAACAGATCCATATACATACTATACATACATCACAATACATACTTGAACAAATTTTTCATCACAAACTTGTATGTGTATGTGTCATAATAATGCAAAAGAGTCAAATATATCAGATTAGTATACAAATATACAGATGCAAGAATAGCACAAATATAGAGGCAATATCAAATTAAAATATAAGTAAATACAAAATAAGGACTGTATCGAAAAGAAAGTATTCACAAAAAGACACTTTTAAGTATTATAAAATGATGTTTCATCATAAAGCAGACTTCTAATTAGAAGATTTTATGTTTATAACATTTGAGAAATTATTTTCTAAATACATAGCGAATTTTTAATTTGATGCCTTTACTTAGATTCTGCACAGTAGTTTTGTTAATTTGTCTGGTTGCTTTGGACTAACTTTTTGAACTTTGTTAAATTTTCTGCTAGTTTACCATTATTTTTCAAGTAACGCTTCGAAATTGCCCAATATCTTTCAATTGATCAAAGTTCTGGTGAATTTGGCGGAGTTTACTGTTTTTCCACAAAAGTGATGCAGTGGATTTTTAACAGCTCCAAATTTATAATGGGCAGTTGCACGGTTTTAACATACAATTTTTTTTTTTCACTTCGTTTCGGAACTTTTTGTTTCTTATATGTCTTCAAGTCACACGCGTTATTTTACCCGCTGGATCATTCCTATGCTAGTACCACCCACATAAATCTCTGACAGACATTGATTTGGTTTTGCGAATTTCTCTCACAATTTTGGCTCTAATTTGGGATTGCTGGGACCTTGTTTTCGACCGTTTTTTCGGAAATCATTTACTGGACCATGTTCCCCAGACTTATTAATTATTTTTCTCACTGCATTTTTACTTATATGTTCGCGCTTTGCTAAATTTCTAAACGAAACACCGTTTTCAATGCAAAATTTGTGCAAAATTCGTTTACGCACTTCTTCTTCAATTCGTGGCATTATTACAACTGGGTATAACAAATTGTAAAAATTACACGCAATATTTACCTACAAAAAGCTATTCTGTCTAACGGCACTTTTCCGTTACAATAGAATTGAATCGTTTATTCTTGAAAGGGCTCATGTCCACTTTTTCAAATTATTCAGGAAATAAAAAAAAAATTTCTGCCATGAGACCTTTCTAGAGATAAATGATTTTTTTGTTACAAGGTAGGTACCGTTCCATTAACCATATGGTAATTTCGTCTTGTCATAAAACGTATATACATACGTGTTTGTGATATAAAACCGTCATAATACTAATTTTGATAAAAAGTGGACATGAGCCCTTTCAAGAATAAACGATTCAATTAGAGCAAGGCGAAGAAAACTAAATTTTTTTGTGGATACTTTCTTTTCGATACATTCCTTACAACAAGGTAGTAAGGTACTATAGGTTTTCGGTTCTTTTGAGTCTTTTGGTTCTTTTCGGTTCTTTCGGTTTTTTGTGTAGAATGTACCTACATATATGTATTAATATTTGGTCTCTTTTTTCAAAACGGAGATATTGAACTGAGAAATTAAAAAATTAATAAGCACTATGTATTTGTTATATTCATAGTTCTCTTCTCGCAAATTACATCTATATGGCTGAATGTAACATAAAATTTTACCGTTAACGAGTTCAATACATTTTAAAATAAATTTTATTGTTGGATATTTAAAGGTTTTTAAAATTTAAATACCTATTTCGTTTTTTATTAATTTAATTTAGTACATCGGTCTTTTAACTGAATTGAAAATTTTGTATATTTGCAATAGATGCAATTTAATTGCACATATTATATACAATTTAAGTCCGATTACTTTGTGAATTTTCATAGTTATATTGTTGGTTTCGCTATTCAGTTTATTTATTTATATTAGATATATCTGAAAAATGCCACCAAAAAAACGAAGCGAAATTTGGATCCATTTTACTGACATCGATGGCAGTAAAGCAAAATGTGATCGATGTAATACTATATTTTCGCACCAAGGTGGTGGGACTACCAATTTAAAAAAACATTTGGAACGAAAGCATCCAACAATAGTACTTAAACAACCACAAAGAAATATTCCTGTGCCTGGTCGAAGTATTTCCGGTATCTCCGTTTCGACGCCAACAACTGACCGTCCGGAAGAATTACCATCCTTGAATCCGTCGATGCAGTTGTCGACTTCTCTACGAGATGAACTACCTATATCAGTTCCCGGACCTTCGAGTTCATCACAAGTGTTGCAACAATCAACATTGTCGCGTTATATAACTCGCACAGCGTCGATATCCAGGCAGAAGCGTCTCAATAATGAGCTATTAAAGTTCATCATAAGGGATTTTCAGCCATTTTCGATAATGAATGATGAAGGTTTCAAGAAATTTTGTAAAGCGCTTGATCCATCTTACCCACTACCATCAAGAGCGTTTTTAACAAGGTCTCTTTTGCCACAGCATTATGAGATGTGCCTTAAAAAAGTAACGGTATTTATAAGCCAAAGTGCAAGTGTTGCCATAACCACCGATACGTGGACCTCAATAAACACTGAAGATTATATGGCGCAATCACAGTACATGTGATTGATGATAAATGGCAGATTGGTCGAGTACTGCTAGGTTGCATGGACGTATCAAGTTCAAGACATACGGGAGACTTTTTAAAGGAAATGTTGCAAGATTGCTTCATTTATTTTAATATAGAGAAAAAAATTAGTGCTGTGGTTAGCGATAATGCCGCAAACATAACGTCGGCAATTAAGCTTGCCAAATTTGACCACATTCGTTGCATAGCCCATACATTTAATTTAATTGTACAAGACGGGGTAAAGGAAATTGTGGATATTCAGCGAAAGGTAAAAGCCATAGTAGAGTATTTCCATCGGTCTACTATTGCGAATGAAAAATTAAAAACGCTCCAAAACCAAATTAGAGGAACAGAAATTCCACTAAAATTAATAAATGATGTGATAACTCGATGGAATTCAACATTCCACATGTTTGAAAGGTAAGGCTGCGATAATGTTAAATTATGAAGCCTTAACTAGCTGGTATATTTTTCATTACAGATTCTGCCAATTGCGGGAAGCAATTGAGGCTGCAATAGCCGTACTTCACGCGGAACATTTGGAAGTGCTAACTAGTTCCGAAATGGTAGCCCTTAAGGAAATATGCGACATTTTGAAGCCATTTGACGACCTTACATCTGAGTTAAGTACAGAAAATAGCGTCACAATACCAAAATTTTTAGTGATTATAGAAGGTATAAAACACTATTTAGGTAGCGTTAGCATCACGTCTGAAAAAGCAACTGCGTTGGCTCAGGTTGTCAGGTTGAAACTACTGGAACGATTCCAAAATGCGGAGCAAAATTATTTACTACAATGTTGCACCTATCTCGATCCGCGCTTTAAAGGAAAAACTTTTAGTGAGTCAACTTTGAAACAAGTTAAAGAGAGACTCACAAAACTAATTGCGGATCTATTCCAACGCGAGAGTCAAGGTAATGATGCGTTTATTTCAGAAGTAGAGATCGCCGACGACCCGCCTCTCTCATTTTGGAAATATTTCGATCAGCAAAGCCCAGTTAGAGGGGCAAATTCGCCTACCGCCTTGGCTATAATAGAGCTACGGCAATATAGCGAAGAAGCTATAATTCCTCGACGAGAAGATCCTCTAAAGTGGTGGCAAAGCCGAAACCAAATTTATCCTCATTTAGCGACAATGGCGAAAAGGATACTGGCAATTCCAGCATCTTCAGTTTCCTCGGAGAGGATTTTTTCAAAAACAGGTCTGATTCTTACCGAGAAACGAAATAGAATTAAACCAAAAAAAGTAGAGCAAATGGTTTTCCTTAATGCATGCTAATTGTAGGTTTTATGATTAGGTAGTTTGTTCTCGTCTTGAGCGAGATTAAGAATTATTTTTATTATTTTATTATTTTTATACAATGTGCTTATATACAAGTGCTCTAATTATTACTTATATTAACAAAATGTACCTGACGTGAATTTAAAGTGCAATTTTGAATTTTATTTAAAATCATTTGAATAAAACTTAAAATTATTTTGTTTCATTAATTCTCAAAATCGATACTATCTTTTCTTTCTTCTTTCTATGTGTAAGTTGATTGAGTTATTTAACGTTATAACTGGATAATATTAAATCAAGAATTTTCCGGTAATGTAAAGGTGTACCTCCATCTATAGATATTTTATTATTTTATGGAGAAATTAGGGTACACCACACGACATATTTTGTGTTAGATACTTCTGTTTAAAGGATGTACAACCGCTTTCCGATTCAAAAGCGTTAACTCGGCAAAATGTGAAGTAAACTCTGTCCCATTTATGTCGATTGCAAACGTGCATCTCATACCGTTGTATACCACTTTAGAAATCAGCATACTCGGTATGTCAATATTTATGTACATGTGCAACTGCACACGGTCAAGATTTCATATCTAGAGTGTGAACATATTATATTTTTCTATAGGTCGGTGTGGGTTTTGCCAGCAATAAAATTGAAGTCATCAACCACCAACCTGAGACCGTTATCTATAGAATTTCTCAGATTATTCAATTTATTGTAAAATGAGCCTTTTTATTGTCGTTGGCTAACATGAGGGGGCGCGCGATGTACATACTCGTTTCATTATAGTGATACATTGATTTTGTGTCCTTACGTGTCGGTCGGTCCCAATCTAAAACATCTGATGATTTCGGATAGTGATTGCTAGAAAAACTGCAGAAGAACCCTGCGAAGAATTGAAATCTAAGCTTCCCTAATAAGACCGTTTAGATTTGTAATATGGATAAATTTTTTCTTTAGGTAACTAAAACATTAAAGTGTATAGAAGAGATCATAATCAGCAGACCAATACCTGGCACGAATAGCATTAGCCATAGGCAGATGATTCAACTGAGATTGACAAATTAGTTTATTAAGCAATTAAATAATTTTTATTATATGTAAATTATAAACAAAACATGAAATTTCTACTGAAGCTGACTGACTGTTGCCTCTTAATAGGGTAGAATCCTGAATATAAAACATGTTCATCAATAAAGTTGATGAAGACATAATTCGTAGTACGGTACGAAAAAAACGATTTACTCTATACTAAACTGGTTTAAATCGAAACACATGCACTCAAATAAAAAAAACTAAAATATAGTAGCAATAATTGCAAACAATTTTATTGCTTTTGTTGTTTTACAATAGAAAAAAAAAAATAATTTGTTTGTCTAGGCAGAATTTATCGTACGACACATTATTTTACTTATTTACCGTTACAGTCAGTGTATATAATAGGTCCGAAATTTTGGAATGATATCAAAGACACTACATCACTAAATCACAATGAAATTATTTTATTCGTCTAAATAGAATTTTCCTTCACTCTAACAAATATAAAATGGTCTGAAAAAAAAAATAATCGGCCCTATATTTCTAAAAACCCAAAAAAAATAAACAAAAAAATTAAATCACACATATACAATAAAGGCATCGATACTGATTTAATAAAAACTTGACCATACAGCATTCAAACGGAAAGTTAGGTAAATCCATAGGAACAACAGGAAGTTCACGCTTATAACCGATCAGTATTCATCACCATCCCGTAAATCACTCGCAGCTAGGTCACGATCACAGCAATGTACCAAAAACTCCATCATTGAGCCAGGTTTCAGTCAGAAATATGAAATCATAACTTGTTTCTTGAAGTGACAGTTTAAATTCATTGCACTTTGTATTTAAACCTTTACTATTTTGATAATATAAATTTACAATCCTGAAAATAAGCAAAATAAAAAATAAAATTGAATTAAGCAAGAGGTAAATAAAAAAAAATTAATTTAATTTAAATCAAAAAATTATTGAAATTAATATGTATATCTAAAGAAAGAAAGAAGCAGTGATTAAATAAAATATAAATGACATCAAGAAATAATTATTAAATGGCTGCATCAAACTTATTTCTTAATATGCTCATTGGAATTACTGAGACCAGATGTATGTAGGTTTAAATTTTTATAATATAAACTATCACGATACGAAGTTAGTTCATCAAATGAATCAATTTTACCTCTTAATTCAGTCTGTTCTATTTTATATTTATCGTCGACTGATTTTTACTCGCAGTTTTATCTTGGAAGTCACATTTTAAAAACACTATTTAGTTTTTCTTTTGATACTTCTGATTTCCAATTTTTTGGTAATTTAAACAAATCTACAATTCTTACCTTAAACTATAAAATATTCAACACACAGTATACATTGCTTCTAGTTTTAATTCTTAAGACCCGGATAAATGTCCAAATGGAAGATTCTAGTTACAAGTAGTTTGGATAAAGTTGCTTAGATGCAATTTTGGTTTTGACGTTTCGGTTTTAGTTCGCCGCTGATCGCAAGCCGCCAGTATTTTTTATTTTACATATAAATTTGTCAGTTAGGCAGGATGGTCGAAAGTCATTTAAAAAAAACAGTCTTACACAAATCTTATAAAAAACTAATAACTAATAAAATACAAAACAAAATAATTGTATAATTGCTTGAAAGATTTTAAAAAGTGATAATTTCATTGATTTATTTCTTAAATTTATGGATGAGGTTTCACGATTTGTTGTCTTTGTTTTTATAACATTAAACCAACGTATTATTGAGAATACAACAATAAAAATCGAACTTAGCAATTTAGCAAAGAAATAATTTGAATGAAATGAAGAAACAACAAAAAACACAATACATATAGGTGTACCTTTAACAAAAAATAATATATTGCAGCCTTGTTTGGCTGCAGTACACGAAACCAAAAGGTTCTTAAAACAACATTAAATCTACATCTTACCTTACGTTCTTATATGCACATTTGATATTTTTTATTATTAATATTTTTTTATTTATTTGTGATGCAGTAGGTAATTGAATATAACATAAAAGCAAAAATTATTTGTCTCTGGAAATGATACGACATAAAATAAAACTAATTGACAACCTCGTTTTACAACACTTTGTATTTTTTAAGTACTATCGCGTTGCAAATAAATTTATAATAATAGTCCATTTCTCTCCAAGAACACTGCTCTCTGGAACACAGTAGAAGCCGTGAGTATTGAAGGAAATTATAATCATTTCCAAGTGTAGTATTTGTTGAAAGTTTTAATAAATTGTGATGAAGTGAAATTTCAAAAAACTGTCCAAATTATCACCAAAACCATCTAAAATCGAGAAATGTAAAACAATTTAAATCAACTGATTGATTAGTTGGAACAATAAACGTTTATAAAAAGTACCTAATGCCGTGTTTGATTCAATTATAAGTTATACTAAATTGTAGAGTAAAAATAATGGAAAAATCTAAATAAATTGAACCATTTGGGATTACATTACAATAAATATTTGCATTACTTTGGTGGTGTTACTTATTCCGGAATGGTTTTAAATTTGTTTTCGGTTTCGGTCTGATACATTCATAATTCGAAAAGAACGATCAACGTTTTTTTAATTTGATTAGATATTATAGGCCGGGATGATCCCGCAAGCAACTAGTTGTCAGTATCAGATGGGTACATCTCTCTTCTGGTAAAACAATGTACAAGCTTAGTTTCTGACAGTATTTGCTTATTTCTTTTGTGGCCGTGTGAAGCCTCACACTAAATAGGAGGAGACAAGACAAAATTACCAAACAATTATAATAAATTAACTTGTTTATACGTATAATATATTTGCGCTTTTATAAACTATCTGATTTGATGCATATAATAAAATTAGATAATAAATTTGTTTATTTCGATGAAATACCGGCAACATGAAAATTTAAATCTTTGATCTTGCTAATTATGTTGCTAAAATCTTTCTTCAAAGCCGTTGCGTCTCTAAATTCCCGAGAATTTTTTCCCATACATCAAAAATGAAGCAAATTTATATTCTACTATAAAAATCCAGATATATTTTAATTGGAAGTGTTATAATAGATCCTTAAAGGCAAGATTTTATGCAAATTAATGCAAATACCAGTAGTTAAATAGGTTTTTATATTTTATCTTATCTAAATTATTCTATTTTGTGATCGCAGTTACGATAATCATTCCGTAATGGTGTGTTAATTATACAACTAAACGAATAAAATATTCTTATATTCAAACAAAAATCCAAAAAAACCCGAACATTTTTATCAAACATATTTTAATGCGTTAATTTAGTTTTTAATATAATTTAATTTTTTTGTAAAAGACCATAAAAATTTATTTATGATTAATTTTGAGTCTGATTTTGTTTAATCCCTTTTAATTATGTTGGAAAGTTTTAAATTATTTTAATGAAATGTCATTTATATTTTATGATTATTAAAAAAAAAAAAAATTTATGGGTTTTTGTAACATAACAAAAATATATTTTTTTATGTACACATGTTTCTGAAAAAAATGTGTGTTACGGTCATTTAAGGAAAACTATAAAAATATTTTTATTATTCAATTTATTATTTTAATTTAATATTTCATTGTGCTCTTTGACGAATCACAGTAGTTTAATAACACGTATAAAAGTTAAGAAATATATTTATTTGGAATCTCTTCTTTTTGATGAATTTGATCGTTAAATATTTGATGTGGTCGTTAATACATTCGTTTATTTTACTGATTGTTTCTAAACTATTTTGAACTTTGTATAAGCAGCTAATCTCGTATGTTTCAAGCGGTTTATTAATAAAACATAATTTTTATTTAACAAGTCCTTTTCAACAAATCTTTTGCTTATAACAACCAATGTTGCGGGTCCCCTGTGTTTTAGTAAACAAGTTAAAAACGACTGGCAAAATCATTGGTACAAACATTTTGGCTGCAGCAATCTGACAATCGATTTGGATTTAACTCTGTAAACCAATAACACGAGTTTTGCAAAAATCCCTAAGATATTCATGTTATTGGTTTGAACAATAAATAAAACGGCCAAAAGCGATATAATGTTCACAAATTCGTTTAGTTAAGTATTTAGCCGAAGGCTAAATATTTACAAGAGATTGGATATTTTTTGTGAAACTGTGCATAGCAATATTTATTAGTTAGAAAGTAACTCTACAAATATGACTTCATACAAAGACTAGGAGGAGGCGTCGTCCTATCGCCTCCCCTTCCCCCCTTCCCCTACCCTTCTGTATCCGTCTTTGGTTCATTGCGTCCAATTTTGACCAAAAAATCATCTTACAATACATCTTCGAAAGTGCTGTGCTTCTTCTGTGTAACCAATGTAGCAATTAAAAGCGAATATATTTGCATAAATGTTATATGAAAAATGTTTCGGCTTTCTATAGACAATACATTAATTGTAATGACATACTCAATATTTTCGATTTGGAAAATCAGAAATTAAAGCAGTCAATCTACTCATAATAAGTATATCTACGAGCAAAAGTAGAAATATTGTTTCCCTCCCCTTTTCTTTACCCCAAACTCATACCAATGCATCGACTCTCAAAAATAAGAAACTTCCTCCAAAAGTCGAAACATTTTTCATATTAATTAACAGACAAATTTTAACTTCGTAATTATTCGTATGGGCATTATACACACAAATGAGATTTCTCCTTGGGTTTTTTGATTTTGATTTAGTGAATATAATTCACTAGGTCAATCCACTCTGGCTACATACTTAATGTATTAAGCGACAGTTGTATTTTTGGAGTTCCAATAGGTTGCCAATTTAGTACTTTTAACATAAAAATTAGTATTTGTACCCAAGTGCAATTTGGCACTATTTAGTTGTTTTTAGCACTAATTCTAGCACTTTTAAAAAATCTAGCACTTTCAAAAACTCCATTACTATAAAGTCGTACAATGTACAAATAATCTACTCCATTCGTTTTTACTACAATATCAGAATTTCTACTACTAAATTTTAATTATTGCAAAAGGCAAAAAGAAAAGGAGCTTCGCTAGGGTTTACAGTTACGAATTAACGATTCGATTATTTTAACAAACAATAGTAAAGTAGAAATATCTACCTGTGCCTTGTGTTGTGTTATTTATTTAATTTTGTGAATGCAAATATATCAAGTCAATAACGTGTTTTGCAACTAAAAATAATTAATTAAAACAATTTCAATAAGTTTATAGTGTTTTATGTAAATCATCAACTTCAATCTTCATCAAGTGATTTCTGTTTATGTGTTTTCAAATTTTAGTATTAAATCTGTTAATAATGTAATATTTTAAATTTAATTTGTAGGTTACATTTACGATTTACCGGTTTAAATTAAACTGAAGCCGCGCTTTTTTAGCCGAAAGTAACTGGTAAATTATATACATATATTCAATTTTTTTGTGTTCAATTTCTATGTTATTTTGCAAATTAAGTCAAAGTTAAAATTTAGGATTTTTTAGTTCATTGTAACAACCTGTTTATCTTTTTCTTGGCATTTTAAATCGAGAAGACGTCATTCAATCATTCATCGAAATCGTTTCAAACGGCTGCTTTTTACTATTGTTCTGCTTTTCCGATAGCTTGATTCTATATTAACTATACGGCAGCAATCAGCAAGTTAAATTTTCAACAGTTTTTTCTATGAATAATTATTCATCTTTATTTTTTTTTATTAATATTAATAATATATAATATATAATTAATTAATATATATTTTATGTTCGTGTTCATATTTTATGTTCGTAATTATTAATTAATACCTATTTTATGTTATTTTGTAGATCAACGTTTTTTATTACCGAAATGCTAAAAACAATTGTTGATTATCCTTGTTGTTCCTGTTCTGTTGTGTTTTATTATTTAAATCAAAATAAAGTGAACATTTGAGTTGCCACTGTTCTGTTTTATCGGTAGACAGATGTTTATCTGTTGACTTACCATAATTTTATTTTGTGATACAAGATAAAGAGTAATGGATTCAGAAGCTGACGTATGCTCGGAGTCAGGGCCGGCGTGGTAGCGGTGCGAACGGTGCAAATGCACAGAGCCTTGCGCTTCAAGAAGGCCTCGCGCAAAAATTCCTAAAATATTTTTTAAAAATTTATTTATTTTATATATTATTAAAAATACAAACTAAAACCTAAACAAAATATTTTATAAAAGAAACTTTAAAAAAGTCAACTGAGAAATTAATATGTATTACGTATAATTAGTTTTATTTTATTGAGCCAATGATTTAAAATTAAAACAAATTTTTAAAATATTGGTTTAGGGCTCTTTTTATTTTAAAAGACTTAATTACAGCTTTAGCTTTCGATTCCTATTCGGAATCATTCTCAAAAGCGTTATGAAAACCTTATTTGTATAAAAGAAACAATTTTGATATAAGGTTTTCATAACGCTTTTGAGAATGATTCCGAATAGGAATCGAAAGCTAAAGCTGTAATTAAGTATTTTAAAATAAAAAGAGCCCTAAACCAATATTTTAAAAATTTGGTATTACGTATAATTCGCTAATACTTAACTACATGGTTATAGTTTCAGATACCAGTTGGGAATACCGTAACGAGACCGAGTGCCAAAGCTATATATCTACAATTTTCAAAAATGTTAAATGCTATGACTGAGCTTGGAAATACCGTAATTGACAATCAAATTAAACACGAAGTTTTGTCAATATATAACCAGTTGGCTTCTTATGAGTTCCTTGTAAGCATTACGATTTGGTCCGATTTGTTAGGTAAAGTTAGTTTCGTCAGTAAAATATTGCAATTGCAAAGCTCGACCATGCAAATAGATTTGGCAATAAAACATCTAAAAGGATTGTTATAATTTAATGAAAAATATAGAGAATCTGGTTTCACACTCTTTGGCTGCATTAGAATTAAATAATGACCAAATATTTAAAATCGAGCGACATAAGAAAATTCGACCATTATTTGATTATGAAGCTGGCGATAATGCCATAAATGATGCAAAAGAACATTTTAAAGCCGATTATTTTTTTGAGAATTGTCGATTCTGCTATTATTCTGCATTTAAGAAGCGATTTGAATCATATGAAAAGCACAACAATATACATTGTATGTATTTGGATTTTTATATAATGTAGAGAAATTTAAAAGTATCAAAGAATTAGACATTTCTATTACTTGCAAATGTTTACATGCTATACTCGAAGGAGATTTTCCTCCCGATGGTTTAATTTAGGAATTGTTGTTTTTTAGAAATACATATTGTCCCAGAAAAATCTACTTTCAAAGATCCTTATTTTCCCTGAGCTAAATCTTTGAAATAAGTTTGTTGAAATTTTACTTAAATATGTGTCTATGTACTTTTAAGTTAAAATATTTAATGTGTATCTCATTTTTAAAAATATTAATGTCTCAGCCCTCGCAAATCGTGGTGCACACGGCCTCGCAAAATATCAAGCCGGGCCTGCTCGGAGTTGTCTGATAGCAACGAGTAATATTAATTTTAAATTCGATTTGTTGGTTAGGAAAATATATTATATTAGTTTTACTTTATTTTGTAGGACAAGCTCAAGATCAAAAAATTTGCCAAGACAAGTATCTAATAGCAACAAATTATATACGCAAAAAATACGCGACGATTGATTGAAAGACGAAAAGTACCGAAACTGGATTGTGCGGACCGATAATAACAAGCACAAATGTGTAAATATTGCAAAATTATTTTTTTTGCAAGAAAGTTTATTTTGGATCGTCATGCCAAAAGCAGATCACACATCGATGCTGCAAAACCATTTAGTGACCGTTGACAACGTTCCATCATCTACCAAAAACAAAATTAAGGTAATACTAATGAATTAGAATCATATTTATGTATGTACATATGTATATCGCGTATTAGCTCCACATTTTCGATCATTTTGTCGAATTTCGATCACATTTTCAAATCATTTTGTCAGCGTAGCTCGAATTAAGTACGATGTTGCATATAGAAAAGCAGGACTGCAAAACTACAGAGATCTTAAGTCAAATGTTTGCTAACCATTCATACAAAATTTATTTTATATTCTTGGCACCTACTTTAAAGAAGGTTGTTGGCGTTAATATAGCCTTTCAAATAAAAATCGATCCATCGAAATTATTAAACGACTTGGTAAATTTGATGAAATCGTTGGCTTGTAAGATAGTATATAACTATACATATGATGTGATTACTATGAATATTACTGATTATATAGATTGGTCATCAAAACTAGGATATCATTTTGAAAACGAAGTAAAATCTCTAACTGCACAGGAACAACAAGAAATAGAACAAGTTGCATAGTTTTTATAAAAAACTTAATAATCGAATTTAAAAATAGATTGCCTGACAACATTTTAAGATTGAAACAAATGAATGTTATTAGTATTGAGAAAGTTTTGAGCAGATATAAGGAACCCATAATTCCAATTGCAATATTTCGAATCCGATCCAGGCCTCATAACTGATGTTGAATTTCAGTATAACAACATGAATACCATCAAGTGGTTCTCAACAACAAAAATGTATTAGTGGGTTGAAGTAGATAAATATCGTATTAATATTATAACAAAATTTTTAAATTTTACTTTAATTCAAAATAAAAACAAGAATTTTTTCACTATAAGGAAGGAAAATAAAATTAATAAAATTTAAAAATTTTGTTATAATATTATATGAAGTGAAATAAGGGACACATAAATAATTCATTCATATAAGAATGAATCCTATAAAGATAAATATCGCTATTCAGTAGGGCAAAATCCTTTCGGAGATATTTCAAAGTTTGCACTAAAATTATTGTCAATTCCTCATTCGAATGCAGATGTTAAACGCGTTCGTATGTATTTTTATAAAAAAATATTTTTTGGTCCGGATCATCACCTTTTCTACCATCATACTTCATTTTTAGTTTTTTCTCGGGTTAAAAAACTTAAAGGGACGTACCACCTTCAAAATTGAAAAAAAAAAAAGTTTTTCAAAGATTTTTTTTTAATGGAATAAAAAGAGATATCTTAATGAAACTTTCCATTGATATTTTATTTAACTGAAAGTATAAAAAAAATTTTTTTTAGATTTTTTTTAGCCCACTGTCGTCTGCTATAACGGTTTTGCTCTCAGAAACGTCCGAAAAAAAAACGGGGTTTAATTCAGCATTAAATCGCCCTTGGAATGAACTAAAAAAAAAAAATTGGTTGAAAAATAAAAAAATGGCGGCATTTTTTCGAAAATTCAGCTTTTTTGTCCCCCCCAATTAGTTGTAACTCACAAAATTGAAAGCCGATTATTCCTTCCGTAGTTCATTCTGAGCAGAAATATATGTAGATCAACGTGCTAAAATTTTAGAACGATTGGATAAGTAGTTTTTTCATAATCATGCACGCCAACTTGAAAAACAGTCATTTCGAGATAATCGCGTTTAAAGTTAAAATTTTTTTTTTTTTTGTAATTTACCTTACCAAAATTTAATCTGCGATGCCTGCACCGTACAATATACCTTCCTCTCAAAAATTTCCCCTCACTTTTACAGCTGTTATGTGAGAGAATAGCGTATTTATGCATGTATATATAAGCAGGTGTTACTAAGAGAAAGTCGGTGTAGCGATACAACGAAGTAGACCAAAATCGTAAAAAAAACGACTTTGGCGCCCTTCGCAATAAATAAAATAAAAATATAAATAAATTTTTTTTTGAGATTTTCATGTTAAAATTATGTTCTTAAACGTTCATTCTAACATATCCTATCATAAAAAAAATTTCGATTTTTTGAAACTTTGGAGGTGGTACCTCCCCTTAAAATCAAATTGCCAATGAGGAATTGCAAATACTGTTTTGATAAATTTTTTTTTTAAATATTCGTTGACAATTTTTGTTGTTTTTCTATCGAATAATTGTATTAATATTTAAATAATTTTCTTGTGCTTTGTTATTTTGTGTAATTTTTAAATAATTTTAACGTTTTTATGGTATAGGAATTGGACGTTCCTTTTTTGATAGAATTTTATTATGTTTGATTTTATGTGCTCCCATTTTTAGTACAAATTTTACCTGATGATGATTATGAAATATATTCGAAACGTCGCACAGTGCGGCGAAATCGAAAAAACCTGGCCAAAAGTCCAAAAAAAAATAGTTCCTAGATGGGGTTTTTGTTCATTGGGTTGGCTAAAGTACATGTCTAACGTTCAGGAATTACTAAGATAATATTACATTTCCTTCTAACCTGCTCTGGAATATTCGTCACAATGCTACCTTTGTTCGAGTAGTATCAACATTGACGGAAATGGTAAACAACGCGCTTGTTAAAAGTAACACAGAAAATCGAAAGCACAACCAATTTTTATCGGATAAAATGGAATCAACTTCTGAAAGTATGTAAAATATGAAAATAAATTGTAATGTACTAATTTTGAAAGTATCAAATATCAAAAAATCAGTAATTGTAGTCGATTTTTATCTCTTGTTAATCATTAATATACGATATGTTATTATCAAAAAGTTGTGTTGTTCTGTCGTGTTCGATTGTAAAACTTATCAGAGGTTGTAGGTGAAAGTATTATCTTCCACATACAAAACAAATTGGCTGCTTTAAGCTGCTTTTTCGGATTTTATTGTAATTTTTGAAAAATAGTTTAGGGAAAAAGTATAAGAGAGATTTTTTGTCAATTTTTGATTAAATTTTTCTTGTATTCAAAATGAGTTTTATTTTAGAACATATATTGGTCATTATCATCTATGACCTTTTGCCCTTTTTCGGGAAGTTTCATAATTTTATCGGTGTAGAACTTCTGGGGTTTATCGGCGAAAAACTTGGCCAAGTGATTTTCACAGTCCTTTTTGAAGCTAACTGTAGACCATCAACGGAGGTTTGCAGAGATCGAAACAAATGGCAGCCAGAGCATACAAGATCCAGGCTATACGCGGGGTGTGTCAAAACTTCCCAGCCGAGCTTTCTCAATTGTTGCCGAGTCATCAAAAATGGGTGTGGTCTGGCGTTGTCATGATCGAAGACTACAAGCTTTCTGTTGATCAATTATGACCGTTTTTTTTATTTGCTTGCTACAGCCTGGTTAATTACTGATAGTAGAGATTAGAATCAATAGTTTGACCAGATTCTAGAACCTAATAATGTACGATTCCCTTATAATCCCACTATACACACACAGCATAACTTTATGGGGCGTCAATCCTGGCTTTAAAGTCGTTTATGATGGTTCACCTTTCTTTGGCCATGGTCTTTTTCAAACGACATCTCATGTTGTACCAATTTTTCATCACCAGTATTGATTTGCTTCAAAAATAGGTTGATTTCGTTGCGTTTCAGTAGCAACTCGCTGATGGAAATTTGGTCAACTAAATTTTTCATCGAAAATTCTTGCTCGAGGTTTTTTGCGTATCCAGCCTTACGCAAATGGTTTAAAACTGTTTTGTGATCGATATTTAATTCCTTAGCAATGTCATGGCTGCTTATGTGTCGGTCTTCTTCGATTTTTTGTAAGATTTCATCGACTTTTCCAGTGATTGGTCGACCAGAGCGAGAAGCATTTTTGACATCAAGATATCCAGAACTTTTCCAATTTTAAATGTGCGTCACCTTTCATAAGTGGTATTTTGTTGAGAAAAATGTAAATAAATTTAAATTTAATTAATTTTGTCCCTTTTCTTTGATATTTGCTTTACTTTTATTATAATAAAGACATTTTTTTGTGCAAATGTTGTTGTAACTTTGTTCAAGAAATACGGTTATTATTGTGCTTAGCGCATAATTCGTAATCCACGACACAAACAAGCATGAAAATGACATGCATCTTGATCGTGACATGATATACAGTTGTTTCACGAATAGGGGTTGTTAATAGGGGTTGAAGGAGGCTACATTTTCCAACTCTGACTTCAGATTCGTGATCATCGACCCAAAAAACCATGAAAATGATGTACATATTGATTATAAGGTGACATACAGGCTGTTTCATGAATAGGGGTTGTTAATAGGGGATGAAGGGGGTTAAAATTTGCAACTCTGACTTCAGATTCGTGATCAGCGACCCAAAAAACCCCTGGGTGCATATTTTTACATACTTTACTTGAGTTTTTCACTTTTGGCCAACTTTTTTGGAATCCGCCGCACTGTGCGTCGGTGGTGCATTTTAAATAAAAAGCTTTAAAAAAAACCCAGGCTCGATACCACAATTTTATTCAATAACTAATAGAAAAGCCTAATAATATCATAATTATTATTTTTCTGTTATTATTTAAATTAATAATTATTTTATTACAAACATATTTTGTTTGTTTTGTATTTTACGAAGAAATAAAATAAAATAAATAAGAATACGATACATAGATTTCAGACTTCAGTTGTAGAAAACGTAGAGTTTGGTTCAAATTTCCCAATTTCAAAACGATTTGCTAAAAAAATTGATTTTGCTTTATCGTTATTTGTTTTACTATACACACAAAAAAAAAAAAGGTCACCACAACACCGAATCGGTGTTACATAGTGTCCCACCGATCGGATATTTATAATTTAAATCCAATCGGATATTATAATAAAAATGGCATAAAATACATTTGGATAAAAACTTTTACACCGCATAAAAACCAAACAGGAACATTCATCTTTAGGAAAACACATAGAGGTGCATTTTATTAAATCCAAAATGAGTTTTTATAAAAATTTATCTTTTCGGATAGATAAAAATATTTATCCGTTGATGCGCATTTAATTTTATAAAACTATATTCAGTTGGAGAAAAATAAATACTTTTTCGGATAAAAAACCAATTAACACCGCACATTTTTTGAGTGTGTGTATGGTTTTATCCCATTGGTATTTTATTTTAATGTACATATATGATTTTAATATGTTCCGAAGATTGTAAGAGAATTGAATCTTCTCATCAGGCCGCTGCGACTAGACTGATTGTATCACAATTTAAATTCTATTATACAGAAGGAATATGCAGGTTGCTTTAGCGAATTTAACTAATACAGCCAAATTCTCTTACAATTTTACTTTTTCACGAAAACTCCAAACGGTGTAAATATTTACTCCGATAGAACGAAAATAATCTCTGGGAAGTACCTTTTAAAAAAATCCGCTGTTGACAATTTTTGCATTTACTCCAAACGGTGCAAAAGTATACTGTTCGATCCTTTTAAATATTTTAAAATTTGTACCCGATCTTGCGGAGTTAATAAGGTACTATTGGATAAAAAATAAAGTTTTTTTCGGATAAAATACCATTCACACCGCAATATTTTTTTGTGTGATACAGCTTCGGCTACACACGTCATGGTAAATATTATACTATTGTGCTAATACACTATCTGCGGTGTGAAATCAGAATTAATAAAAAATATTTAAGATTAGGGGACATTTTTTTTAGCACTATCTACTACTATTTTGATTAATCTAGTACTATTTTGACTTCGATGTGGCACCCACCCAGAAAAAAATATTAGTTGGCAACACACTAGCTACCTGATGAGTAGACCTTAGTTTTCAGTACGAAACCGAATTACCAACAAAATAATCTCAAGGAGGTTTCTCACTTTTGAGAGTCGATGCATTGATATCACTCTTCTGGTCTGGGGTAAAGAAAGGAGGAGGGGCATAATATTTCTACATTTGCTGGTAGATATATTATGAGTGATTGACTGCTTTATTTTACTGATTTGCCAAAGCGAAAATAGTGAGTGTGTAATTACAATTAATATGTTGTCTATAAAAAGCTGAAACATTTTTCATATTAATAATCAGACAAATTTTAAATTCGTGAGAGAGAGAGTTGTATTTTTGTAGTTCGGTCATAGCTACCTGATGAGTAGACGTTACTTTTCAAATAAATAGAAACTATGAAACCGAATTACCGACATAAGAATCTGTTACGATTCACAGGCTATGGGAACCATAAACTTGTTAGCATTTGATGGGAACCCCTGTCCCATTGTAACGATCCGGTTCCTATTTCCTTCCTCGTAAACAGACATCTTGCAATCACCACCTGCAGCGTTTGCGGCTATCTCTCAGTCGAGGGTGGGTTCCGTTGGTGGTGTCTCGCAAGACTTAAAAACTGCTAGAATGTAATTAGTATTACTTACGTCTGCCCGTCCCTCCAATCATCTCGTTAACCCCGCTGAACACACAAAGAAATTAATGACACTTCAGTTCAATTATCCCTTGACATAAATTTAACATTATATTTTCTATAGTTTTAAATGTATATAACTTTAGTTTTTTTTTTAAACAATTTTTGTTTTTTTTTTTCCTCTACTCGATATAATACAAAAAAAAATTCAATTGACCAATTAATTATGAAAGTTTCGTTTTTTTTTTTTTTTCATATTCTCTTGTTTCGATATAATACCGAGAAAAAAAAATGTTATCAATATGATAATTATATCCGAGCGAGACGATGTATTAATCACGTTTAATGCCGAACTGCCTCCGGTGTAGAGTCCATTGAGCTCTCTGAACCCGCCACTGGAATCTAAAATGAATGACGAAAAAAAAATACTGCCCTCCTCCGTGGCACAAAATTATATAGAAACAACAAAAAAAAAACCGATAACCAATTCAAGTATCAGAGTACATATAGAGTAAATTTGAACAATATATAATAATAAATACACAAAGAAAACTTACAAACTAATTTGATACCAATATGCAGGCTCTGGATCCGCAGCTAAATATATCTGTTGAAGTCCTGGTATCTGTATAACCGAAACCTTACTCGGGTATCAATGCCGTGATCTGATGCACCGTTCCTGCTCGTGCAATCGTTGAACTGTTGTTTCTTTTCCCCAACACAAAAAAAATGCTGTAACCCAAATCTGCTGACGTGTGGATGGTGCTCTTTCCTTTCTTTTCCTGAACTTTCAGAAAATACGCGCAAATATGCTGACGCGTGGATGACGCGGTTTGCTCTTTCTCGAACAATTAATCACGTTTTTCCGAACTTTGGAAAATACGCGCACATATGCTGACGTGTGGACACGCGGTTTGCTCTTTCTTGAACAATTATTGTAGTTTTTGTTCGCAACAAAAAAAAAACACGTTTTTTTTTTCCGATCTTTGGAAAATACGCGCAAATATGCTGACGCGTGGACACGCTGTTTACTTTCTCGCACAATTATTATAATTTTTTCCGAAGACAAACAAACAAATTATACTGTGCTTAATCGATTTCTGTCCGACACCACAAAAAAAATCACTTTTTCCCCGAACTTTGGGAATACGCACAAATAAAATTTTTGGTATCTGTTTTTACTTTTATAATTTTGTTTTTTTATTGGACAACATCCAACACTTCATTCAAATCGAGCTCTCGTTATCGACTGACTCTCTTGTTTTTCTTGTTTTTTTTTCTTTACCACACACTGAAAAAAAAAAATACCAAGAAACAAAAATCCGCTTACAGCGCTCAATTTAATAAAAACGTGCATTGCGCGAACCTCTCGTTAATTATCCCTACCAACCACTTTCAATTAGCAGTGTATTAAATACGAAGCATTTTACCCAGATGGCAGCCAAGGAGTTGTCATTACACCAAAACAATCAGAAGTTTATCGCTCCGTAAGTTAAAAAAAAACATTTATTGAAGAATAGAAAAATTGTTCCGTTTCAGGATAACCAATATCTTCAAGGGAGAGCATTTTCTTTATTGACCGAATCGTTACAAATCTTAAGGTGGTCTCACTTTTGGGAGTCGATACATTGGTATGACTTTGGGGTAAAGGAAGGGGAAGGGGATTAGTATTTCTACTTTTGCTGGTGGATATATTATGAATTATGAGTGATTGACTTCTTTATTTTACTGATTTGCCAAATCGAAAATATTGGGTTTGTCATTACAATTAATATATTGTCTATAAAAAGTCGAAACATTTTTCATATTAATAATCAGACAAATTTTAACTTCATAAATATTATATTAAAAAATATTAAAATAAGCTTAATTCCTGAGATTGTGTTTCGTTTTATTGAGTTGTAGTACAGTTTTCTGCCTTTTGTTCATAAATTTGGGGAAGAAAGGAAGTATTGTGTAATCAAATTATGTAATTTTATCGTTAATAAAATCGTTAATATTGTATTAATAATTATTATCAAATATTGGAAAATTTAATGTACATACATATTTAAATCGATCATTATTTTTGCTACTCTTCCAAGCAGTGTTCATGCGGTTTCTGTGTAGAATTTACAATTTTAATAAACTATAAAACAACACAATATGTTCGCCGTAAATTTATGACGAGGTAAATTACAAAAACAAAATTTGATACGCTAAAAAAATATTAAAGAATCAACATTATTATCACGCAATTAAAATCTTAATGTGATTTAAAGAATTTTTACCGACATAGCTATATGTGGATGGAAGACGGACTAAATACAAGCTTACAGACAAAAATAAACTGCTCAAATTCCATTTGAATTCTTTAAACATTTTCTTAGTTTTTTTTTCGTTTAAGTTTAAAATTTATCTTCTAGCCCGCTTATTTACGACCAAAGGAAATTATTTGCATAATACAAAAAAATAATGAAATTAACATCTTATTTCTGAGAAATTATTGTTGTAAGTAATTCAAATATTTAAAAACATCTGTATGAATTCTTTTTTTGAGTCATCCCAAAAATGTGCGCTTTAACTAAAATTTAATTAAGTTGGTAATTTTATATAGCTTGCGTTGGCTGATTAAGGTATGTAAGTACATAACGGGGAACGTATATTAACCTAGCGCTTGTTAACATAATTCTTGCTGTCAAAGTTATAAGTTATAAAGCAATGGTGTGAGTTTTTCATGTTTGATCTGAGTATTACAATTCTAACGTTGGTTTTTTATATGTTTAGTGACAGTTCTTAATTGAATTTTTATTTTTAGGTAAGATTATCTTGACCAATATGTGTTTACGTTTAAAACCCTTTTCAATCTTATAATCTCTAAACGGGAATAATGACACCTATTCGGAACTAGACTCGAAATATAACCTTATTACTGGAAAACTGTAATTTGTAATAGATACATTTTTATTTGGCACCTATTTTTACTCCATCCTCCCCACTATTCTTCTTCTAAGGAATGTCAATAAGTTAATGCGGTGCCTAACTAAACAAATTTGTATTAACATACATACAATAAATATGGTAACAATATAAAAAATTGAATTGTGGCTACCTGACGATTTATTTTACGACCGGAATTATATAGTAGTTATTTAGGAGAAACGAAATAAGGTTGCAGAAATAATTATCGTACAAAATTGGAATTAGGCTTGGAAAAATAGTTGGAATTAAACTGGGAAATTCAAATTATGCGGTCGGATTCAGAGGTTCCGTGTCTTATTCTGAGGTTCATTGTTTTGTATTCAATATTAAATTTCCCTTTTTCCAGAATTTTACACAATATGTAAAAATTTAAATCGAAGAACATTATATTTTCCCGAAATTATTATGCAATAAAAACGAACTAAAATCGGAAAATTATGGAATTAAATTCAGGAATTTTATGAGTTTAATTTTAATTGTTTATGAATATTTTGCGATTTTAATTCCACTTGTTCTGAGTACTAAAGTCGGAAACTGGTTGCAAAGATCTCTCTATTTTGTCCTGATGGATTTCTTTTTGTTGAGGTTATTTAAAAAGCTGTCGTTTAATCAGGTTTCCAGTGGTAGGGAAGTGGTAGGGAAGATTGTTTGTATTATTTCAGTTATGGAACGATTATAATGCCAAAATCAAGGCGAAGTTAAGCCACAATAAAAAAGAGCTCACAGCAACAGGTGGAGCGTGGAGGTTGCAATAAACTGTACATATTTTCAGCATTAGAGGAGAGTGTAATCGATTGGCTGCTTCTCAGAGGACTATCGCAGGTCAGTAGAAAATTTTTTGGTTTGGGCCTGAGTACCTCCAGTGCCGTAGAGAGAATCGGGACTATAACTATAGAACCGGGCTTTAGCGACCAAATTGTGACTAAAATAGAAGTTATTCGACCCCCAGAAAACAATAATCCAGAAAATGATCCAATAAATCAATCTGTAAATAGAAGTGATACCATTACCTGAATCCAGTCGTTCAGAAACAAGAAGCTTGGGTTCAAAAAAGCCAAAGGAACGACGCCAAGAAGAACGATGTCGTAAATTTTGAGGTATATTTACTTTATTATTGGTAAAAATTACCTAAGAACCACATATTTTCTTCTCCATTTTCATACCTCCTTTGAAATTCGGTGTCCAGCTCGCTTGAGCTAAAGATAAACGAGTTGTGGCATGATCCCGGATGATTTGCATCAACATATCTTATTCGGAGTCGATCATCGCATACCTGCAAAGTTAAATTATGCATTTTATATTGTAAACACATTAAAGAATTTTAAATTAAAGAATATAATACTAAACGTACTAACATCACATTAAGGCTATAGTATCCTTTTCTGTTGTAGTACAAATGCCTTTCATGTTTTGCCGGTCCAATAATTGTAACATGTGTGTCGTCCAGTTACCCCTAGAAAACCGTATATCTCAAAAAATGCCAGTTTAATTTTTCGTTTTTCCTCATCACTAGTTGGAAACTTTATAAGTTCTGGACATAACTCCGTTTCAAAAATACCTATAATTTGTTGAAAATTTATGGAGTAAGTTGATTGTGCAACTTCGGCCAAATGTTCGTTCTCAATCCCAGTTTGATAACCACCTTCCGCAAAGAAACGCAATGCCGCTGCTAATTTAACACGGGTTTTAGGGAAGATGAACATACTGCATTTTTTTAATTTGGAGTTGGCGATGTTTAGTAAATATTTAAATGCTTCCTTGTTCAACCGAAAATACTTTACAAATCTACAAGAAAATATAAATTAAATAAAACAATTATATGAGTACATCTACCATCATCGCTCTTATAAATCATCCGATATTTGTAAAGGATCAGATCGATCGCGTAGAAGTTTTTATTCTACAGCTATTTCCCGAATTGTTTCCTCATCTTCACTATCTGTGTCGTAAAATAACTCCACACTCATTTTAAATTGAAGAATTTTTATTTAATTAAAACAATTTATTCACAACAAACTCATCACGGTTTTTATTGTCAACAATTGAAATACAAAAATATTTTACAAATAATGTTCTGCCAAAATATAAGGCAAATATTAGTGTTGCCAGATACATATTTTCTAAATTGCAGACTTGTCACTTGAATCGACTTCAACTTAGTTGCTCTTGCTAATTAAAATTTATTTATATGTATGTAGTTACGGCATGTTAGACTAACATTGTTGAGGTGAATACCTAAATATTTTACTTCATTAGTTTGCGGTATATCCTGGTTATTCATTTGTATTGGTGGACATTATATTTAGCATCATTAACTTTAATTCGCCATTTTTTCATCCAAGCTTCAATACTGTTAATATTCCCTTGCAAAACTTCTGTACCTGTAATGCTTATATTTTGCAAATTTATTTTAAGGGTCAGTCTAACTCACTTATACACTTTTGCGTGCATTTCGTTTTTCTGATAGCTTTATGTTAGGTTTAGGTAACGGTCATATGGTTGTAAAATGTAAAGTAATGTGAACGAGAGAACCAGGAAACAGAAACAAATGAAACTGAAAGTGATTTCATCAAGTGTAATATGTATTTCATAGAAAAATAACCAACTAAATATTAGTTTTTTAGTAGTTTATTTTAGGCTTTAATTTAGTTATGCCCGATTTCAGAACAAAACAGCAATTCGTCAGTTAAATAATATTTCCTCTCTTTCTTCTTTTATGAAATTGTAATTTGTTTCATAATTCAAAATTAATGCTATCTGGATCATAAATTCATAATTCTTTTTACATGAGAATTTTAAAGGGAGCATTAAATATTTGACTTTTCAATATCGCTCAAATAAAAATTTAATTCTCCCTTTAAAATGTTCATATAAAAAGAATTATCATCCAGATAGCATTGATTTTGAATTATGAAACAAATTGCAATTTCATAAAAGAAGAAAGAGAGGAAATATTATTTAACTGACGAATTGCTGTTTTGTTCTGAAATCGGGCATTAGAATATTTGTTTACTTTTAGCTTTCTAAATTTAGAGAGGGGAAATCGATTATTTTTTTTAGAAAACGATTTTGTTCGACGATGTATAAGACAGTACGTCACATACACAGAAAACAGTATAAATGCCCAACTGAGCTTACTTAGGTTAAACATACCGATTAAAAAATTAATGCACACCGATTAAAGAATTGTTTTTTTCACTTTTTTAATGCATTTGCCCATATGAAGGCCGTGCCCGAATTGTGTGATAATACCATGATAAATAATAATTTGTGACATTTACTTGAGAAATTTTCCCCTTAGCTTACATTTTAATTTTTTCTGGAGTCTGTTCGCAAACTCTACATTGTTACAATATTGTTAACAATGGGCCTGTTTGATAATTCGCACGGTACAGTGCAGTGCATACTGTTTTCCTTGTCTACTTTGATTTATTTTCTTGTAGTGAAATAAAGAAAAAAATGTACACTGCACCGCACCGTGCGGTCAAACAGACCCAATGACAGTTCTAAACGCATTGCCCCATGCACAAACAGCAAACTGGCACTCCAAACCGTCAAATGCAATTATTGACAAAATTGTTTGTTTTTCAATATGAAAATTATTAAAAAATACTTCGAATCTATAAGTTCCGTCTTATTTATAAAATTTCTTATTAAAATTGATTTAATTTCATTCAAAAAACTCCAATTTTATATTTTGCCGGACGGATTTTTGCTTGACGTCCGGCAAAACATAAAATTGGGGCTTTTTGAATGAAATTAAATCAATTTTAATAAAATTTTCGTAGAATAAGGTGCAACTTATAGATTAAAACTATTTGTTAATAATTTTCATATTGCAAAGCGAAGCAAAATATCCAAAAATTGGATTTGACGGTTTCAAATGCCGGTTTTCCGTTTTGCATGGGGCAATGCCTTAAAGCGTTCATAAACCTCCGTTGTTACCACAGCAACGTGGTTTCTGTTGTTCATAAACCTAAACCAAAATTTCCCCTTATTTTTATAAACGCCATTTATGGTGCTATTCCACGGGAATATTTTACTGACTAGTAAAATACGCCAAAAAGAGAAAAAAATATCAAACACCATATAATAGACAAAGACACAGTGTTTTTTTTTTTTTTTTTTTTTTATAGCAAAAATTTTAAGGGGTATTTTGACAGCAATTCTAAAAAAACAAAATTATTTCTTGTTATCAAAATTGTCAATTTTTAAAAAAGTGAAAATTAAGACTACAATATGGCTGATAGCGTTAATGTGGAATTGTTTTTGGATCCATTGAACATCATATTCAGTAGTGACGATGAAAAATATGTTGAATTAAATTTAATCCAAAATAAAAAAACGCGAAAAAAAAGGAAATTCTGGGTACGGCCGTATTATTTGGAGCGAACTCAATCTGGCGCTTTTAACAGCATTTTAAGTGCGCTAAGACAAGACCCGAAGCTGTTCTATGCATACACACGGATGAATGTCACTCAATTTGATGAATTGTTGTTGATGGTCGGGCCATTAATTGAAAAAGAGACTGTAGTTAGAGAACCTTTGAGCCCCAGTTTAAGATTGGCGGTGACACTACGGTAAGCATTATTTGAAATATAATATATAATTAGAAATTTTGATGTATACATAATATATAATGTACATATATAAATGCATAAGTATATGTATTGTGAAAGTAAATAATTTAAAATGCTTTAGGTACCTTGCAAGAGGTGAATCCCAAACCAGCATCGGAATTGCCTATAAATGCTCTCAAACAAGCATTCATAGAATTGTGAGCGAAACTACTACACGGAAAAAAATAATCTGGTCCTCAGCTAAGAAAACGGACTTTTAATTCAACAAAATGTACTTTTTCTTGATTTAAAAGCTAATTTTCTTATTTGAATCGAGTTCTTCTTCATGTAAGAATTCTGTTTCTTGAAATGAAGAAAAAATCGAAAGAAATAAGAAAATTAGCTTTTAAATCAAGAAAAAGTACATTTTCTTGAATTAAAAGTCCGTTTTCTTAGCTGAGGACCAGTTTATTTTTTTCCGTGTAAATCCATAACAGCAGTACTTAAAGGTAACGTATTTCCCAAAATATCCACGGAATATTTCGATACGGTGGCATCTGGTTTTGAGGAGAGGTGGAATTTCCCTCATTGCATAGGAGCAATCGACGGAAAACACGTCACTATTCAAGTAAGACAATTAAACATTTTAAATTACAATTAAATATAGTTTTATATTATATTTTAGGCCCCCAAAAAATCTGGATCGGAGTTTTTCAACTATAAAAAAACTTCATCCATTGTATTAATGGCAATATGCGACCATAAGTACAATTTTATTTGGTGTGATGTTGGGGCTGCCGGACGCCAGAGTGATGGAGGAATTTTCCGAGAAACTAATTTCGGCAAACAATTTTATTCGAAAACTCTCCCGTAAGTGAATACAGTAGAAACCAGGAATACATTCCACACAAGCGAAAGCCCCCAATTTGTAACAGACTTTCTTATTATTTTCTTATTGTCTTTTTTAGGATACCTGAACCAAGAAATGTCAGCGATACATTCACTGCTGTGCCTTACGTTTTCGTGGCCGATGATGCCTTTGCGATGACCGAGAATATGCTTAAGCCGTTTACCACCATTCAAAATGAGAAGCATAACATTTTTAATTATCGGCTTAGTCGGGCTCGCCGAACGATAGAAAATTGTTTCGGCATTCTTGCAGCTAGATGGAGAATATTCCGAACAACAATTTTAGCGGATGTTATTTTGGTGGAGGATATCGTCCTATCGTGCGTATGCCTACACAATTGGCTAAATCAAAAAAATGCAAACCCAGATCTCATAGATCATGACCTCAGCAGAGTTATAATTCCAAGTAAATATTTAATTCACATACTGTAAGCGTAAATTGTAAAATATAACACCATTAACCTATAATTTAAGGCACATCGAAGATTAATTCCACCAACTTCACGCCACTTCAGTCAATGAATAGGAACTCTACCAATTCGGCAAAATTGACTCGGGAGAGATATGCTAACTATTTTTCTGCAGAGGGGCAGGTAGCGTGGCAGCTTACTAAAATCTAAACGACAACCAAATTTATCCTGCCGCAAATAGAAGTGGAGTTATGAAGAGTTGAAAGTCGCGGAGGTAGAAGATGCAGAGTTAAAATATGCAGAGTTAATAGATGCGAAGTTATGGGGAGTTTTACGTTCTGTTTTACGTAACAGTCTCTTCAATAAAATCATTAAATTCAATAAATAATCTTTTATTATAAGTAATGTGTTTACAATCAATAAAAAAAAATAAACAATAAATTTTAAATTCAGTATACAAATAAATAATACCAATAGTTCAGTCTTTTATTTTATAATATAGCAAAATTATAATTCATTGTAATCATGTTCAATAAAAAATAATAAGTTATGTACATATTTTATTTCTTGTCATTTTCCTGCAAAAACAAAAAAAGTAAATAAAAGATAAATAAAATTGAAAAATATTTCATATACCTGGATTTTCCATACGTCGGAGAGGACGTTCAAAATACCTTGCTCAGCTTGAATCCGCAACAATATGCGCAAATCTGTGAGGTATGGCTTAAGCTGTGCCAGAAACCCATCAACCTCGACATCTGTTGGGTTTGTGGAAGGAGCAATAACAGCTGTTGGAGGGGCAGGCTGTCGCATTTTCTCTACAGCTTCCACGTAGCGCTTTTTTATTATTATAGATTCCTCTAAGTAGGAATCAATTGGTGTTGCCGTTCCTTGTAAAAAAAAAGAATAAAAAATATTAATAACCGTATTTTGAATTCTCAATTTTATTTTGTATTTTGAAAACTAGAAAACTGAAATTCGGAACTTGCAAATAATTTTGGTGATGAAAGAGAACCTTGAACAAGAGCTGCTCTATGCAATCGGCCTCAACAAGGATCAAAAATGCGTCTAATATTTTTCTAATATTTTTGTTCAAGACATCAGCCCTCTATCATTTCCCAAATTATTTGCATTTGGCACTGATTTATTTTATATAATGCAATATTATCTACACTTACTCTTTCTGCTGCTGCTTAATAATGGCTTAGGTCCTCCACTATCCTCACCAGAGCTCTCCACAAGAACTCCACCTAGTTCTATTGATCTAAAGGAATAAAAATAAGGCTTGATTAATTTATAAGAGTTTTTTTATCTTTTAAGACATTTATTTATTCACAATAATTTTGTAATTTTCAACCCTGCAGGAGTCATTATTAAGGACGGCAAAGCTGGAAATTTGGAAACGGCAAATTTGGAAAATTACAAAATTATTGTGAATAAATAAATGCGTTGAAAGCTTAGAAACTCCTAAAATTATCTAAAAAAAAGACATTCAAAAATTAAAGATTAAGATTAATTTATAGTTTTAACTATTTATAGTTATTAATTTAATAAGATTCTTTCGGCTTTTTATAGACACAATATATTAATAATAATGGCATTCACAACATTTTCGACTTGTCAATCAGAAAAATGAAGAGGCCAGTCATTTATAATATATCTACCAAAAAAAGTAGAAATATCAAAATCCCCCCCGTACTTTAACCCCAGAGTTAATACAAAATGTATTTTGACTCTAAAAAAGAAAACCTTTCCTTGCGTTTTCGTGGGTAGTTTGGTTTCGTACTGATAATCTCAAAACAAAAAGTTCGATCTACTCATCAGGTAGCTACGACCAAACTACAAAAATACAATTCGACTGGCCTCTTCATTTTTCTGATTGACAAGTCGAAAATGTTGTGAATGCCATTATTATTAATATATTGTGTCTATAAAAAGCCGAAAGAATCTTATTGATTTAATACAGACAACTAAACTTCTCTTTCTATTATTCGTGTTGGCATAAAACACACAGAAATGAAAAGTTTTCCTTGTGTTTTTTGATTTGGTGAATTTATTTATAATTCGCTAAGTCAACTACACTCTTGCTTCATACTTAAAGTATGGAGTTGGAATTGTATTTTTGTAGTTTGGTCGTAGCTACCTGATGAGTAGATCGAACTTTTTGTTTTGAGATTATCAGTACGAAACCAAACTACACACGAAAACGCAAGGAAAGGTTTTCTTTTTTAGAGTCAAAATACATTTTGTATTAACTCTGGGGTTAAAGTACGGGGGGGATTTTGATATTTCTACTTTTTTTGGTAGATATATTATAAATGACTGGCCTCTTCATTTTTCTGATTGACAAGTCGAAAATGTTGTGAATGCCATTATTATTAATATATTGTGTCTATAAAAAGCCGAAAGAATCTTATTGATTTAATACAGACAACTAAACTTCTCTTTCAGTTATTAATTTATAGTTTAATCTACCTTCTTGGCTCTGTAGTATCGTCTAAGAACGAAAGTATACGGGCGTATTTATAAGGCTTCTTCGCTACACCTTTTGATCCACTTGGAGCATTTTTTTTGGACCGAACGTATGTTGCCTTTGCGGTGTCCCACTGTTTTCTACAGTAGGCTATATTAGTAGGGTTGACTTCAAAATCTGTAACAATCAATAAATTGGAAAAAAATTCTATAAAATATAAAGCAATACCAATCATAACTAGATTCTCGGGTAACTTCTTCCCACAATGTTATCCTGACATTCTTGTCTTTATATTTTCCATCACGGATGTTCCAAATGGCCGGTCTGACCCTGACAGCGTCAATTATTATTTCTTAAATGTGAAATTTATTAATTACAATATACACAAAATATTAGAAGAAATTGGATTATACCGAGATTGTGTTCTTCCTGAACTGGAGTGGGAGTAATTGGTGTTGATGAACTTGATTCGCAGCTAATATCAAGCTCATCATCTCCAAAATGAGTATAATAATTTGATAATATTGTGTCACAGCTTTGTCTATTATTATCAATATACATGACTGCTGCGTCCACCAAACGTACGTCTGACAATATTGTTATTTTTTTGCTACCTGAAATTAAATAATATCCGATACCTCAGTACAGTAGGAATTCATAGCAATTTTCAGTCATATTTGTATCAAATTACAACATTATAATTATGTAGCAAGTAGATATCACTAAAAAAACGACACCTCACAAACTCACCATAATCCTTTTTCTTGTTCTTAATACAATCAAACTGGAATTTAAGAGAGGCAATCGTATTTCATTAGTTTCGAAGTATGTATAAATATTATAAAGACATTTCCCGTGCACAAACGGTAAACCGGAATTTCAAACCGTCATATCCAATTCTTGACAAAATTGATGTATGTGAAGTTAGCCCGAAAAAAATCCCGAAAAAAATCGATGGCAACACTAAAATAACAATATCACAATATCACGACATTTATTGATGCTATCCCGAAAAAAAATGTTTCTGTCACGATATTTTGTGATGTCATCCCGAAAAAAATGTGTCTGTCACGATATTTTTTAGTGTCATTAATAAAACAAATCTGTCACGACATTATTAATGTCAACCCGAAAAAATTCTATTTCTAAATATTTTTATCGTGAAGAAAAATCTTTTAATGAAAATGAAAAACAAAACGAATACATAAATAAAAATAATTATGAAAAAACTGTATTAGCCATTCGTTGGTTGTTGTCGTCAGAAGTTATGCTATATATGCATTACCAAGGACCGCTTGGTATGTAGTTTGTAAGTAATGGATAGAACTTCCATATGACAAAATATAAAAAAAATTGTATTAGACGTTTATCGATTACAGTCATTTGAAGTCATGCTAGATATGTATTACCAAGGACCGCTTGGTATGTAGTTTGTAAGTAATGGATAGAACTTCCATATGACAAAATATAAAAAAAATTGTATTAGACGTTTATCGATTATAGTCATTTGAAGTCATGCTAGATATGTATTACCAAGGACCGCTTGGTATGTAGTTTGTAAGTAATGGATAGAACTTCCATATGACAAAATATAAAAAAAATTGTATTAGACGTTTATCGATTACAGTCATTTGAAGTCATGCTAGATATGTATTACCAAGGACCGCTTGGTATGTAGTTTGTAAGTAATGGATAGAACTTCCATATGACAAAATATAAAAAAAATTGTATTAGACGTTTATCGATTACAGTCATTTGAAGTCATGCTAGATATGTATTACCAAGGACCGCTTGGTATGTAGTTTGTAAGTAATGGATAGAACTTCCATATGACAAAATATAAAAAAAATTGTATTAGACGTTTATCGATTACAGTCATTTGAAGTCATGCTAGATATGTATTACCAAGGACCGCTTGGTATGTAGTTTGTAAGTAATGGATAGAACTTCCATATGACAAAATATAAAAAAAATTGTATTAGACGTTTATCGATTACAGTCATTTGAAGTCATGCTAGATATGTATTACCAAGGACCGCTTGGTATGTAGTTTGTAAGTAATGGATAGAACTTCCATATGACAAAATATAAAAAAAATTGTATTAGACGTTTATCGATTATAGTCATTTGAAGTCATGCTAGATATGTATTACCAAGGACCGCTTGGTATGTAGTTTGTAAGTAATGGATAGAACTTCCATATGACAAAATATAAAAAAAATTGTATTAGACGTTTATCGATTACAGTCATTTGAAGTCATGCTAGATATGTATTACCAAGGACCGCTTGGTATGTAGTTTGTAAGTAATGGATAGAACTTCCATATGACAAAATATAAAAAAAATTGTATTAGACGTTTATCGATTATAGTCATTTGAAGTCATGCTAGATATGTATTACCAAGGACCGCTTGGTATGTAGTTTGTAAGTAATGGATAGAACTTCCATATGACAAAATATAAAAAAAATTGTATTAGACGTTTATCGATTACAGTCATTTGAAGTCATGCTAGATATGTATTACCAAGGACCGCTTGGTATGTAGTTTGTAAGTAATGGATAGAACTTCCATATGACAAAATATAAAAAAAATTGTATTAGACGTTTATCGATTACAGTCATTTGAAGTCATGCTAGATATGTATTACCAAGGACCGCTTGGTATGTAGTTTGTAAGTAATGGATAGAACTTCCATATGACAAAATATAAAAAAAATTGTATTAGACGTTTATCGATTACAGTCATTTGAAGTCATGCTAGATATGTATTACCAAGGACCGCTTGGTATGTAGTTTGTAAGTAATGGATAGAACTTCCATATGACAAAATATAAAAAAAATTGTATTAGACGTTTATCGATTACAGTCATTTGAAGTCATGCTAGATATGTATTACCAAGGACCGCTTGGTATGTAGTTTGTAAGTAATGGATAGAACTTCCATATGACAAAATATAAAAAAAATTGTATTAGACGTTTATCGATTATAGTCATTTGAAGTCATGCTAGATATGTATTACCAAGGACCGCTTGGTATGTAGTTTGTAAGTAATGGATAGAACTTCCATATGACAAAATATAAAAAAAATTGTATTAGACGTTTATCGATTACAGTCATTTGAAGTCATGCTAGATATGTATTACCAAGGACCGCTTGGTATGTAGTTTGTAAGTAATGGATAGAACTTCCATATGACAAAATATAAAAAAAATTGTATTAGACGTTTATCGATTATAGTCATTTGAAGTCATGCTAGATATGTATTACCAAGGACCGCTTGGTATGTAGTTTGTAAGTAATGGATAGAACTTCCATATGACAAAATATAAAAAAAATTGTATTAGACGTTTATCGATTACAGTCATTTGAAGTCATGCTAGATATGTATTACCAAGAACCGCTTGGTATGTAGTTTGTAAGTAATGGATAGAACTTCCATATGACAAAATATAAAAAAAATTGTATTAGACGTTTGTCGATTACAGTCATTTGAAGTCATGCTAGATATGTATTACCAAGGACCGCTTGGTATGTAGTTTGTAAGTAATGGATAGAACTTCCATATGACAAAATATAAAAAAAATTGTATTAGACGTTTATCGATTATAGTCATTTGAAGTCATGCTAGATATGTATTACCAAGGACCGCTTGGTATGTAGTTTGTAAGTAATGGATAGAACTTCCATATGACAAAATATAAAAAAAATTGTATTAGACGTTTGTCGATTACAGTCATTTGAAGTCATGCTAGATATGTATTACCAAGGACCGCTTGGTATGTAGTTTGTAAGTAATGGATAGAACTTCCATATGACAAAATATAAAAAAAATTGTATTAGACGTTTATCGATTATAGTCATTTGAAGTCATGCTAGATATGTATTACCAAGGACCGCTTGGTATGTAGTTTGTAAGTAATGGATAGAACTTCCATATGACAAAATATAAAAAAAATTGTATTAGACGTTTATCGATTACAGTCATTTGAAGTCATGCTAGATATGTATTACCAAGGACCGCTTGGTATGTAGTTTGTAAGTAATGGATAGAACTTCCATATGACAAAATATAAAAAAAATTGTATTAGACGTTTATCGATTATAGTCATTTGAAGTCATGCTAGATATGTATTACCAAGGACCGCTTGGTATGTAGTTTGTAAGTAATGGATAGAACTTCCATATGACAAAATATAAAAAAAATTGTATTAGACGTTTATCGATTATAGTCATTTGAAGTCATGCTAGATATGTATTACCAAGGACCGCTTGGTATGTAGTTTGTAAGTAATGGATAGAACTTCCATATGACAAAATATAAAAAAAATTGTATTAGACGTTTATCGATTATAGTCATTTGAAGTCATGCTAGATATGCATTACCAAGGACCGCTTGGTATGTAGTTTGTAAGTAATGGATAGAACTTCCATATGACAAAATATAAAAAAAATTGTATTAGACGTTTATCGATTACAGTCATTTGAAGTCATGCTAGATATGTATTACCAAGGACCGCTTGGTATGTAGTTTGTAAGTAATGGATAGAACTTCCATATGACAAAATATAAAAAAAATTGTATTAGACGTTTATCGATTATAGTCATTTGAAGTCATGCTAGATATGCATTACCAAGGACCGCTTGGTATGTAGTTTGTAAGTAATGGATAGAACTTCCATATGACAAAATATAAAAAAAATTGTATTAGACGTTTATCGATTACAGTCATTTGAAGTCATGCTAGATATGTATTACCAAGGACCGCTTGGTATGTAGTTTGTAAGTAATGGATAGAACTTCCATATGACAAAATATAAAAAAAATTGTATTAGACGTTTATCGATTATAGTCATTTGAAGTCATGCTAGATATGTATTACCAAGGACCGCTTGGTATGTAGTTTGTAAGTAATGGATAGAACTTCCATATGACAAAATATAAAAAAAATTGTATTAGACGTTTATCGATTACAGTCATTTGAAGTCATGCTAGATATGTATTACCAAGAACCGCTTGGTATGTAGTTTGTAAGTAATGGATAGAACTTCCATATGACAAAATATAAAAAAAATTGTATTAGACGTTTATCGATTATAGTCATTTGAAGTCATGCTAGATATGTATTACCAAGGACCGCTTGGTATGTAGTTTGTAAGTAATGGATAGAACTTCCATATGACAAAATATAAAAAAAATTGTATTAGACGTTTATCGATTATAGTCATTTGAAGTCATGCTAGATATGTATTACCAAGGACCGCTTGGTATGTAGTTTGTAAGTAATGGATAGAACTTCCATATGACAAAATATAAAAAAAATTGTATTAGACGTTTATCGATTATAGTCATTTGAAGTCATGCTAGATATGTATTACCAAGGACCGCTTGGTATGTAGTTTGTAAGTAATGGATAGAACTTCCATATGACAAAATATAAAAAAAATTGTATTAGACGTTTATCGATTATAGTCATTTGAAGTCATGCTAGATATGCATTACCAAGGACCGCTTGGTATGTAGTTTGTAAGTAATGGATAGAACTTCCATATGACAAAATATAAAAAAAATTGTATTAGACGTTTATCGATTATAGTCATTTGAAGTCATGCTAGATATGTATTACCAAGGACCGCTTGGTATGTAGTTTGTAAGTAATGGATAGAACTTCCATATGACAAAATATAAAAAAAATTGTATTAGACGTTTATCGATTATAGTCATTTGAAGTCATGCTAGATATGTATTACCAAGGACCGCTTGGTATGTAGTTTGTAAGTAATGGATAGAACTTCCATATGACAAAATATAAAAAAAATTGTATTAGACGTTTATCGATTATAGTCATTTGAAGTCATGCTAGATATGTATTACCAAGGACCGCTTGGTATGTAGTTTGTAAGTAATGGATAGAACTTCCATATGACAAAATATAAAAAAAATTGTATTAGACGTTTATCGATTATAGTCATTTGAAGTCATGCTAGATATGTATTACCAAGGACCGCTTGGTATGTAGTTTGTAAGTAATGGATAGAACTTCCATATGACAAAATATAAAAAAAATTGTATTAGACGTTTATCGATTACAGTCATTTGAAGTCATGCTAGATATGTATTACCAAGGACCGCTTGGTATGTAGTTTGTAAGTAATGGATAGAACTTCCATATGACAAAATATAAAAAAAATTGTATTAGACGTTTATCGATTACAGTCATTTGAAGTCATGCTAGATATGTATTACCAAGGACCGCTTGGTATGTAGTTTGTAAGTAATGGATAGAACTTCCATATGACAAAATATAAAAAAAATTGTATTAGACGTTTATCGATTACAGTCATTTGAAGTCATGCTAGATATGTATTACCAAGGACCGCTTGGTATGTAGTTTGTAAGTAATGGATAGAACTTCCATATGACAAAATATAAAAAAAATTGTATTAGACGTTTATCGATTACAGTCATTTGAAGTCATGCTAGATATGTATTACCAAGGACCGCTTGGTATGTAGTTTGTAAGTAATGGATAGAACTTCCATATGACAAAATATAAAAAAAATTGTATTAGACGTTTATCGATTATAGTCATTTGAAGTCATGCTAGATATGTATTACCAAGGACCGCTTGGTATGTAGTTTGTAAGTAATGGATAGAACTTCCATATGACAAAATATAAAAAAAATTGTATTAGACGTTTATCGATTATAGTCATTTGAAGTCATGCTAGATATGTATTACCAAGGACCGCTTGGTATGTAGTTTGTAAGTAATGGATAGAACTTCCATATGACAAAATATAAAAAAAATTGTATTAGACGTTTATCGATTATAGTCATTTGAAGTCATGCTAGATATGTATTACCAAGGACCGCTTGGTATGTAGTTTGTAAGTAATGGATAGAACTTCCATATGACAAAATATAAGAAAAATTGTATTAGACGTTTATCGATTATAGTTATTTGAAGTCATGCTAGATATGTATTACCAAGAACCGCTTGGTATGTAGTTTGTAAGTAATGGATAGAACTTCCATATGACAAAATATAAAAAAAATTGTATTAGACGTTTATCGATTACAGTCATTTGAAGTCATGCTAGATATGTATTCCTTAGATATGTATTCCTGTATTCCTATGCGGTCCTTTGTAATACATATCTAGCATGACTTCAATCCTCTATAATCGGCAAACGTCTAATACAATTTTTTTTATATTTTGTCATATGAAAGTTCTATCCATTACTTACAAACTACATACCAAGCGGTCCTTGGTAATACATATCTAGCATGACTTCAAACGACTATAATCGACAAACGTCTAATACAATTTTTTTTATATTTTGTCATATGAAAGTTCTATCCATTACTTACAAACTACATACCAAGCGGTCCTTTGTAATACATATCTAGCATGACTTCAAACGTCTATAATCGACAAACGTCTAATACAATTTTTTTTATATTTTGTCATATGGAAGTTCTATCCATTACTTACAAACTACATACCAAGCGGTCCTTGGTAATACATATCTAGCATGACTTCAAATTACTGTAATCGATAAACGTCTAATACAATTTTTTTTATATTTTGTCATATGGAAGTTCTATCCATTACCTACAAACTACATACCAAGCGGTCCTTGGTAATACATATCTAGCATGACTTCAAATGATTGAAATCGACAAACGTCTAATACAATTTTTTTTATATTTTGTCATATGGAAGTTCTATCCATTACTTACAAACTACATACCAAGCAGTCCTTGGTAATACATATCTAGCATGACTTCAAATGATTGTAATCGACAAACGTCTAATACAATTTTTTTTATATTTTGTCATATGGAAGTTCTATCCATTACTTACAAACTACATACCAAGCGGTCCTTGGTAATACATATCTAGCATGACTTCAAATGATTGAAATCGACAAACGTCTAATACAATTTTTTTTATATTTTGTCATATGGAAGTTCTATCCATTACTTACAAACTACATACCAAGCTGTCCTTGGTAATACATATCTAGCATGACTTCAAATGACTGTAATCGATAAACGTCTAATACAATTTTTTTTATATTTTGTCATATGGAAGTTCTATCCATTACCTACAAACTACATACCAAGCGGTCCTTGGTAATACATATCTAGCATGACTTCAAATGATTGAAATCGACAAACGTCTAATACAATTTTTTTTATATTTTGTCATATGGAAGTTCTATCCATTACTTACAAACTACATACCAAGCGGTCCTTGGTAATACATATCTAGCATGACTTCAAATGATTGTAATCGACAAACGTCTAATACAATTTTTTTTATATTTTGTCATATGGAAGTTCTATCCATTACTTACAAACTACATACCAAGCGGTCCTTGGTAATACATATCTAGCATGACTTCAAACGACTATAATCGACAAACGTCTAATACAATTTTTTTTATATTTTGTCATATGGAAGTTCTATCCATTACTTACAAACTACATACCAAGCGGTCCTTGGTAATACATATCTAGCATGACTTCAAACGACTATAATCGACAAACGTCTAATACAATTTTTTTTATATTTTGTCATATGGAAGTTCTATCCATTACTTACAAACTACATACCAAGCCGTCCTTGGTAATACATATCTAGCATGACTTCAAATGATTGTAATCGACAAACGTCTAATACAATTTTTTTTATATTTTGTCATATGGAAGTTCTATCCATTACCTACAAACTACATACCAAGCGGTCCTTGGTAATACATATCTAGCATGACTTCAAATGATTGAAATCGACAAACGTCTAATACAATTTTTTTTATATTTTGTCATATGGAAGTTCTATCCATTACTTACAAACTACATACCAAGCAGTCCTTGGTAATACATATCTAGCATGACTTCAAATGATTGTAATCGACAAACGTCTAATACAATTTTTTTTATATTTTGTCATATGGAAGTTCTATCCATTACTTACAAACTACATACCAAGCGGTCCTTGGTAATACATATCTAGCATGACTTCAAATGATTGAAATCGACAAACGTCTAATACAATTTTTTTTATATTTTGTCATATGGAAGTTCTATCCATTACCTACAAACTACATACCAAGCGGTCCTTGGTAATACATATCTAGCATGACTTCAAATGATTGAAATCGACAAACGTCTAATACAATTTTTTTTATATTTTGTCATATGGAAGTTCTATCCATTACTTACAAACTACATACCAAGCGGTCCTTGGTAATACATATCTAGCATGACTTCAAATGATTGTAATCGACAAACGTCTAATACAATTTTTTTTATATTTTGTCATATGGAAGTTCTATCCATTACTTACAAACTACATACCAAGCGGTCCTTGGGTAATACATATCTAGCATGACTTCAAATGATTGAAATCGACAAACGTCTAATACAATTTTTTTTATATTTTGTCATATGGAAGTTCTATCCATTACTTACAAACTACATACCAAGCTGTCCTTGGTAATACATATCTAGCATGACTTCAAATGACTGTAATCGATAAACGTCTAATACAATTTTTTTTATATTTTGTCATATGGAAGTTCTATCCATTACCTACAAACTACATACCAAGCGGTCCTTGGTAATACATATCTAGCATGACTTCAAATGATTGAAATCGACAAACGTCTAATACAATTTTTTATATATTTTGTCATATGGAAGATCTATCCATTACTTACAAACTACATACCAAGCCGTCCTTGGTAATACATATCTAGCATGACTTCAAATGATTGTAATCGACAAACGTCTAATACAATTTTTTTTATATTTTGTCATATGGAAGTTCTATCCATTACTTACAAACTACATACCAAGCGGTCCTTGGTAATATATATCTAGCATGACTTCAAACGACTATAATCGACAAACGTCTAAAACAATTTTTTTTATATTTTGTCATATGGAAGTTCTATCCATTACTTACAAACTACATGCCAAGCGGTCCTTGGTAATACATATCTAGCATGACTTCAAACGACTATAATCGACAAACGTCTAATACAATTTTTTTTATATTTTGTCATATGGAAGTTCTATCCATTACTTACAAACTACATACCAAGCAGTCCTTGGTAATACATATCTAGCATGACTTCAAACGACTATAATCGACAAACGTCTAATACAATTTTTTTTATATTTTGTCATATGGAAGTTCTATCCATTACTTACAAACTACATACCAAGCAGTCCTTGGTAATACATATCTAGCATGACTTCAAATGATTGTAATCGACAAACGTCTAATACAATTTTTTTTATATTTTGTCATATGGAAGTTCTATCCATTACTTACAAACTACATACCAAGCGGTCCTTGGTAATACATATCTAGCATGACTTCAAATGATTGTAATCGACAAACGTCTAATACAATTTTTTTTATATTTTGTCATATGGAAGTTCTATCCATTACTTACAAACTACATACCAAGCGGTCCTTGGTAATACATATCTAGCATGACTTCAAATGATTGTAATCGACAAACGTCTAATACAATTTTTTTTATATTTTGTCATATGGAAGTTCTATCCATTACTTACAAACTACATACCAAGCGGTCCTTGGTAATACATATCTAGCATGACTTCAAACGACTATAATCGACAAACGTCTAATACAATTTTTTTTATATTTTGTCATATGGAAGTTCTATCCATTACTTACAAACTACATACCAAGCCGTCCTTGGTAATACATATCTAGCATGACTTCAAACGACTATAATCGACAAACGTCTAATACAATTTTTTTTATATTTTGTCATATGGAAGTTCTATCCATTACCTACAAACTACATACCAAGCGGTCCTTGGTAATACATATCTAGCATGACTTCAAACGACTATAATCGACAAACGTCTAATACAATTTTTTTTATATTTTGTCATATGGAAGTTCTATTCATTACTTACAAACTACATACCAAGCAGTCCTTGGTAATACATATCTAGCATGACTTCAAATGATTGTAATCGACAAACGTCTAATACAATTTTTTTTATATTTTGTCATATGGAAGTTCTATCCATTACTTACAAACTACATACCAAGCAGTCCTTGGTAATACATATCTAGCATGACTTCAAACGACTATAATCGACAAACGTCTAATACAATTTTTTTTATATTTTGTCATATGGAAGTTCTATCCATTACTTACAAACTACATACCAAGCAGTCCTTGGTAATACATATCTAGCATGACTTCAAATGATTGTAATCGACAAACGTCTAATACAATTTTTTTTATATTTTGTCATATGGAAGTTCTATCCATTACTTACAAACTACATACCAAGCGGTCCTTGGTAATACATATCTAGCATGACTTCAAACGACTATAATCGACAAACGTCTAATACAATTTTTTTTATATTTTGTCATATGGAAGCTCTGTTTATTACCTACAAACTCCATGACTCTTAATTTTTACTTTAATGTTAATTAAATATAAAAGTTAATTTCTAAAAAAAAATTTTTTGGAGATCAATTATATTTTACCCACTTTTGATATATAATAGATGAATAACTGTGCTGATTTCAAATAAACAAAACGTAAACTAACTTATTGTTTTTTTATAACCCTTTCCGTTAAGGCAACTTGAGCAATATTTGCATAACTCTCTGATTAAAAACCGATGAACCAAATTTGCGTGAAACACATATTCAAAAAAAATCTAAATAAAAACCATAACCAGTGAAGCAACAGCATACAATATATTAAAAATTCAATGTTTCAGTGTGAAAATACAAAACACTATTTCTTATTAAGTTTTGAAATTTATTTCAACAAAAATGGATGAAACGATATGTTTCACTCGAGAGCAGAGAGATATTAACCACTACAGGACGGGCTGTCAAATACTACTTTCGAACTGAAAAATCGTACTACAAACGCCTAGTTTCCGGATCATAGCATACAAATATTTGTTGACTGATTTCACTATCGCTATAGTTTCTATATCAAACTATCCTAATAATTAATTATATATTAATTTACTGGCTTGATATGAAAACTATAACTACATAGTATTGCCATATTAAAATATAATCATTTTTCGGGAAAAATTTTCGGGCTAACTTCACAGAGGTACAAAATTGGTTGATTTTCAATATCAAAACTATTAACAAATAGTTCGAATCTATAAGTTCCACCTGATCCTAAAAAAATTTTATTTTACAAAAAACCCCAATTTTATATTTTGTCGGACGGACTTTCGCTTGACGGCTGGCAAAACATAAAATTGGGGATTTTTTTAAATGAAATTAAATCAATTTTAATAAAATTTTCTTTGGATCAGGTGGAACTAATATATTTGAACTATTTGTTAATAATTTCCATATGGCAAAATGAAGCAACTTACCTAAAAATTGGGTTTGACGGTTTCAAATGTCGGTTTTCCGATTTGCATGGGGCAATGCCTTTAAAGCCCATCAATATATCTGTACCTTGGTAGAAAAAGGGCCAATGTCCATATTTTATCCATTTATACTTTGGCCCTTTTTCTACCAAGGTAAAGATATATCCAACCACATAACAAAAAAAAAAAAATGAATTGGCTTTGACTTTCGCGTCAACAAAACGTTCAAAAATGTTTTTTTTCTTTTTTTTTTAATTTTTAAATTTATAGATTTTTAATTTGTATACTATCTATGAGATATATAGCCTTGACGAAATATTGGCCCAATGGTTGTGAAATTGGGTACCGACTTCTCGAACGACACTTTTCCCAAAAAGCGTTCGTTTTAGAACGTTTTTATCAAACCAACCATTCACCGTACCACCCATTTATACAATATTTTGGCCATTCCATGACCTTAATATTGTAACACCACTTCTCGGATTCATACATTATTATGAATGAGCTCCTACACGCTCAAAATAATGCGTTTATGATGAAGTGGATATACGAGTTCATGTTACTAAATCCCCACTGTTTTAAAATAAATAAACCAAAAAGATTAAACATACCTTATGATTAAAATTTGCCACGTTCGTACAAAAAATTTTTTTAGAATGTACGGAATGAAAATTTGATAAAACAAACGGCACGTGTTTTTTATTTTTATTATTTTATAGCAAAAGGGGAAATTTGACATTAAACAAAAACATAAACAATAATTGCTAAAAAAATTAAGTATTTAGTAATTTAGTATTTATTCGATTACTTTTACATCTCAAAATTATCTAATAAATTAAATATTATTAATACTCACATCAGAATTTCATTTTTTCGAACAATTTCCTTCACAGAATAAAAAATTTAAAAAAATCTCTACCATAAAATCGCCATCCTTTTAAAATTATTAGTGTGTGCGAGAAATATTTTTCATCAAATACTAATTTTATGTACGTGTGTTAGTGACACTCCTATAAAATGTTCTCGATTTGATACTTTTTAGAGGAGTGTCACAACTACAGACACAAATATTTTTTTACTGATTCGGTTTTTTGTTTCATTCCCCCATATAGTAAATATATATTTTTTTCTTCCTTTAATTTTACTATTCAGTAAAATATTCCCGTGGAATAGCACCATTTACAACTCTACTCAATAGTGCCTTTTTATCTGTCAATCTCAACAATAAAGCGAATAAAAACCAATTACAAAAATGATAACCTGCAAACACAAATGAACCCAGGAAATAATACTGGATATATTTGTTTAAATAGTGAAACAGGTATGTAATTTTGTTTTATAAATGTGTAATTTAGAGATTTTATTATGTGTGTGTTATTTTTTATGTTTAGTTTAGAAAAAAAGGATTTTGAATATTTTGTTGTTTTGGTTCTGGTTGATTTGTGTTTGCATATTGCCAACATGGGGGTTTTGTTCGAGAGGCAACTACATTTGAATGAAAAAGTAAGTAAAACTAAATTGTTTTATTGAATAATTTATTTGTGTGTAAACGTTTCACAACAAATTACCGAACTTTATTTATAAAAAAATCTTTTTTTTTTTAGGTGTATCCACATATATGGTGCCATCAGTGCATTTCAATGGTACAGTTAATCAAATACTAAATACGTCAAATGCACCGGCTACTCATGAAAGTGCCAATACAAGAATTGACCCACAATTCTTGCTCTCATAGGAGCATTTAAAGAAAAAAAATATTTGTTTGGGACAGATCTGCTAAAAAGCGACGAAATTTGGGACCAAATATATACCATAATGGTAAATTTAGGATGTAAAATGTCAAAAACGCAGTGTAAGGATAAATTTTATAATTTGAAACGTGTGTATTTACAAGAAGTCCAAAGTGTGTTCTACCGTTTTGCTGTTGCTTATTTCAAATCACATGTACCACTAAAATATTTCACATGGATCTGTCAAAATGTATCATAGGGAACGACTGTAATAATTTGGTTGAGTGTGTTTTATGCCAAAAATTAGTACGTGTGCATATTTAACACGATATTCGGGAACGACCGAAGAGAAAATTGGAATCAATATTCAAAAAAAGTTTAGAAGAAGGAGGCTGCTTCTGCATATTTTTTTGCACGGTTTCCGCTTAGGCCAGATTAAGATAGAATATGGATGATTTTTTTAATAGGCTCGTGGTGCAAATTAAAGCTTTATAAAGCACATTTCAATCCTATCGCTAAATCATAACTAAATTGAAAAGTAACCTCGCAAGGAAACTTTTCGTTTACCGCCTTGCTGATGAATGGTGATGTAGTGTAGAAACAATTGACCAAAGGCACACAGTATCAGGTTTTTTTAAAGGGTAGTATTTTTCAAAATGGTGGCCGCTCTCCACGCTCAAGCATCATCGCATGATTTTGAAATGCTTAGTAATACATTGCTTCATCCTTAAACTATCCAAGTCAGTACAATTACCGATCTCTCCATTACACCAAAAACTAATAATGTGCTCTAAGGCAATGCATTTTTCAATGTTAAGTAAAGCGTTATGTACTTGAATTATGCTCATCATGACTTAAAGGAAACAAACAGTAATACGAAGCGAAGCAATGATTTTGTTAACTGAATTTTCCACAAAAAAAATATCAATTTTATAATAATTGAATAAATATTTAATTTTCGTGTAATTCTATAGACTCGATGTTTCTTTTTTATATTCCTCATCATTTTAAAAATATAAAATAATTTCAATTAAATTTGAATATAATTTTATTTTTATTTAGTACATATTCAGTCGACACAAACAAAAAATCAATTGGTTAGATTATACAAATGAAACTGGAAAGAAATGCAAATGTACATAAAAATTTGAAAACAAAAATATTTTATCAGTTTTCAAAACCCCATAAAAATAAGTAAATTAAATAAATAAATAGAATATCCTCTTTTCCTCTTAGAAAATTTTTTGTATCAACATTATAGATAAAATGTACCCAAACCAATTTCTAAACGATTTTCAATTTAAATTCATTTTATCAAATCGAAATAAAAAAAAAGGATTCGTATGTGCTCATACAGATATGTACATATACGAATATTGTATGTATAAACATATAGCTATAAAATAAAAACAACAATTTGTAATCGATATAATGTTTGGAGCATAAAAAAATTAAATTGGTTGGATAAAATGTAGAAGAAAAATCGCACATAAACAACAAATGAAAATAGACGCGATATTGTTCACTAGGGAACAATTTTATTCGTTTCGTCAATTATTTTCAATTGTTTTCAATCTGTTTAGATACATAAATAAAAACAATCCCTTTCTAAAGTAAGTCTACAGTTCACAAAATAAAATAAATAAATAACAAATGCAAAATATTTAAACAAAATAATAAAACAAATTATTTTGTTTAAATATTTTGCATTTGGTATTTATAAAAATACAATTCTAACCTTGATTCATTCCGGACGGAATTACGGAATGTTTCAAAACCCTTGCCAAAGGTTATTAACGTATGAGGAATAAAATATGGACAAACAAAAAAAAGTAAAAAAAAAATTATTTACTAATCAAACGATTTTAATTCATAATTTATTTAAAACTTTAATTCTTAGATAAAATTTACAGAAAAATTTGCGCTCCATATCGATTCGCTTTCCTGATCCTTTCTGGCACTCTTTTCATTGCCGCCTGCGTTCCTGATGTATCAATCTTCTTTAAATCTCTTTTTATCTTTCTAATCAGACATTCAACATTTTTGGCACGATATCCATTGCTGTATACCATTCTCTTCAGATTTGCCCAAAAAGTTTTAATGGACATTAGTTGTGGAACATTTGGTGGGTTATAGTCTTTAGGGATAAATTCGATTCTGCGTTGACGTAAATCAGATAACGTTGCGTTGGCATAATGTGAGGATGCCAAATCAGGCCAAAAAATCGTTTTATCATTTTTATGATATTTATTTATAAATTTCTGAAGCACAGGTAAACATTTGTTTGTGTATGTTTGCGCATTAACCGCCAAACCACTTTTGAAAAATACTGGGTCACTGATACCTCGTTCGCTAATAGCCAACCACAACATAACTTTACCTGGAAACTTGGTCTTATGAATAAACTTCTCCTTTTCTGGTGCTTTGTGATCGGGAGACTCGTAGTAGTATTTTGGCTGCCATTCATTACCTTCAACAGTGAAATAACTTTCATCATCCATCACACATTTATAAGCTGAAGAAGCAGCGAAATATGTTTGGGAAAGCACTCTTAATCTAGATTTGATTGTAGCTAATTGTTTGTCTGTAGTTGCTGGTGCCGATTTTTTGGGTTTGCGTTGAATATTCATACTTTGTAAATATTTCTTGATAGTTTTTGGGGCATCTTGATATTTTTTACCCAGTTTTCTGTACGATTTTGCAGTTCGACCCACTGTTTCACCTTTCAATTTCATTCGAACTTTGCTACCTTGTAGTTGACATTTTTTACCAGAGTCGGGTTTTCTTTCCACAGGTTCATTATTCTCAAACAGTTTAATTGTTTTGTAGATAAAGAATTTTTTGAATCCAAGATCCTTGAAGTAGTGAAAAATCTCGTTCTTTTTTTTGTCTGGATTTTCCTGACAAAATTTACAAATTAATTTACGACGATCTACTTGTAACAACGACATTTTTGTAACTAATCGTAAAATGACGCAGTTGTAATGTATTTTTTATAAAATATACGGGAACCACCTTATTTAAAAACAAGGAAATTTTTATTTTTGGTTGTACAATACAAATACAAATACATTTTACATTTGTCCATATTTCATTCCTCATACGTTATACAATTTAAAATTATAGTTGTACCTCATCTAGGTGCCAATATTTTAAAATTGTCTTCGATCATAAGATTCGTCGATTGTCGCCGCAAAAGCCGAAAGGTAATTTGAACCGCTACAATTTTGACAACTTTATAAATCTAGCAATAGAAGTACGATTTAATAAAAGGTTGAATTTTAAATGAATTTGGAAGTTATACCTTTTAGTGAAATATGCACTAACAAATAAAAACATAAACTGATTCATCTTCCTCTTTTCATAATAGTTGCAGAGAACAAAAAAATGTATTACATATTTTTGGATGTCTTACAAATGGCACTCGTAATTATTTTATAATCGACTACGATAGTTTTACCGACTTAGTGGAAGCAATTTGACACATTAAGGTGCTTAGCCACAGGGACTATATTCTGATTTTAAGTTCAGCAATAAATTCTTCCTGAAATATGTCAAGCATTTTAAAAAGCTCTTCGAAACTAATAAAACTCTTATTGAAATTCTATTATTTATTTCAGAATAAGATTATAAAACTCAACAGTCATTCATATAGTATATGTATATTTTTAAAAATGAGATGTTTGTGGTTTCATTGATTTAGATTAGATGGGTGATGATAGGAGAGTATAATTTTGGTATTAGTAAATTTTTAATGCTTAATATCGTTTGTAATCAATTGATGGGGCATATTAAAATAGCCTGCCCTACACATCTACACGACCAATATATAAATCGGCAATTGGACTATTCCATATAATGTTAAGCGGTAGATTTGTTTGTTAGATACCCTCTCGGTCCACGATACTCGTATATTATATGACAGCCCGATCTATAAATATAAATTGTATCCTCCACCACCATGGGTTCTGTTAGGCGATGGTGGTTATCCCTGTCGATTACCACCCATTGCAAAAGCAGTTCAATAAGAAGCACAGCAAGGGAAAACTGCTATTGAGAAAAACTCGTTGGTGGAGCATTTTCAATAAGCAGCGCGAACTGAAAATTGAAAACTGCGTTAAGACCGTGGTTGTTTGCTGTGCTTTCCACGATTATTGTGTTGCCGCAAACGTTACCACCACAATTGACTGGCTGACATTAGATGAACCGGGACTAGCTTATGAACATTTTGTTGCCATTTTGGAAAAAAATGCAGCTTCATTTAGGCACAGAATGGCCGAAAATTTATAAAAAACAGAGGAGTATTCAATTAAATAAAATGGATTCAAATGTAAATTCAGACTTTTTAATTTTATCTACACATTTATGGCTCCACGAATTAAAAAATGTTGAATTAAAAAAAGTGTTCATTAATGAAATAAAAAAAGCGAAAATTGTATGAAAAAGAATACATTTTTTATTTCAGAAAATTTGTGAAAAAAATGAATTAAAAAAAGTAACAGGTGTTCATACTTTTTCATAGAATATTCGCTTTTTTTATTTCATTAATGAACACTTTTTTAATTCAGCCTTTTTTAATTCGTGGAGCGCACATTTATAATACATTACCTTCTTTATACACTGCGCAAAACAATAAAAGCATCAGTAAAACACCCTATTTTCAAATGCTTGTATCTTGGTGAAATGTCGGTTTAAAATTATTTTTTTTACTTTTAAAATGAAGGAAATTTAGTCTACTTTCCGATGCTGGGGTCCGTTTTTTATTATTTTGATTTTTTAAGACTTTTTTTTGAGTCAAAGAGAAATGTTTTTAACGAGAAAAAACGCAAACTTTAAGACTCAACGAACTTTCCTGATATTTCGTTCACGAATTCAAACAAGCCGTTGTGCAGAGCATTTAGAAACCTTGAGAATGAGAGTATTGAAATTATTGTACGACAAATCGCTGTTGAGTAATTGCAGTTTTATCGAAAAACATGACAAAAAATTTAAACACTTGCGTCCCGCGTAATGTTGCACAAGGAAAAAATAAGTTTTTAAAACAACAAAAACTAAAACGGTGTTTTATAACATAATAACATTTTACACTTTAATCAACCATAATATAAAAAACTGAAAAAAAAATCAAAAACGAGTGTTTCCACCTCTAGCTCGCATTACTGCATAAATACGCAGTGGCATATTTAAAACGTTCCGTATTTGGCGCATAGTAATCTCTTACCATGCTTCTTGCGAATCATCTCTGAACTCACGCAAATTTGTTGGTTGCCTTTCCCGTTTTCTTAGACATCGTTCCAACATATAAATCTGGACTTCGCGGAGGATGGTTTATTAAAGGAATGCCCTGCTGTTGTGAAAAGTGCCGTGTGTTTCTCGTTTCATTGGAAGCACATGAAGCCTTGAAATTTCATCTACGTAAAGTCTTGATGTTAAAGCAGGGTATGGTATTACTACCAAATCTGTCTTATAATTTCATGATATTTCTGCCCAAACCATCATCGAATCTCCATGAAACGCTACTAGTGGCATCACGCAATCAGGCTCTAATCGTTCTCCCATTCCACGCCAAAACATGTATCGCCCGCCCGTCTGATGTATAAAGGTTTAACTGTAATTCGTCCGAAAATAACACATTACGCCACTGCTGATAAGTTCAGTTTCTGTATATCAACGTATAATTGATTAGGTAACATTTTTATAGGTAACATTTTTTCGTGGGTGCTTAGTTTTCAAGGCAAAACAACTTAATACACTTTTTAACATTTATACGATTTTTTTCAAGTTTTTCGCTTAAACTGCAATAACAGCGATTTGTCGTACAATAAATTCAATTGTCTCATTCTCAAGGTTCCTAAATTCTCTACAAAATGGCTCATTTGGATTCGTGAACGAAATATCAGGAAAGCTCGTTGACTGTCTTAAAGTTTGCGTTTTTTTCTCGTTGAAAACATTTCTGTTTGACTCCGGAAAAGTCATAAAAAAACAATATAAAAAACGAACCCAGCATTCTAAATTTCTTTCATTTTACAAGTAAAAAAAAAATTGTAAACCGACATTTCACCAAGATACAAGCGTTTGAATATTGAAAATAGGGTATTTTTCGAAAAATTTTACTGTTGCGTTTTTTGATTTGCGTAGTGTATAATTAATTCATATTTATAAAAAAAACGACTAAATTGGGTAAATGTGTCCTCAAACTCTAACCTCAAAACGATTCCATGTTATATTTTATTTTTCAGAATCCGACAAAGATTGTAATTTAAAAGGTATGTCACACTTTTTAGCGTATCCATTTATAAAGTTGAGGACACATTTACTCTCCTTCTTTAATCGTTTCGACTCTCGTTAGTATAATTCTAAAACAGTCTTGTTTTTATTCCGGGTAAGAATTCGTGACCTAAGGCAACGAGTCTTCGACGATGTTGATGGCGTTGGCTCAGAAAACAGGCTGGAACTGGTATCCGGGGCCATCACTACTGATTCATTATCCGTATTGTCCTTTGTAATATTGTCATTTGTGATATCAATCATATCGCCACTGCCACCGCTAAAAAAATTCGTTGGGTTCATAATAGACCGGCTTGGGAAAGTGCTTGCTGCAAATGGTGGATGAATTATAACTTGTTTTTTCGCAAATTCATGAATTGGGTTGTATCATTTCCAGTTTTCCGCTGTTTTCTCACCATCCTCCGTTTGTTATGATTTTTTTACACTTTTGCTTTTTTTTGACGCTCTTTAATGTAGGAAAATCTTCTTTGTTACTATCACTTTCTGTATTAAATTCCATTTCGGATTCCTCAAAAACGTCATTTACTTCAATGGTTTTATTTAGTATTGCATTTTCAAGTTCTGTATTACGATTAACTAACATTTCGTTCTGGTGTTTTAGATGTGAGTTTAATGTATTGACCTGTTCACTTAAACTGTCGTTATGTTCAGATTGATCATCCATTTTTAAATTAGAGTTTATTTCTGTTTTTTTTTTTTTTATTATTTTACATTTTTTTAAATTCTGTTATACATATTTACTTTTTATTTTATTTACATATATTGCCCTTAATGATACTAGTCTATTTGTGGCCATTTTCTAAATAATCGACGGCCATACAATTTTCTAATAGCAGTGCATTTATTTATTTTTCGTTTTTTTTAAATTTTATTTCACTCAACTATAGTAATGTTTTAGATGCAATATTTGTTGCCACTACTGTGGATCAATATTTATGGTCGCGACTGTTTATATACTTATTTACTATATGCTAACACTTTGTTTATAAATAGCTATTTGCTTTCTTTTTAAAAATAAAAAAACAGTTTTTCTGTAAACTTTATATTTTTGAGATAATTGCAGAATAAATTTTCTGGTTCATGGGAAGTTGCCATTACCAGTTGGTCCATTTTCACTAAAGTTCACTGGGTCTGCCCAATTTATAAAAAAAAAAACAACGAGCGAGTTCACGCTCTACTCGCCAAAGATTTATGTGAAAACTTTTGTGTATAAATATCTATTGAATCATTTCAAGCCATTTCGTTAAGGCTCAGAAACCCCTCCATAAAGACGGATTTTGTTCGCTCAGTATTTCAACTAAGTTACATTTTTGGTTCAAAAAGTTAGTAAGTTATAATTCTATTTTGAATTTGGAGGACGAATTTTACTGACAATAATTAAGCATGACTAAAGTATAGTTCTGTTAAGTTAAAATAACCTAAGCCTCCATAGTAGTAAATGGTCACGGCAAACTCACTGAATAAAGCAAAATCAGGTTACACGTACGTTAAATGATCGTTACAGAACTAGTTCAAAATTCTCAAATAAACATCGAACTCGTACTGTAACAACTCATTTACCGCCCTTGTGACGTAAATAACTATTACATTTTACAAGCATAATTTGTGGTCCTTTTACTCGTATGTAATTTTCATTTTCAAAAACACTTGCTGCTGTGGCCATATACATTTAGCACATATTTTCACAACAAAATAAATTAAAGTAGGCGCTTTTTTTAGATTTTTTTTTGTATTCGGTTCACGATGTTTTTGAAATGCCGGATGATGTTGTATATTGCATGTGTATGCGTAGATTTTGCATTGATTTGACGTTTTATTTATTTTTTGTTCTTATCGATATTCACACATACCAGCAATATTTTTTGTTCGGCATTTTTGTTTCCGTAAACCGAATTTTATGCAAGTCTTTACTTACTCCTGCCGCTAAAGATGTTTTCACATCAAAAAGCTTAAATAAGAAGTTTCAGTTAGATTGGTTAAACCATCTGGGCTGTAGAGAGGTCACAGGTAGACCTACAAATAGATACCACTTCCAAATCCAATTTTTCGGACTCAGGGGAACTCAAAGCTATTTTACTAACGTAAAAGGAAGTAGAAGGTTGTAAATTTGAATAAACATAAATTCGTATGAGATAAAAATCAATTTAGTTTAGATAAACAAATCATATGAGTTGCCAATATAAGCGTAGGCTTCAACAACTATTGATTATTGAATTTGTATTTGATTTAATTTTTAACATTTCCACAAGCGGTCTTTTTCTAAAATCTTTTTGTTTATGTTATCTAAATTGATTTGGTGGGTTGTATCTTTCAAATGTCGAGTAAGTGCACTGAAGGCAAGGCACCATGAAACCTAACACGAACGATTTTGTTAGAACCTTTTTACAATTTTTACTTCTATTGTTATATTTTTTAAATTGTGGTTAATTAGAAATTTTAACGGAACACGTGAATTTTAATTTTCGAACTACAGTTTATAGCAAATTGTTTTATTTTAATTGAAACAAGTAACTTTTCCTTTTCGTCGTACGATATGGCGACTTTGAGAAAAAAAAATTAAAAAAAATCGTTCAACCGGAAAACGAACTCATCTTCCAGTCCGACGTTTAATTTTTGTGGTAGGTATACATAAATCGTGGTAAAAGTTAAAACCTCATTTGAGAAATTTTATTTTTGTTGGTGCGTTCGAAATTCGAATCGTACGTTTTGTCGTATCATGGAGCCTTGCCTTAACGCTGAAATTTTGATATTTATTAATCCCAACTTTATGTTGCTAAAATCATTAGGTATGTTTCAATTTTTATTCTTGACTTCCCAACAATTACAAAATTAACACGATAAAACTTGGAACCAAAAAATTGTAAAACTCCGATAAAAAATTTAAAAATTTTAAAAGATACGTTGTTTCGCATAATCTTTGTTTTAAAAACTTATAACTTTAAAATACTACTGCACGTCTTTGCGCAGCCACAAAGTTAAACAGAAGTTGTTCTAAAATTAAACAAAACATACAAATGTTGTTTAATTGATCCAATTGGTCTTCGAAACAGTTGTATCTCGGCTTGTATCTCTCCAATCGAGTCAAAACGATGTCCCAGAGCGGTTTTTTGAGTTTCGAGAGTATCCAGAAGCCGGACGGAGCTAAATCAGGCGAAATGAGCGGTACGATATAGGTCGAATTTTTGGCCGAATAGCCACGTACAACCAATACAGTGTGAAACGGCACATTAGTGTGATACAAAAACCAGTTATCTGCCCAAAATTGTGACCCAAACGATATTTGCGTGGTCAACCAGATCTATAATTATCAATCGACGATTTTTGAGCAGAAAATCCTGGCGTGGTGTTCATCTTCATCGAAATTCCATTTTTGAAGCAACATTTGATGCAACTTTTTTGCTGAAATTTCTAAAATTCGAAAAATGTCCTGTTTACATTATTTTGATACGAAACTTGACACAGATGTCTGTTAGGGGGCCACCAACCTAAGAAAAAAAAATTACTTGTTTGGATAAGCCGGCACGGTTTTAACAGAAAAGTTTTACTATTTTTCGATGTTTGCGGTTTTCATCGAAAAAAACTTGATCGTTACAAAATGAAAAAATTGCGAAAAAATTATTAAATGTTCTGGTGGATCTACAAGTACTTTAGCATAAAAATCATCGGCTTATTTAATTGAAGCGAAGAAAGGAAACATTTATTCAATGGCATATAATTTAAATATATCATCGAACAATAAAATTACTAAATATTTTAATGATTTGTGGCGGTTCACGCATAATCTTGCGCCTACATTGATGTGTTCGCCGACACAGTCAATTCTAACGCGAGCTAGACAAAAGCAGAAGAACGCACCTACTCATAGTTAACCATACCAACTGCGCGACAACACAAAACAAAATAAATAAAATAAAACTAATCAGTGGATTTCATGTTAATAACAGTGCGCGCTTGTTTTAATTTCTAACCGGCCCTATATCAGAAAATGGTGTGGTAAATTAAAATGGCGATTAATTAATTGTTTTTAAATAAATATATTAATAAAATAAATTATATTACATAAATTAAATGCATTAATAAAAATATATTAATTGAATGTAATTGTGCAACAAAAAATTAAATAATTAAATAAAAGCAAAAATACAAACACATATATGTATAAACGATTGTTAAAATAAAAGTTAGTAATTTTATAGATTTTTCACTAGCGGTCGTATCGCCGATGACAGTAAGCGACTGAATTCACGTTTCAGTGTTTTGTACCTCGAAAGATGTAAGATGTTATTTATATCTAAGGGGTTTCATAAAACCCAACTTCTTGGAACGGAAAATAGTAACTGATTATGGATACAAAAACTATCCACCAAATAAAACTAAATATTTTGGATATCAAAAACTCAGGTAATTTTTATATTGTAGGTAACAGCAATTCACATAAAACCACCGTCTATTGTAATTTTAGGTTACTTCATTTTAACTTTCGATGAGTGGACATAGATTCGAAATCGGCAGTACTTACATAAGTGTAAATGTTCACAGTGAGAAACAGTTATGGAATCTGAAATTGCTTAGAATTCATGGCAGTTCACCCTCTGAAAAAACTATAACTTTCTTGCAAAGAAAACTTGCGGTTTTTGGGTTGAATTTAGCTAAGAATTATGTGTGAATTACTACGTTGGTCATGAGGAAAGTGGGTTGTCTGTTAGAATGTGATCAACAGTTATGCAGAAGATGAATATTGGAACCGCGCTCTAATGCCGTTATCTCTGATGTTTGACATACTTATTATCCAAATGCTTATAAGTTTAGTGCTTCTATAATTGCATTGAAAATTAGAAATATGGTTCAGTTATTTAGACGGTTTTCTACCAAAAATGATGATATTTTACAAATAAATATTAAAATGAAACTTGGTAGAGAACAAAGTTTAATTCTAGTTTCAAAAACTAGATGGAGCATAGTCTTCGGTGGTCCATTCTCATTAAACACATGTAAGTGAAATTAGCAGAAATAGTACCACATTTAAATCAAATCTCGCCTTTATAATTTTTAAATCTTTAAAGAAATTTCTGCTTACAGTTTATCGTTTGTTGTATTACCATAATGTCAAATTTATTATATCAATATTATTTTAGTATTCGGACAAGAAATGAACTTATTACAAATAAGGAAGTGAAAATTATTTCACTAATGTTAAATTTACCTCAGAAAAATTATTTCGCACAGAAATCAGGCACGTCCTAAACACAACACAATCATAATACAACTATCAAACAAAGGGTACTTTCGATTAGCTTCGATCAACAGTAAGCACGAAGTACAAAAGCCTTCTTATCAAACATAGCCTGCTTTCAAAAGCCCCAATCAACGGTAAACAGAAAGCTTTAGTAGAAAATACACGTACATTTCTATAAACTTTTAATATTTTATTACTAGAAAATAAACTTTCTGAAATATAATGTTGTATCAAACGTATAACATCTATAAATTTTCTAACATCATTTTATTGCAGCAAATCGATTATCGATCCTTACGATAAATAATGAAGAAAATCTGATAGAGGTATGTATCAAATTGCATTACTGTAAAGATCTATGTATTGCTAAAAATAAATAGAAAGAGGGCAACGTCCAAATGGAATACGGTATAATATATTACCAATTGTTTTTCAACCAACAAACAAAATAACTTTATTACACATCTGAGACTGGAAGAATCATACCTATAAAAGACACATATGTATGTATAAAAATCGCCGTCAACCTAAGTTTCGTTTATTCGTGGTATACTTTCACCTCATAACATTCTTACCGAATAATATATATTTTTTTAAATTATGTGCCAGGCCGAAAATGAAGACGAAATTCAAACCACAAACATTTATGGAAGATTTATTTTATTTCCATTTTTTTAATATTATTCATATTACCAAAAATTATGATTCTGTATTAAAAATTTTGCGCACGCGATTTGCTCGCTTCAGACAAAAAAAAAACATTTTTTTTATACATCTATATGCTTTGTTAAATGGAGGGGGTTTAATAAATTTATTTGTAAATTGGATTTTGGTTTAATTTTTGAATTCAGAAAACATAAGATGAAGGAAATTTATAATTATGAAAAATTATCACGTACATTTTTATTTGTATTGTTATTAAGAGGGTGGTTTTAATATTTTATGGAAATTTAAATAAAATGCTTATTTTACTGTGATTAGCTACATTCCATAGCAATCAATACTTTTTAAAGAATTTTACTGGATTTATTTTATAAGTGATCGAGCCACATGACCATTTCCTTGCAGAAGAATCAATTCTCTCTTAGAAATTGTACGAATGATCACCTTATTTCTCAGCCTATTTGAGGTTTGATCGTGGAGTTTGTGGTCAGTTTGAAAAAGTCATTAGATTTAGCACAATTCTTCTCTGTTATTTAAACGAAATAAGAGGCAGGACAATTACAATTTAGATCTGCAATACTGATACTCGTTAGTTTAATTATTGAGTTATTGTTAAATACAATTTATATATTAAAGGGTTATTATAATGTTTCTAATGCTCTTTTTGCTTATACTAGAACGAAATTTAATTGTAGGTAGTTAAGAGGGCAGCAATCATTTTTAGGTTTTTCAATAACTCTGTACAAAAAATTTAGAGCATTTATTGCAATGAATCAAAATACATAATAATACTGACGTTCAAATGAATACAAAAAGTGGAAAAAATGGTGGCGCTAGAGGAGCTCGAACTTGGATCCTAGAGTTTGCTCCGTGGAAAGCCCAGGTCCTTGTATGTATAGTTAACTAAAATCAACGAAACCGTTCATTCCCGTTGCATGAACCTAAATTTAGCAAGAAACGAAAAAAAAAATTGAAAATTTGAGGACAAAAGAAAAAAACAATTTTGTTTTAAAAAAATCGTTAGAAATAATATTTATTATAAGAATTTATACGAAATTTTAGGTTTGTGAAAAGACCGATAATTTATAGAATATCTGTAAAACTAAAGTTGATTGGTTCAATACTTGTTGAGTTACATTCCACACACAGAAAAAAAACAACGAGCGAATTCACCCTCAACTCACAAAAGATTTTAGTGAAAACTTTTTTGTATAAATATCTATTGAATCAGTTAAAGCCATTTCGATAAGGCTCAGCAACCCCTCCATAAAGACGGATGTTGTTCGTTCAGCATTTAAACCAAGTTACATTTTTAGTTCAAAAAGTCAATAAGTTATTCTATTTTGAATTTGGAGGACGAACCTTACTGACATTAGTTGAGCATAAGCAAAGTATAGTTCTGTTAAGTTAATCACCTATACCTGCCATGTACACTTTAAAATATACCATTACTCATACACAGCAATCTTGTTCAAGATTCCATAGTAGTAAATGGTCACATCGCTTTATCACTGATCAGTTTAAAATAAATTAAATAGTAGAGCGGTTCTATTTGGGGGCAATGTTGACCGTAAAAATTGCATTGGGGAAGACAGTAGCGCGAAATCCCCATAACCAAACTCACCAACAGCATGAACAGTACTAATAAGAAGACAAACCGATTAAACAATTGTATAATTATTATTTTATGTATACTATATGTGCAATTTGCACAGCTCGCTATTTTCATTTAATTTTGAGTCACTTAAGGTATAAACAGAACAAGAGCGATAACTACAAGCGACGGCTTCAAAAAAAATTTAACGGCCGGCGATATCGCTGTAGTAAATAAAACAAGAACGTCAGCGACCTACGACAAAATTAAATAACATAACAAACAACATAACCTAAATATCGTCTCACTAGCTCAATTAATTTTTTTTTCAAACGATATTATGTTTGATGGATTAAAAAATAATAATTAAAATTAAATTTAGCGAATGAATTTACGTTTTTTGTTGTTAAGGGAGCGACAACTTAAGATATCAAAAATTGGCAACTCCAACATAACGACCCAAAAATCATTTGGTAACATTGCAACACTGGCGACAAAATTAGAAATAGATTTTAAAAATAGTTCGGCGATATTGTCGTCGTCGTCAGCGACATTGGTTCTGTTACCATCGTATGCTTTCTGTGTATTTTGATTTGTCAGGCGTCGCCGCTTGTCGCTGTCGATCTTGTTCTGTTTATATCTTCACATACACAAGCATAATTTGTGGTTCTTTTGCTCGTACGTAATTTTTATTTTAAAAAACACTTGCTGCTAGAATAAATTAAAGTTGGCGGTTTTGTTTTTGATTTTTTTTTGTATTCGGCCACAACTTGTAGTCGTATTTCCATGAGAATACAACTTTCACAAAATATGCCATATGCCAGTTCGCAAGTTTCCTCTTCTGCCACCTGTTCTACCAATTCAGTTGGTAGTAGAACATTTTATAAAATATGAATTCCTCATTTAACGGTCAATTTTCTGTTGGTCCCGTTTCCAATTTGTTTTATTTGTTACCAACTTTCTTGCTTTTTCCCCATTTAATTCTTTTTTATTGCAAATTGCAAATCCATGTTTAACAATTTTTTATTGCTTTTAGGCGAGCCGATTTAGTTTTTATTACATTTTATCTTTTATTTTTCACTAGAGCTTTCGGACTCAATTTAAGTCCATTTTCAAAAGCGATTTGTTGTTTACCAACTGTAATTTTCTTTTTATATACAAATCAAAAGGACTACCAACTATACAAATTTTTTCGGTAGAAACAAGACGTCCTATTTAAAATATACTCTCCTTAGGCTAAAATTTTTCGTTAAAGTCTTTGACAAAATACTTGTAGTAAAATTTACGAAATTTTTACAAAAAATGAATCAATTTTAAACCATTTTTTTTGAAAAATATAATGTTTTTTAGGCAAACTGTTTGTTTGTTTCTATCTCTGCTTTTCTGGAGCTTAAGGCACTCCCAACCCTTTCGCAGTTTGCTTTTTAAGTCTTATCTTACGCAGTACCCGTAAACCGAAGACGTACGGATATAGGCCCGTTTTGCGTAACCACATTCATGGGGTCATAGTTGTGTTCATCTTCATCACCGTTGGTATTCAGATGATGAGAAACCCTTTTTGTATCCCACCCTTATAGGGATTCGGACCCGGTACCTCCCGATCCAAACGCCGCAGCTTTAACCACTGTGCCGTTTGGTCGGTTAACCAAAGTGTATTTTAATAAAACCAAATTTTTATAATGAAACTTTTTATCCGATAGTTTTAAAATTATATCACACGTGTTAATGAAACTGCCGGAAAAATCATTTAAACTATTGTATAAATTATTTTCAAATTTGGTTGTTTATCTTATCTTGATTTTAAAAGAGGAATTTATAATTTGATTCCGATCGTTTACAAAATTCTTCAAAAATCTTTTCAGGCAAAACCTCTTCCAGACATCGACGGAGTAAAATCAAATTCTCCTTTGAATTCAACTGCACTCATTAAAATGTCGATTAATACTGATGTTTTTTTTTTCGCTGGCGCTACATCCCATAGAGGGATTTGGCCGTTTCATAGTGAAGTTTCGTAATCATTTTTTTTCAAATGATAATGAGTGATTAATTCATTGATCCTAATACTGATGTTAGTAGGAACATAATACACGAGTAATCACATATTAACTGAATAAAAAATACGGGGTGAGCTCTGTCGTCTACACGGCTATAGGTGTTTTTCGTTTATAACGTTTATAAGATGTGGAGGTTAATTATTTATATTTAAAATAAAATAACCGCAACAGTTTCTTTACTCACAAATTGAGATTAGAATTGTTCCGATCAGATGACGCGTTCTCTCGTTACAGTGCTCAATCATTGAAAATCGCTATTTTGCAGTTTGTAATTTTAACTAAAATTTATGTGGAGATTAATTAAAATAAATTAGCGGCCACAGGTACTCTACGCACAAATTGACATCAGAATTATGCCGATCATATACGGCATTCCACCGATACAGTGCTCTCAAGCTTTGCAAATCTCAATGTAGATTTTAATTTTAATTAAAATTTATGTAGAAAATAATTATTTTAATTTACAGTAAATTATCTGCCACAGATAATGCCCTCTATACACAAATTGACACCAGAATTGCTCCGATTAGATGAACCATTCTCTCGCTACAATGTTTCAAGCATTTAAATCGCGCGAAATTAGAGGTTCGCGGCGTGGCTTGCATCGCCGCATGATGACGTCATTACGATAATATTATGCATGAGGCATGAAGTTTAAGGATCAACCTAAGAATTCATACATTTAATTTAAAGGTAAAGCTTACAGTTGATGAGTAATTGGCCACGACCAAGGGCAAAATTTCGTGTCAATTTTCTGAACTTATTATCACGTCAAAATGGATAAGGTACATTTTGCTTTGTTAAAAGAAATATGTGTAAGAGATAAGGTATATTATGCTGTAAATATTTTTATATGGATAAGGTTATGTTTTGCAGTAAACTGTCTGATGGATAAGGTATGTTTTTGATTCTAGCATCAATTTTGTTTTCATTTTTAAAACGTGATAAGGTGAGTTTGGAATGATTTCAAAGGGCCGAATGTCGAAGGGCCGAATGGGTCGAAGGGCCGAATGGGCCGAATGTCGAAGGGCCGAATGTCGAAGGGCCGAAAGGGTCGAAGGGCCGAATGGGTCGAATGGGTCGAAGAGCCGAATGGGTCGAAGGGCCGAATTTTTTTGTTCATTTTTTGTTTTGTTTTTAGAAATATAATTTATTATACATTTATTTATAATACATTTCAGGTTGAAACAATATTCAAAACAACACATGAGGCAACAATATACTTTAAAAAAACAGTTTAGTTTAATTTAAGTAGACATTTTGGAAATTTTGCCTTAAACTGTAATTTGTCTTTATAATTATGTAGTTGTTAGCAGTATATTCACATCACTAAATCACAGAGAAATTATTTTATTCGTCCAAATAGAATTTTCCTTCAACCTAACGAATAAACAATGGTCTGATTTGTATGACATTTTATGACAAAATTCTTGTTTGGTTTTGGTGAAATACCTATTATGTACAAATATTTTTTCACTTGATAATTACAAAAAGAACACAAAATATAAACAACAAAATTAATGCAATATTTTTGCCGATAGAATCTTCAAAGATTAAACATTATAAAATATGTATAAACTAATAAAAAAGTTATTTATATTTGATAAAAGAAATTACAAAATATTCCTTAAAACAAGAAATTAAAAAAATTATATTTCTAAAAACAAAAAAAAAATAAACAAAAAAATTCGGCCCTTCGACCCATTCGGCCCTTTGACCCATTCGGCCCTTCGACATTCGGCCCTTCGACCCATTCGGCCCTTCGACATTCGGCCCTTCGACATTCGGCCCTTTGAAATTCGGCCCTTCGTCCTCATTCCGTGAGTTTTGCAATTTATGTTTTATTTCATAAGTGCGTTTTTTTATAACGAATTGAACGACATCAATAAGTCAAAAAAAAATTGATTTTCTACGATAGTGCAGTAACCTATACTTTCGATGATGATTTTTGAATTTAAATTATATAAGAAAAGGAGCCTTTGCGTCGTATACTAAAATCGTGTGGAAATATTCTCATTACACAACGATTTCTTAATATTGCTACACGATTTATGAAAACCCAAATGTTTTAATGGTTTAATAAATTTGTGTTGATCAGTACAAGTTCGTAATTTTTTATGTTTTTACTTATTTATAAATGTTACAGGGCTATTGTATCGTAGAAAAAATAGCGTGTATAACTCGTGTGAAAATGAGTCATTGCAATACTCAAGTGATTGCAGCCCTTGCTATCACTCAGGCTGCAAATTTCACTTTCGTATTACTCGTTTCCTTCACTTGTTATACAATATACTATTTTGGTGGAAGAGCGAGCATGTTTTGCTTTCAACCTACACATACATATGTAATAGCAAAAAACAAAAAACCATACATCAAGAGAAATGTGTTTTTTGTTTTGTTTTAAAAAATGAGTTAGAAATTCATGATTTTTTTCAATTAGTGACTTTCCCAAATATAATTCCAAAGCTTGCTGACTGGCGGCTAAAATATTTCGTATGTAGTTTTATATGGTCAAAATGTGTCTTGAATGATTCATTACAACATAAATAACATCCACTAATTTAGACAAAAAACTTGTATTTGTAAACATGATTTTATACATGTTTTTTTTTATATTTTTTTTATTAACAAAAATATTATACAAATAAGGCTATAAGCCTTTTTAAAATTTTCTTTTAAAAAGAAAATTTTTATTATGTATACATTGCAAAAAAGTTAAACATAGACAATTATAATATTTTTTTTTACAAAATGGAATAAATTATAATTTGCTTTCATAATATAATACAAGACATAAACAAATAAATAATCGTACAATCAAAATGCATTTATTTGACCAGACGAAAAATGAGAGACATGAGATTTTGAAAGCTCTAAGGCTAGTCAAAGACTGGGAAGCAGGGTCAAGGGTGTTCCAAAGCTTTACAGCACGTACGAAAAATGATGCTTGACGTTGCTTTGAAGCACAATTAGCCGGTAGATTAATTCCAAATGTGCGTGGCGACCGTACAAAGTGTATCATGTCGAAAAGATATTGAGGGCTTTTATATAAAATTATCTTATATAAAAATAGAACAGAATTATACTTTAAGTAATTGCCCAGATCACAATTTAAGATTTTACGCGAATACCCTGATATCGAGTCATACTTTCTTTTATTGTAAACAAAACGAGCACAAGAATTAAAAGCTACGTTCAACTTATGAAACGATTTCGATGAGCAACCAGAAAACACGGGAGCGCCATATGTTAAGTGTGGGATTATTAGGGCTTGTACCAATTTAAATTTAGCAGCACGAGGTGTATAGCTCGCATGTAAATATAGATTACTGAGTGTTGCATAAATTTTCGAGCAAACATAATTAATATGGTCATCCCATGAAAGTTGGCTATTAATAATTATTCCAAGGTTCCTAGTTTTACCCACTAACTCAATTTTATGGTTATCAATAACAATATCAAAAGCATTCAAACTAGCCAGCCGAGATTTACTAGAGGTTATAAACATTGCTTTGGATTTGCTGGGGTTTATCTTATTGTGGTTTTGCCTACCCAATGCGAATATTTGATCCAAAGAAGAGTTAACCTTTCGTACACATAAGGCAGCATCGTTAAAACTAGCAGAATCATAGATTTGCAGATCATCGGCGAACAAGTGATATTTGATCGCACAGGAATCCACAATATCATTAATGAAAATTGAAAATAGTACAGGTCCTAAAATGGACCCCTGTGGCACTCCACAAACTATATTATTAGGAGACGATAACTTATTATTGAGGTTGACAATTTGGGATCTTCCAGTTAAATAGGACCTTATAAACTATACCGCAGAGTCGCCAAACCAAAACTGGGATTTCAATTTGTGGAGCATGGCATCATGGTTGACTGAATCAAAAGCTTTAGCAAAATCCAATAGAACTAAAAGTGAAATTTTCCCTTCCGAAGTCGCCTTACTTAGATCATCAATAACCTTAATCAGAGTCGCAGTGGTGCTGTGTTTTTCACGGAATCCTGATTGAAAAGTATTCAGTAAATTATGTGATGAAATATGTGTAATAATCTGTAATTTCATTACTTTTTCGAGCAATTTAGAGAGACTAGGAAGAACACTTATAGGTCTAAAATCATTCAAAGTATCCGGCATAGATTTTTTTCCGATTGGTGTAACATAAGCCGTTTTCCAAGCATCAGGAAATACAGAATTCGTTAATGCGGAATTTATGATGTCAGTTAGGGTTCCAATAATTACAGGACATAACATACGAATAAACGAAATAGGAATACCATCAGGCCCGATAGAGTTAGACTGAACATCTTGCATAGCTAAAAGAACATCACTCTCAGAAATGTTGTGAAAGTAAAACTTAGAAGTGTTAGGTATAAATACGTCAGAATGAGGCAATGGATTATAAACACCAGAAATAGGCCGCACTGCAAAGTGATCTGAAAATTCACTCGGGGTAAAATCCACCCTGCACTTATCAGCACCCTTACAAAGACCAAATTTTTTGAAGTTTTTCTATAAGACGTCATTGGGCAAATCGACATTAAACACTTTGCTTTTAAAATATTGAAATTTGGCATTCTTAATCATACCATTAACTTTATTACGATATGATCTAAAATTATTCCAATTAGCATTGCTTCTATTGCTTCTCCAAATATGATGTAAATAGTCTCTTATATTTCGACACTTTAAAATAGATTGACTAAATTGAAACCCTTCAGCAAAGGATTTCAATTTGATTTTACGTAAAGGTGCATGTTTATTAAGAAGACTAAGTGCTAAGGAATTAAACCAGTTTAATTTATGATTAATATCAGGCATCAAAAATGAATCAGGCCAGGGAAGTCGAATTGAATCCGACATAAGTCCAGCCGGATCAATTCTATCCAAAGCACGACTATAATAAGTGCTATCAGAAGATTGAGTATCAATACTAAACCGATATGAGCCATAAATCATATCATGGGTGGTTAACAGGCCAGGCACAGAGATTTGGGTAAAAAACACCAATTTCTGGGGATTATTAGTCAAAAGCAAATCCAAGCAAGAACTACTCGCTTCTGTGAAATTTGTGTCATAATACGAGGCGACACTGAAATTGATGGAGTCTAAGAGATCCTTAAAGTTGCAAACATATCCAGATGAAGAATTAACATTTAAATTAAAATCCCCAAGTATTATAACATCTTTGTATTTACCTGCACTATCAATCAAAAAACGACGAATATTCCTAATAAATTTTACTTTGGGCGGACTATATACTACACCAACAAATAATTTATCCCCATTAGCATTACACACTTCAATAAATAATGTATCAAAAGTTGAACCTAGCGAACTCTTCTTAACAAGCTTATAATTAACAGACTTCAGAATATATAAAGCCACACCGCCCGCCCGTCTATTTTCATTATCAATTCGGTCTTTCCGTAATAGGCTATATCCACTCAAACTAAATGATGAATCTTTATGTTTGGCTTTAAGCCAAGTTTCCGAGATGGCTATGATATGCAAAGGAACACCCTTAACAATGTTACAGAACTCCGAGAAATTCGGCACCAGGCTTCCAGGATTGATATGTGCAAACTTCAAATAATTAGAAGTATCAGGCATTGACCCAAATGATGATTTTAACACAATGTTTCTCAGGTCTAAAACAGACTTCTTGATATGGACGATGATCTATAATAAAGAGAAAAAAAAAAAAATTAATTGAAAAATAATAAGCAAATCAACGACAACAAAAAAAAGAATTCTACAAATATAATTTGAATATACGCAATTAACGACTCTCAAAAAAAAAAAAAAAAAAATGTAAAAACACATATAATAGTATTAGGATTGTTGGTTAACCGCAGTCTCCAGATCATCAGTAGAATAAAACAGTTGAAAGGCATCATCTTTTCCAATTTTAACCGCTATACGACCGTTAATTATTTTCAGCTGATGAATTTTGTTTTTGCGTTTAAGTGACATAGCCCATTTATGAACTTTATACATTTCTTTAGTTAAGTTCTGCTGGATATAAATACGTTGATCACCCGTGAATCCCGGAATATTCTTAAGTGTTAGATTCTTGCATCCTTTAAAGTAACGTTGAAGAAATGTATTTTTTTTTTAAAACAGATTCAAATCTAACTAATATCGGTGATGGACCAACAACGCCAGGACTAGATTTAATCCGATGAAGTTCAACAGCAGGTAGAGGTAACAGATTGTCAACACTCGCCACATTCACACCGGTAACATATCCTAAGATGCTGGATAAACACGAAAAAATATCATTTAAATTCTCCCCATCAATTAGTGGTATTCCATTTATGATTAGCTCATTTTCTCTACGAATAGCTTCAATATCTGCCGACAATCTATTATCCGTTGCACATAACTTATTTTCAACAACATCTATTTTATCATTGAGGTCTCTAGCAACTTTTTTAATTTCCGAAGATATTCCAGTTTTGATATCAAGAATTTGTGAGCTGAGTGTTGAAAAAATGTTATCGAGTTTATCATTAATGTTCTCAAGAGTAGGTGGCTGAGAATTACTGGATTGTAGCCTGGTTTTTATTTGAGACTTTAGCTGGTCCGCCATTATGAAAAATTAGGATAGATATATCAGATCTATGAGGCGACAGTAAAATTGTATTAATGACAATTATTGACACAGAATACTTGTTTGTTTGCGCACAAATTCGTATTATATTATGAAGACCCGCACATATGATTACACTAGGTTTATTAAAATCAATGTATAAAACAGCTGCACAATGGTTCGATGGTGTTATAAATTCAAAATCACAGTTCACCCTATAATGACAACGTCACTCGAATACACAGTACTTATTATGATACAGATAATTTGTAAATTAGCACATGTTTACGAATTGTATTGCACACAATTACAGGAATATTAAATGACCATGAAACACTGACGCACAATCACACGGTACTTTTTATTATGACACAGATTAGTTAACAGTTTATGCAAAATTGCGGAATATATTATGTAGACATGCACATGTGATTGTAACAGATTTATAAAATTTCCGTGTAAGATAATGATAAATTATTCCTGACCGATAAACATCACCAGAATATACACAGTATTATGTTGTAGTAAACAGTTGCACAATGGTCAGCGGAATATATTTAACTAATTACTGGTCAACACTATAGTAACACGATTACACGAATGACGAATGAACGGCACTTAATATGACACAATAATTGAGATTGATGATTATATTACACACTAATTAATGATTATAATAATAATGTTAATAACAAATTATATTATTTGTCTAATCATTCAAAAACTATTATTAAATTATATTATTTATGCGGTTACGCCAACAGAAATTTAATAAAAAAAATTTAATTAAATAGAATTTGAGAGACGATAAAAACACGTCCACTACTCGTTAGCCATTTTGAAAAAAAAAGAAAAAAAAAAAAAAAAAAAAAGATTTTTTTTTTTTTGCATGTAAAAAAAAAAAAGTAATCAGCGCTGCCCAAGCGTGGGGACAAATGAACTAAAATCAATATTGGGAAAGTCCCTCATTCATTTGATTATCGCCATCAAACATATAGTATCCACCTCCTCAATTATATGATCAAAATCTTTACAGTAAGCGCAAAACATGATTTTTTTGTTAACATGAGGTTACATATTTTGCATAAATTGCTATTAATATCAACCGAAATTGTCCAAAAATTTGGAGAATAAGCGGGGTTTCGTTATGATCTACTCTTGGTTTTTATCTCGGGTAAATAATTTTTTCGAACCATATCCCTATTTTTCGAGTATCTGAATCTAGCGATCTTTTTAGTTCACTGTAATACACCATAACTTCATTTGCTGCTACAAAAGCTAAACTTTTCAGCATTCGCATTTGTAAAGAAAAATTTTCGTCGTTCCCATATTTAGTAACAAAACCTTGCGCCTGAACCTTTCGCCAATTTTTCTGTCCATAATGGTACATTCATCCTTAAAGGAGAGAGAGCCCCTTGAGCCTCTGAGAAGAACATTTTTAAAGCCGATACGCTTGCCTTTTCGAAGTTCGATATTATGACTTTTGGCTCCAAATGTACGTTCCATTCGCTTGCTAATTTACAAATTTCATTAAAAGTTTCAAAATATGCGGCTTCAATTTTCGAACTTATCACACAAAAAAATAATGGCACAATTCCATGTTAAATTTTGCCATGAATGGTAAATAGTTGGCGCATAAATACTGGAACCACCTCGAACGTCCCATTCATAAGCCAACATCCTCCCAGGAGTTTAACGGTTGATTGCCTTCCTAATAAAATAATTTTTTGACTATCGAACATCTTTTCTGAAAGTACAAATAGTGCTCCTTCTAAATATTTTAAATTTTCCGGAATGCTAATATTAAAAATACCGTCAGTGGCACTATTCTGGTTTTCCCGGAGAATCGCGAATTGATTTATTGTCAGTTTTTAGTGTATTTTGGTTTTCTTTTTTCCAAAGCATACTAAATTTTGGGGAAAAATAGTTCCATTTCATAGCAATTTTGGTTGTTTATTTTTCCCTAAAAATTCGTTTGGGAATTATTTTTTCCCAAAACATGAACAAAATACCAATCGCTCAGTATGCTTTTGAAAGTTTTGAAAAAAGGAAACCAAAACACACTAAAAACTGACAATAAATCAATTCTCAATTTGCAATTCCCCGGGAAAACCAGAATAGTGCCACAGGTTGTCTTATTGCAGTAGATCTGGCTCTACTAATTTTTTGCTTTTGAGCCTGTCTGCTCGGCAAGTAAACGCGGACTTCTGGTAAACATTTAATAACGTTATCTCGTCTAATTTAGTTGAGTTTATTGCATCATTCTTCACGTTACCATTTGTCTCGAATACCGATTTCTCATAAGGAGAAGGATCATGGTTATGTTTGGATGGTCCCTTTCTTATATTACGTGAACCATTTGTAATCGCGGTCACCACTCTTGCATTACATAAGATTTTATGTCTAAACTATCACCTTTTCTTTGTAAATGGTACGCATATCCGTCGATAATTAATACTTTATTTGTTTTCACAATGTGGAATGTGGATCGTGAGAACAACTTCAATAACGCGCATTTCGGGCGCGCTCGAATTAATAAGAATGGCATTGTCAAAACTAAGGTTTTGAAACGTAAGATTTTTGGAAAAAGTAAGATTTTGAAATATAAAATTTGTTAAAGTAAAATTTAGACCCCAACTCTATAAAAGTGAAATATTTACAAAACAAAAGATGGATTTAACTTTATTATTGTGAAACAAATTTTCGTCTATTGTTGTTGTGTATTCCCATCGAACTTGTACAAGTTATCCAAGTTTGAGAGCTAATAACAAAACATTAAAACAAAATTTAGGGGAAAAACAAATAAGCACGAGTTTTATCAAAGCAACCTTAATTATACAAGCCATAATCTAAAAAACGAAGCTTTTATAAGGGAATTAGAAACGAGGAAAAAATCAAAAGTTCCATAGTAAAACACATAAAACATATGGGAAATACCTCTTTTTCCTAAGACAAATTTGTAAATGAAAACGTTGCAAATTCTTAATTATGATTTCTGAAATATTTTCATAAATGTTTGAATTTCAACATATATAAATATCGTTTAAGTAAATCGTTTTCATTTTCTTGTAATAATTGATTTATTTAAACCAAAATATAAAGAAAAGTTCATAACAACAGCATTCTGGTCAAATTAAAAAGAAAAGCTTACTACAAATCGTGTGCATTAAGTCAATATACATTACATAGATGGCAGTAAAAATTTTGTAAAATCGTACCAAAAATTGCCACCTGTGGCACTATTCTGGTTTTCCCGGGGAAATGGGAATTGCGAAATAATTTATTGTGACTTGTTTTAGTGTATTTTGGTATCATTTTTTCCAAAGCATACTGTGGCGATTGGTATTTTGTTCAAATTTTGGGAAAAAATAATTCCATTTTCACACTACTGCCTACTGCGTAATTCCCAACAAAATTTTCAGGGGAAAATAAACAACAAAATTGCTTTGAAATGGAATTATTTTTTCCCAATATTTGAACAAAATACCAATCGCCATAGTATGCTTTGGAAAAAATGATACCAAAATACACTAAAACAAGTCACAATAAATTATTTCGCAATTCCCAAATCCCCGGGAAAACCAGAATAGTGCCACTGGAGAAATTTCAAGTGCAAAAATTGTAGGAAAAGCAAAACAAATTCTCAAAATATTAAGAATGTGTCATAATTTTGTGATTAAACAATTTTTTTTCATTTTTTTCTGTATAAATCTGAGACATCTAACGTCCACTAGTAAAACTAATGATAAATTTAGCAAGTATTATTTTAATTCGTCAGACCAACTTTGATGTATTTTTCAAAATGAAAGTTCGAAAAATATATTTTAGAAATAATTTAATTTTAATATTTCTGCAATTAATATTTATTTAATACCAATATACCCTTCTTGTATATTGCTGCTAAAGATATGTAGAACAATTTTGTATAAACAGTTTGTAACATTATTGCTTTTGTCATTGTAAAACTTGAAGCTAGAAAACACCATTTTTACTATGGATTCCTATGGAAATCAGTGAAAAGGTATACCACTAAAAAAACTTCAAAAAAATACGTCATAATGATTATGGCTCTATATTCTAGAAGGCTCTGGTTTTATGCATTAACTATTGAACATAAAAAAAACTCTAAAAGAAAACATTCACACAGATGCTCTTAACTCTTAACTTGTGCCCATTGCTGCTAGGTAGCTGCAACATAGTGGTCGTAATTTCGCAGTTTTGTGGATTCCGAATTTTTTTTTGCTAGCATTAATTCAATTCTTCGTTTTGCTTTTTTTAGTTTTATTGTTTATTGATTTAACTCTCCAAAATTGATACTTCAAAATCCTCAAAAGCACAAAAATAGCACTTCAATGGCCTCATTTGTAAAATAAATTCTGCCGATTCATGTCGTAATTAAATAACTAAAATGTTAGTCAGCGGCGAGAATAACCTTTTAACCAACGCCCTACATTCGAAGATTATTATAAACTAAATTAATTTATTTAAATGACATCAAGCTAATTAATCTTTCCAAATTATAATTGTGTCAATATTTTTTATTTTGTAGTTTAAGTCTTTTAATATTATGTATCCAATTAAAAAATAAAAATAATGAAGAATACTTGCATACAGGTATAGTTTTCCATTTTTAAACAAGGTAAAATAAAAATTAATCATTAATTAAATAATAAAAGAAACAAATTAAAATTGAATTAAATTTAAATTTCAAAATATTTTTTTAAGTAGGACGACATCGTATTATGTTACACATCATCATTGAACAAATATTCACATACATACATACATATTTCCTGATTTATAAAAAATATATATATAATTAATTTATTTCGAAATACATATGTCTATATATTGTACATATATATAATAAAAAACAATATTATTATATTTCTTTTAATTAAATTATTAAACCAAAAAACCAAAGAAAACTAATTCTTACAAATTGATTACGGATCTCCTAAAAATATATAATAAAGCCGTCGTATTTGTGAAACAAAATTAAATTATTTTAATTGTCTTAAAAGACGACAACTTGTGAATAACGTATACAGTATCGAAAGTTATTGAATTTGACGTACCAGCTTGCGTAGGCGATTTAAAAAATTAAATATTAAAGCCACTTGTTAATAAATATAGATTTATAATAAATGATAAAATTTAATTTAATCGTATCTTTTTAATAAATAATTATAATAATTTATTTACTTTATTGAATTAAAATGACATACATGTCAAATAAGACAATCAAAAATGTCAATATTTTGTTATGTAAATCTTTACATTACTTGATACAATGAAATTTAATACGCATATGGACATGGCGTTAAAAATCAACTCCATTAAAGTTTTGTTTAAGTGTTAATTATTTTACAATATTTGTTTTTTTTTGTACACATTCAATAATTTAATTTACCTTGAAGTGTTGTTTGGCGTCAAGTTTATTTTCTTTAAATAATTTTATACTCATGTAGTTAAATTAGCGAGTAGCTTACGTTCATTACATCGAAAAATTAAAAACTTAACAGTTTTTCATACTTAATGAGAACCATATTTTTATACTTTTTATTATTATTATTATTTGGCAATAGCATTAAGATTAAACAATGATTTTCGTCAAATTAACCAATTCGTCGTTTGTCATTCCTAATTTGCGAGAGATACAAAAAATAGTATTAAAATATGGTTTTCCACTTTGAGGATATACTCACTTTCGTATACTAATAGTCCTTGACACAATTAAACGTTAAAAACTTATAGTTTGATAGAAAACTTAAATTAAATATTGATTATGATAACGATGAAAAATTTCAGGATTGCCTTCTTGTATGTATATGCTGAGGTACGGATTTCATTAGATTTTTTTGGTTAGACTTGCTAACCGTCCCGATTTCGACGGGACAGACCAGTTTTGGAAACAAACGCCCGCGTTCCGTCCCGGCATTACTAAGAGCGGGACCCTGTTTGTACCGTTTTGGTGAAATTAATTATATTTCAACAATTTTGAGAAACAAGAAAAAGGGTAAAATAAAACATTATTGGCCATTTTCTGTTTCGCATTGGTTAACATTTTGTGGTTTCGAGAATTAAGAAATTCACGAAATGAGCGACTTAATTTTTGTATATTGGTAAAAAATATGAAGGCTTTGGAAGAGAAACTTAAATATTTGTTTAATGCAAGCCCGCAATTTCAAAATATTTTGAGAGAACAAGGACTTTATTGTGATGTAAAACACTAAGGAATGTAAAAAAACGGGTTTTGATCGGTTAAAAAAACCAATTTATTTTCGGTTAAACAAATCAAGGATGTCATTTCAACATATTTTTTAGAAATTTTGTAACAAAATTGGAACATAGTTACAATTTAAGGTATAGTTCTATTAAGGTAAAGCATATTATTAAATTTAGTAATATCATTTCGTATTCAAATAATCATACACAAATATCATTATTTCTGTAAATAACATTGCTGTAACTAGTACTCATCCTGACATTAATGATGGAAAATTGTTAGTGAATTTGACCACTGTATAAATTCCTAATATAGTAAAAAACTCAAATCATAGCAAATTGTAGAAAGTACGTTTTTGGATAGAAATGATGTCGATTTTGATAAACCATGTGTACGCAACATTTTGACAAATTTTAAAAATCAGAAAAGACACAAGAAACTTTTAAGACAATATGAAACTAAATTTATGAAAGATATCTCACAAACGAAACAATTTATTAAAGATCATCCAGAGATTTTAATAACTCGTTCTGACAAAGGCAATGTTACAGTTATCGTGAGTAAAACAGATTATATAGAAAAAATCTCAAGGATGCTTGAAGACATCAACACGTATAAATTAATCGATAAAGACGCCACTAAATCTGTTGAACGTAAATTGAATTCGATGATTTCTACCTGGCAGAAAGATTGTATAATAACAGAATATGAAGGAAAACATTCAAGAAGTTACCATGATGTCAAAGCAAAACTTAAGGACTGCCAAAATTACATAAAGTAAACAGTCCGTATAGGCCCATAGTAAGTTCAGCTGGTACACCTTTATATGAACTTTCATAATTTTTATGTAAAATATTAAATGAAACTATTGGTAAATCATCGAGTGCTGTTAAAAATTCAGTCGAATTCAAAGATAAAATAAAAAACATCTTACTGCCGAAGGATTATATTGTTTTGTCTTTAGCCGTAATATTGCTATTTACTAATATTGATAGTAAATTAGCCTTACAGTTGATAAATAGTAGATGGAGTGAAATCAAAATAAATTCAGCCACAAAATTAAGGGGACGTACCACCTTCAAAATTGAAAAATAAAAAGTTTTTCAAAGATTTTTTTTTAATGGAATAAAAAGAGATATCTTAATGAAACTTTCCATTGACATTTTATTTAAAAAAATTTTTTTTAGATTTTTTTAGCCCACTGTCGTCTGCTATAACGGTTTTCCAAAAACACTGAAAATTCGAGGCGTGCATCATAACTGCTCAGTGCTCTCAGAAAAATCCGAAAAAAAACGGGGTTTTATTCAGCATTAAATTGCCCTTGGAATGAACTAAAAAAAGAAAAATTAGTTGAAAAATAAAAAAATGGCAGCATTTTTTGAAAATGCAGCTTTTTTGTCCCCCCCCCAATTAGCTGTAACTCAAAAAAATGAAAGCCGATTATTCCTTCCGTAGTTCATTCTGAGCAGAAATATATGTAGATCAACGTGTTAAAATTTTAGAACGATTGGATAAGTAGTTTTTTCTCAATCTTGCACACCAACTTGAAAAACGTCATTTCGAGATAATCGCGTTAGTTAAAATTTTTTTTTTTTGTAATAAACCTTACCAAAATTTAATCTACGATGCCTGCACCGTACAATATACCTTCCTCTCAAAAATTTCCCCTCTACTTTTACTTTTTACAGCTGTTATGTGAGAGAATAACGTATTATAATTATTATACATATGCATGTATATATAAGCAGGTGTTATTAAGAGAAAGTCGGTGTAGCGATACAGCGAACTTTGGCGCCCTTCGCAATAAATAAAATAAAAATATAAATAAATTTGTTTTTGATATTTTCATGTTAAAATCATGTTCTTAAACGTTCATTCTAACATATTCTATCATAAAAAAAATTTCGATTTTTTGAAAATTTGAAGGTGGTACGTCCCCTTAAGTAAATTCCAGTATATCAGTGCGATTAAGTTAGTACTAAATAACTGTGAGTTTTCATTTAATAGTAGCTCTTATAAACAACTTTTTGGTTGCCCTATGGGATCACCCACCAATAATGCTGTTGCGGACTTAGTGATGGAATTCATAGAGTCTAGTGTATTGAGCTCTCTCGACTTCATTCCAGCTTTTTGTTTTCGGTATGTTGATGATATAGTAACAGCTATTCCTAAGGGAAAAATAAATAATGTTTTCCGTTCGTTTAACTCTTTCAACAATAATAGAAAGTTTACGATGGAATTGGAAACTAAAAACAAATGAGCTTTCTTAGATTTGGTTGTCTTACATAACGTTGATGGTTCACTCTCAACAAATTGATTTCACAAAACTACATGGTCCGGTAGATACATATGTATTTCCATTTCGATTCCCTTTTCCCTTTGGCATATAAACGTAACACGGTTAAATTGTTAGTAAACAAAATTCTACAATTATCTGATCCTACATTTCATTTTCGGTTACTCAAAAATACACTCAAAAAGAATGGTTATCCAAATTCATTCATTAATCCTATTATAAATTCAGTAAAATACAAAAGTTTAAACCAAATGGTTGAAATTGATCCACCAATTGACGTGACTAAAACAAAATGTGTCAATTCCATATGTAAGACACGAGAAAATTAAGTTTTGTTTGAATAAATATAATTTGCGAGTGGTTGCAAAACCTCACAACCATTTTGGCAAAACCTTGTTTTCTCCTTTGAAAGATAATACAAGTATAGATGATAGTAGAAACGTCGTTTACAAAGCCACTTGTGAATGTAACAAAGTATATTTTGGGCAAACAAAACAATTACTAAGTATGTACAAGAATTTTACAACATAAAAAAGACGCCCAAAAATTAACACTTAAGAAAATAAACGTAGATTCCACGAGTACTTTATCGTCACATTTATATGAAGCAAGACATAATATTCTTTTGGAGGATTTCAGAGTTGGGGCACATGAAGTAATTCAATCAACTAGGCGTGTTTTGGAGATGATCCACATAAAAATAAATCCTGATAGTATCAACAAACAATCAGATTGATACACACATTTTTAAAAAAAAATTTAAAAACAATTTTAAAAATGTGTGTATTAAGTGTGTTTCGCCAAGTGCCTACGGCAGAAAGTGTAAAAAGTATACAATCCGATTGCTTATCAAAAATCAAAAATAATTAGATACATAATTCAATTAATTGACATAATGAAAAACTATAAAGTAAGTTTAATCCATTTTTGCAAAATATGTTGTTATTTTAGATTGACGCTTTTTCATGGAAATCTCGTTTTCAAGTAATTTTTGCTCCGCCTGGGCCAGATGAAGAAACATTTCGTTCAATCCTTTATCACTCGCATAATCTTTCAAAGTTTTAAAATAAATTTGTGCTTTATTAAATGTAAAATCACTAGTTGTATTGTCATCTAACTCGTCACCATCAGAAGATGAGCTAAAATTTATAGTTTCGATGTTTTCATTTTCACATTCTCTATGTACCGACTCAAAAAATTCATCTTCCCAATCATCAGGCAATTCCTTGAATGTTTGCAAATTCTGATCGAAAGCCACATTTTCAAAATGAGATTCAGATTCACAATTCTCCGTCATGATGATTAATTCCTGATGATCTATTGCTTTTTGTAATCCGGCCTTTTTAAAACAATTAGAAATCGTTTCTGTGGTTACATTATCCCATGCAGAAGATATCCATGAACATGCATCTAACGTGGTAATTTTTTTGGATAATGCTTCTACTCCATCACCATCGTCTATAGCCGTCAATAAATGATCCATTAACAATTTTCGGTACTTCGCCTTTAAGCTTTTTATAATACCCTGGTCTAACGGCTGTAGGGCCGATGTAGTATTTGGTGGGAAAAATTGGAGTTTGACATTGCTGTATGAATTATGTGGATGACAAGACGCGTTATCTAAAAAGAAAATAACATTTCGTTTCTGCCTAGCCATCTTTTTATTGAATGTTTCTATCCAATCCTGAAAGATATCGGAAGTCATCCACGCTTTTTTATTAAACCGCCATTTAATATTTAGTGCTTTTTCAACATTCAACATAAATTAAATTTTTTTAGCTCTGCCTATTATGACTACAGGTTTTTTCTCTCCCGCCATACTACACAATAAAGCGACTGTCAAACGTTCCTTGCACATTTTTCCTCCCTTGCATAATTGATTTTTCAAATTTAAGGATCTCGATGGTGTGGCTCGAAAAAACAGACCAGTTTCATCCAAATTGTAGATATTTTTTGGGTCATATGCATCTGTTAAATTTTCCAATGTCGAGCGATATTGTTCGACAATTTGCATGTCTGTTGAGGCACCTTCTCCACTAAGCATAATAAATTGTAACTGGTGGCGATCCTTAAAAGTTTGGAGCCATCCATTTGAAGCAGTGAAATCGTTTAAATTTAATAATTTACCAAGTCTTCGTGATTTTTCCTGCAAAATTGAGCCAGATATAGGTATGTTTTTCGAACGTGTCATTGTAAACCACTGGAATAATTGATTATCGATTTCACCATATTTCGTGCAAGATGCAATCCGCTTTCTTTTAAGTTTTCCAAAATTTTCGAAGGTTTCTTTAATTTTATCTTTGTTGGCGAGAATTCGTTGAATTTGCGTTTTACTTGCTTTGTATTTTTCACTTAGTTGGCGTTGTGATAATTTTTCCGTTTCCGCAGATTGTATAACACTTATTTTTTCGGATAAGTTTAGTTCCCTATATGTGCGCTTTTGTTTATTCATTTCCCTTTGTCTAGATAAATTATATGTATGTACATAAATTATTTTAATTAAATGCAAAATCAAAATATCAAACATGTAGCCATTTATATGTCCATATTTATTTTACTTACATACACTTACTCGTAATGCCGTATGTAATTAAATATCCTAGCTAAAACAATTATATGTACGTACCTTTTCGGCTTAAATGCGCTTTGAAACTGCAATTTCTCATATGCATATTAACATAAATGTACGTACAATGATTATAACTGCATAAACCCGTTACTTTAGTTTAAAAATACATACATATGTACAACTAGACCACAAATAAAATATCAAAAACTAAACTACAATACATAATGTACATACAATAAAATTTTTTGAAGTGGTCCTATTCAAAGGTAAAATAAACCAAAATGGAATGAAACATAGGTCCGATTTCGAGGTGGTCCGATTACACAGAACAATTTGTATTGAAAACCTCTTCTGAGTAGTAATAAGCGGTCCGATTTCAAATTGGTCCGATTACAAAGAGGTCCGATTAACAGGTTTCACTATCTACATAATAGTTGTAATAATTTATTCTAATGCAGTTGTTGATACTATTTTGAAATTATCTATTTTTATAAAACATATGTTTTTGGAGTGGGCAAGACTGCCTGCAAGTCGTAAACTGCCATTACGTATTGTTGATTTGATTTAGCTATTTTTCTTGTCGCGAAAGCTCTTTTTCCCGTTGGTGTACCTCGAATTTGTGCTTTAGGTTGTACATATTTGTCTTCTCTCTCGGCGTTCTGATAGGCTATGCATAATTCGCAGTGGTCCTTTTTTGGCACAAAAAAACCTAGGTTGAATTCTTCGATGAATATTTTGGAGAACATAACCAGATTTACGCAAGGTTGATCAGCATCAGTTACGTTGATAATCTCTCCATATTTCAATGTTTTTCCTCCGTCAATATACCCACGAGATGTTTGTGCACGGGGATTCAATTCTAGGAATTGATTTAATATGTTTCCGAGCTTCATCTTTTATTTCTGTGCCAACCGTTGGGTGATTACAATGTTTACCACGAAAATCCTCCGCAATGATACCAGTATTACTTTTTTTTCTAAAACAGTTCTAATCGGGCGGTCATTAATATTCAACGTTGTCTTGCAAAACTCTTTACAAACTCGAGCTCGCACATTATTCATTTCAAAATGAAATGCATTGTTTAATTTTCGATAATTCACTGTGCTTGAATAGCGGTATTTAGGTTTTATTGTTGTCATAGAAGCTGAAATGTAACTGCGTTGATTATGCAAATCACCCAACGACCAACAGTTTTCAAATATTTGTTGCCGTTGAATTTCGTTAAATTTAGTTTTACACTTAAATTTACACTTATCGGTACACGGAGGGGAGGGCACATTTTTCTGGCGTTGAATGATTTTCCAGTATTTGCAGAAGTATATTTCAATCCTAAGTTTCTATATGACTTTGATTTCTTTACATTCCATTCATTAGGTTTAGCTTTCCTCTTTTTTCCAACCCTCTTTTCAATTTCGCTGTTATTTATAATTTCATCCTCATTATTTGGCACGCTGGAAGACGGAGGTTCGCTACAAGATTCGCTGGAAGAAGTTGATTCTCTGTGAGACTCGTTGGAAGAAGAAGTTGTACTCTTCTTAGCCAAAGGTTTAATTAAATTCCGGGTCTAAATCAGAATCATAGTAATCTGATTCGCTGCTGTCCTTAGGAGAGATAGATAATCGAAGAATAGTGACTTTGGTAGGATTTTTTGGATTGACTGATACAACAAATTCATACGAGACGCCGTCATCAGGTGTACTTGGTGATGTTTGTAGTGTGTTAACTGAATATCTTCCATCCATTTTAGTGTCTGTATTGTAAGAAGATTGTGGATCTTCATCTGTTGAAAATTCAATATTTTATAAGTATAATTTTATTAAAAATTTTCACAATATGATTTTATTACCATCTACAGAAGTAGATTGACCGAATCTTTCCATAACTTTCTTGCTTTGATCTTTTAAAACAAATTCATAAGGAACCGTATTATTTGAAAAATTAGTTCCGGTGTTATCTGCAATACTGGATTTATTGATTTCAGTTTCTTGATGGATATGTTGATTTTCTGCTTCTAAATTAAAATCACATTCATCTATAATCTCTGCGGAATCATGTTCAACTTGCACTAGGAAAGATGAAGAGACGCGTCTGTTATCTACAAGATTAATATTGTTAAAACAAAAAATAAATATATTAGTCAATATTAGATAAGTTCTATTGGTGTTCTTTTTAAACTTACCACCTTTGGAAAGGAAAATATCAGATTCTGGGTCAGTTTTCTCGTTTTGTTTCGCGATGGTAAGTTGTACCATCAACTTACCTCGACTGAGAGTCATTGTATTGTGAGCCATCATGTTACTAAAAGAAACAACCTCAGTTAATAAAATAAATCTCAAATTGTTCTTCTACCTAAACTGGTTTAAATCTAAATATTTATCAAAACCGTTACTAAACCTTTTCTAAAACAGTCACAACACAAAATATTAATTACAACATGACACTTTTTGTTCCAATCAAAACTGTCTTAACTCAAAATAAATATTTGAAATGAATTTGAAAAATAAAAGAAATACCTCGCATAAAACGAGACAACTCGAAATATGGCACTTTGTATGCTGTTTATGTCCGCCTTCCTCAACTAATAATTCACAACTGAAAATATGTCAGTTTTGATATTAATGGTTACCCTTATTTTGTAAAAAACAAAAGCGACACTAGCGGTTAATTCCAAAATACTAGTTGTGTCTTTTGTATAATTCTATAGTAGTGTTATTGTAGTATGAAATACAATGATAAAACAGGAAATCACGTTTTTTGAGTTGTGTCACTGTTGAAGCGGGAGTGCGATATATTGTTGAAAATAAAAACTGATAAAAACAAATAATTTTTTCTCGTGTTACACAAAAAAAAAATCATAACCTAAAATAATTTTGTATTCCTGTACATTTATATTTTTATAGGCTTCAATTTAAAAAAAATTAAATAATGGATTACGGTACCCTAATAAATGCGGTTGAAGGCGAAAAACGTCTCAACGACAAACGCAACAAAAATTACAAACACATTGTAATTAAGAAGGCCGCTTGGGAAAAGATCGCGGAAATCACCGGATTGCTTAGTAAGTTTATATTCTAATTGATATATGCTTTATCTAAGCTTCAAATAATTAATCATTTATTACAGGAGAAGATTGTAAAAAACGCTGGAATCTGCTGAGGGAGAGCTTCAACAAGGAACAGAAGAAGCAGTAGTTAGCTTCTGGGAATGCTCCGCTTCCATAAGAAGAGGAATGGCCGTATTTGGACAGCATGCTGTTCTTCAGCATGCTGAAGTAAGTATTAATATGTGTGTAGTGTGTATGGAATATTTTTTGTGTTTCTAATTAAACGCTTTTTTTTAGAACAAAATCACAATTTACAGAAGTAATTGAAGTTGTAGATGACAGCGAGATAAGCATGACCGATACTGAAACACAAAAAAAAAGCGATCCTTTCAGTGATACATGCAACGCGTTCCAAGAGGCAATCGCAGAATTTAGAGAAAGGCAAAATGCTTTAAGCCAACTTCAACCCACTCAAACCGACGTAGACGACCACTTTCTACAGTCGGTTAAACAACTAATCAAGGATTTACCCGAAGACGTAAAAGGTCAGGCTTGCATTGGCATACTATCGTATGTCACAAATTTAAGGCCGCAGCACTTAGGCAATTGTAATTATCTGGTAAGTTCTCGCCACATACAAAACTGTGTAATGTATTGTGTATACTGTAGTATGGATTGTATATGGCGAGACCTTACCAGGCAATTAATTGCCTATTATACATTTACATAAGTATATACAACATTACAAATATTTTTTTTTATTTATTAATTAATACCTTTTTAATTATATAACAATTGTGATATTGAATTATTGTGATGTCAACATGTGAAGTGCAAATGCATATATATTTTTTTTATATTAATAACTATTAATAATTATTATACATAGTACATAACTAATTAGTATAAGTATATAACATTGTGATCAAAACATTGAATTGTGATACATACATACCTATTTTTTTTTTTTTTTTTGTTTTTATGATTTTGTATATCTTATTTAAAAAAATCAAAAAAAGAATTACGCCATCCAAATTAAACGTCCCTCGTTATTTACGTACTTGCATATAACATTTCTGGTTTCTAGAGCATTACGGCCCCCTAAAACATGCACATTGTGTGATGGCTGAATGATTTGTGGTTATCATTAACTTCTTGCCTCCACATCCCTGACTGCATGTTATAACTCACATCCTCCCAGTCTACAAATTTTGGAGGTGAATACAAATTTTTTGTCTCGTTATTAAGCCTTAAAAAATTGTGCAATGCGACACATGCACACACAATTTTTTCGGCGTTGTCTGGTAATATATTTAATGTTGTTAAGAAAATGCGCCATCGACATACGAGTATTCCAAACGCATTTTCTATGCATCGCCTCGCACCGAGATAATCGTTTATTATATATCTCCTTTTCTTTTGTCAGACCCACACCAGGAAATGTCTTCATAATATTTGGGGTCAATGGAAACGCTGCATCAGCCACAAAAAAATGTGGCACGGTATCAGTTGTGTCTGGAATCAAAAGCTCATCCTTAGGGAGCCGGCTACCGAAACTGATTTTACTGAAAATTAGTAAAAAAGATAAAATTTAAATAAATATGAATCTTGCTAATAGATAAACATTAATACCTCTATTTTCTGATGTTTGAGTTCATTTTTGACAATGGAAGTCGAAATATTATAAATTCACATTTTGCAGTATTTATTTTAATTTTCCATTGATTGAAATAATTAAATATTAAATTTAAATATGATTGTAAATTATTTTCTATTTCTTGGATATTATTATTTGTTGGGTAAATCATTATATCGTCTGCATAAGCTAGAGCCTGACACTTGGGAGAGTTCAAACGATCATTATATAAAAGATATGATATGTATAAACTAAGGCGAACGGGGGCAAGTACAGTACCTTGCTGCAAGCCGTTGAATAAAGAATATTGTTTTTTGCAGGTGGATACACCATCTGTAATAATGAATTTTCTGTTTGGTAGCATATCATGCAACATGTAGATGATATGTTTATTAAAGCTCATTTCCTTGTCCATTTTGTATAGTAATCCTTGGATCCAAACAGACTCAAATGCACGTTCAATATCAATAAGAACAGCTCCTGTTGCGTGAGCGTGAGAATTGTTAAATCCTCTTATACCATCTGAGACTAATTTGTTTACAGCATGAACAGTGTAATGATTATGTCTAAATCCAAACTGTATGTCTGGTTGCAAGTTATTTTTTATTATGTGATCGATGATCTCTTTATATGAGTAAACACATAGCGCAGCTGCCCATAACGCGTCACAGATTTCATAGATAATTGTTCTGACTGTTTCCTTCCCGACTTTCCAGCTCCAGGCCAAGCTTTGAAGAGAATATCCTTGAGAAAGATATCTGTAAGTGTACATTAATTATTAAAGAATTGTTACACTTTTCATTATATTAACAACTTACAACAAAGTTAGAGCAAGGCGAAATTCACTGCTCAATAGGTTTCGGCTATTCTCTATGATTTGTGGCCGCACTAAATCTAACAGCATTTCGAAAATGCCTCGCATCATGCGAGTATAAATAAAAAATTGCTGTTGGTCACAATTTTTTATTTCTGTGAACGTTACCTACAATAAATTATACATCCAAAAAAAAAATTAAAGAGAAAAGTTAATAATTTGAAATTGTGCATTCAAGCACAAAGAATATTCTAGCAAATTTTAAAAAAACAGAGTGGAAAAGAGTGTTCCTTTTTACATAAGTACTGAAATTTTAACGCCTCAGTACTGTTTGAAATTGTATGCGCTGTTTTACAGGCTTCTTCAATCTTAATTGTGAGGTATACTTTGGGCATACTTCTAATGGGAAAAACTAGATTTTCATCGTTTGCTACCGTGTTAATATTCCATTAACCATCGGCATTAGCGATAGCCAACGAGTTTTGCAGAATTTGATATTCAATGGTAATTTTATTAATGCCCGATTTCAGATCAAAACTGCAATTCGACAGTTAAATAATATTTCCTCTCTTTCGTCTTTTATGAAATTGCAATTTGTTTCATAATTCAAATTCAATGCTATCTCGATCATAATTTTTTTTTACATGAACATTTTAAAGGGAGAATTAAATTTTTATTTGAGCGATATTGAAAAGTCAAATATTTAATTCTCCCTTTAAAATTCTTATGTAAAAAAGAATTATGATCCAGATAGCATTGATTTTGAATTATGAAACAAATTGCAATTTCATAAAAGAAGAAAGGGAGGAAATATTATTTAACTGACGAATTGCTGTCTTGTTCTGAAATCGGGCATAAGAAATTCTTCAAGTATATGTAAATACTTGATATTCTAGTGTCAGTTGCACAAATAAAGAGCCTAAGTATAAAGCCTAAAATAATTAGTTAAGTAATGATTCATCTTGCTCTTCTTAATGAAAATACGACTGGTTTCCACGAATTAAACGCCAGTCAATTTTATTTTATTTTTACATAGAAATATTTGTCATTCAATTAAATATTTAGGAAAACGAAATCGGTTAGCCAAATATATAATTCTCCCGTTACAATGTTTATGTAAAACAGAAAAATAATTAGCTTACATTGTTTGTAATATGAAAACAAGAAACATAACTGGCCGTTGGGTCTTTTTTACGCAACTGAGCATAGATCTACTAATTAAAAAAATATTGTTTTTATTTTTTTGTTTTCAGATTATAAAAGAAAATTTTGGAAGAATTTATGAACCTTGGTCCAATTAGTGGACACTAATGAGACATATTGTCATATGAAAGGTCGTAGTGATTTCTTTGATTTTTACTATGGGACGTAATATCCAACTTTCGGGAGAAAGGGGTTTTTCAAATAGCAGGTTACAATAAAATACGGAAACTATTTTTAAATTAATTTTTCTCATTTAAAATGTTTTTCAATTTTTGTTTTTTTGTTCCTATATTCCCTACCTGAAAATAAAATGTTTTTATTTAAAACAATCAGTTCTCTAATCCTTTTATTATTTGAGTTATCATGTCTAAAAAAAAGTCGTCTCGCTATTAACGAATTGTACGGAGCAAAAAAATAATTTAACGTCTTCGTGTTCCATGTTCAACATTGAAGACGTTGCGATAAAATGATACCAGGAGTTAGGTTATTCTTGAAACCCACCGTTAATACTACATAGCCCCGCAGCATTATCAAATGTCGGATTCACCGAAAACCTCTAATCAAGATAGCCAAAGGAAACTATCCGTACAAGCTCCAAAATACCGATCATCTTACGGACAAAATAAAGCTCACAGGACTTGAAAAAATGGAAAGTGTTACTGAGGCGGATATAAAAATTTGGACTCATTACGTGTTGTCATTGTCAAGGTCTGGGCTGGATGAAATGCTTTAAACTGTTGCTCATAATATTAAAAAACGTTTAGTTCGTTTTATGTATTGATGATCATGGATGCTATTCTAAAAAAAAAAAAAACATTTTGAACACCTCAATGCATGATCAAAAAGTTGAAGCGGGTCGAAAAGAACATAAATCACGTATTTTCTATCAAATGAAAGGTCTTGAGAGCAACAACGTAGAAGTTAAAATAATTTTCCAAAATAATCTTTTCAATCATGCAATCAGTAATAAAAATCGTGTTCCAAAACTCTCCAATTTCTTCATATACAGTGTGTTCCAAAACTATATCTATTTTACATTATGTTTTTATTTATTTCAAAACTGCCCATATTTCCATCGATTATCCTTTATTCCAAAACTCTCTAAATATTTCGATAAAAACAACAACAAACCAATTGAGTAAGCAAGCACTTTTTTGTATCTCTATATTTATTTTATACTCGGCTAGAATAGTAGATTTCTCAACCTTACATATATTAATACTATAATGTACTGTTAATAATTACGACAAAATAGGTCGCTATGATTTTTCACACTTAATTAGTTTTTGAATTCACCAAACCAAATTATTTACTTGCTGCGTGCTACTCGTTCGTCTAACATCGTGTTTGATTTGCCAACTAGTTTGAATTGACACTCAGATTTGAATAAATAAAAGGACTTCCAATCCTCGTTTGGAGTTGTATTTGTTTTTTAGGTCGAAACATACCATTTTGTATATGTATATTATTATGAAATAAAATTTTTGTTTCGTGAGTAAAATAAATTCAGCAGTTACATGTCTATAATATTTGTAATACATTTTGAAAAAAACAGTTAAAATAATAAAAAAATCACTAAGCTGACCTACAGAACTAAAACAACGATATGAAAACCTGTTGGTAAACAAAACAACTTCAAAATGGTATTGGATTTGGTATGATTTCGCCAAATCCCTATTCAAACGGCAATTTTTTTAATGGCTTTGCAGGTACTTTAACCCGTTTTAATCAATATTTAAGTTTACTATTAAAGTGTTCTCTGTTTATTTTTAGGAGTTTTATTATTAATGGTCGTTTCGTTTACAATATCAATTAATTTCAATAACAAAATCTATATTTCATTAATTAAAATACAATCACAAGTGGGTGTGGAACTAAACAAATTACTTAGTTGAAAACGAAACAACAGCAAAAAATTCCTTTCATAATTTTATAAATAAGTCTTTTAAAAACAAATCAATAAAATTTCGATAAAAAATAAAAGCAAAGAAAGAAAAAATTAATCCGTCCCCATTAAAACAAAACGAAAAAGCTTTTTATCACCGTAATAAAATAATAAAACAAAAAAAGCTCATTTGTATCACGTTAGCAGCGAAAAAACAAAATATTACAATGCGCGGCCATTGTTTGTATTACAAAAAAAAAAAAAAATGTGTGTAATATTTTTTGATTGGCTGAAGAATATCGATTTAAAATATTTGTGTGTGTATATAAGAAGAAAATGAATTGAGTATTATTTTTGGTTGTACTTGCTCTCGTTTATGTTGTTATTATTTTATGTTGAAGAAATTATTTTATATATTTATACGCGCGGCAGAGTGTTGTTGTATTTTTTTTTGTTATTATTATGTACATTTGAAAATTGTTTTCGTTTATTTATATATTTTTCTTATTATTAAGCAGAAGTGTATGTACATACATAATAAAAATGTATTAACAAATATACGGGGAAAATAGAGACGATGAGAAAAATGGAGTTTTAACTTGTTTATTATGGTTCTAAATTAAGTGTTGAATTTTAAAGAAGTAAATACATATCGCTCATTAAATACAAGACCGTCATAACTGAAAAAAAAGAAAATTTCGAAATACCGCGATTTAAAATTTTCCGTTACTATCATCAGTACCATCTTGATGTAAAGAGAGCCAGTATGTGAAACATGAACTTAAAATAAGGGATATAGAAACAATAAAAGTAATTTTCATAGAGTTTGTATGAAAAAACGCGATTTTGATTGACAATAAAACATGAATTAAAAATTAAACCCAGTTAAATAATTTTTTCTGAAATCGCTAACAGACAACTCAATGTCTTACTCATTTAAAACACGGATTCTCAAATTTCCCTATTTTCCAGCAATAATCAAAACGGGAAATTAAATTAAAAAACATTCTACAACAATAACAATATGTACTAAAAAGAGAAAATTCAATATAATTACGTCATCATAAGTCGACATCTAAAACCAATGGTAAGAAAAAAGACAACACGTCTCCGCTCAACAAACAAAATAAATAAATCAGAAAGAACCAAACAGAAAAAAATCTAAATCAATAGTGCGAAGAAAACAAAAAATTAAAACAATCCAGCATGCTTTGCAAATTCAAAATAACAACAGAAAGATATTCGAATTCAAATTTGAATGGATGCAATGAAAGAGATGATTATTGTATTGTTTATAATTTTCGAGTTATGTTTATGACGTATTTTCCAAAAACAACAATATTGTACATTTCAAAAATACTTACATTACAGAGTATTCCCAGAACCATCTTGAAGTGAATAGAGCCGGCATGTGAAAAATGAACTTAAAATAAGGGATATAGAAACACTAAAAATTCATTTATTTTCATAGTGTTTATATGAAAAAACGCGATTTCGATTGACGATAAAATATGAATTAAAAGTTAAACCCAGTTAAATATTTTTTTAAGAAATCGCTAACAAACAACTCAATGTCTTACTCATTTAAAACACAGATTCTCAAATTTCCATATTTTCCAGCAATAATCAAAAGAAAATAAGGGAAATTAAATTAAAAAACATTCTACAACAACAACAATGTGTATTAAAAAGAGAAAATTCAGTTTAATGACGACATCATATCTCCACATCTAAAACTAATGGTAAGAAAAAAGGCAACAGGCCTCCGCTCAACAATTAAACTAAAATAAATCAGAAAGAGCAAACAGAAAAAAATAAATCAATAAAATGAGTGCGAAGAAAACAAAAAATCAAAACAATCTAGCATGCTTTGCAAATTCAAAATAACTATAGAAACATATTCGAATTCAAATTAGAATGGAGGCAATGAAAGAGATGATTATTGTATTTTTTATAAACGAATTATGTTGATGACGTAGTATATTACAAAAACAACAATATTTAAAATTTCAAAAGTACCTTATTTTTCATGACGATTTTCACTTAGAAATAAACATTTTCAAGACTCGATTTTTCAATCAAATAATATTACATGTTTCATGAACATTTTCATATAAAAACAAAACAAAAGCTCACATTTCTAATAAACTAAAACTGAAAACGAAAATAACCGTTTCCCCATATAGTTTCATAGTAAAGGAAAAATTGTTTGTACCTTATTTTAAGCTTAGTAAAAAATACAGTCGATACTGGAGGCTCTTATTTATACAGTAGGCTCTGGTATTCCCAATGAAAAAACTTTTTACTTTTGACTTAAAGGTTTCTATGAATTTCCAACATAATGAGCAAACATTTTTGTTCGTCAAGTTGAAAATTCATACAAACCTAAATGTTTTATGAACATTTTCGTATAAAAACAAAACAAAAGCTGACATTTCTGATAAACTAAAACTGTAAATGTAAATAGCTGTTTCCCCATATAGTTTCATAGTAAAGAAAAAATTGTGTGTACAGTATTTTAAGCTTAGTAAAAAATACAGTCGATACTGGAGGCTCTTATTTATACACCAGGCTCTGGTATCAATCCGGTACCAAATATTTTGCAACACTAATAATGGTTTATTTTAGTAGCTGTAGTTGCAGATAAGACGTTCAAACAGATTAAAGCCATACAAAATGAATTCCTCTGCAAAACTCAAATTTTTCTTTTTTTAATTATGTCGTTGTTGTATTTAATGAGCGATATGTAACACAGCTTTCGTTTATCTTTGTAATTTTTTTGTTACATTTACGCCACAGATATAATATTATGTATGTATAATTCGAGTGTAGCAAACCATCCGTAATGGAATTTCTTCAATGATAGCGATGTTAGGTATGTTATTAGTCATTACAATTGGTGAATGGATTTGGGATTTTCATCGAATGTTAAGTCGCTTCGAATCAGTAATTGTAACTTTAATAACAATGATAGTTATCCCTAAATTGTGGTAAGACTACGGACCACTTTTGTGCCTATGCCGGTCCTAGTGGACCGCCACCTTAACCTAACCTAATATGGCCTTTCTAAAATTGGATTAATTGATCAGAATGTTTACCATACCTAAGCTAGACTCCCGGGTTACACCGGCCCTCTGTACAATCTTTACACATAACTAAACTGAAGGATGGGAAAGGTAGGTTAAAATTTATAAACATTGACCCGGTTACAGATGACTAAGTAGTCAATATTTAGTATGTTTTGTTAGTTATATCTGAACACAAGACAAAACAATTTATAAACTTTATGTTCTTTGAATACTTGACTTGTTAAAATGTAGATACTTCAAGGTAGGGATAATAATCTAGTTTTTCAAACAAATATAATAAAAGATAAAATTCTAAAGAAAAAAATTATTGGTAACTAAAATATAATAAAAAATACAGTAGAAATCTGATAACACGAAATCGAAGGGAACAACAAAATATTTCGTGTTATCAGAATTTCGTCTTAAGCGGTAATATCAATCGAATAAAATTAAAGCTAAATACATACTTACATACATTCATTAAAGTTAATAAAAAGAAGTAATTATGAACAAATATGTATGTAGGTATGTATGTATTTATTTTCATACTTTTAAATTCATGTTACTATCCTAAAATCACATTATTTCATTTAAATAGAAACATTCATACATTATGTAGGTAATGAAAAACAAAATTCATATAGGTAATGTCACTTTCAAAAATAAATTATCAAACAAAATACTGATGGTTTAATTTCACTGGTGTTTCAAAAAAACCGGTAATTTTCCTTTGTACCATCTTATTAATAATGTTTTCCTTCAAAAAATTTTCCAAGTCACCAAGACTGATACTGATGTTTGAATTGTAAACCCAGAATGGCGAAAGCAATTTGCAATAGTTACAGGCGTAACAAGTTTCCATGCGAAGCGTAACATGTACAAAGCATCTAAGACTGATACCAGTTTCATATCTTCCATAAGCTCAGCACTTGCTAAATATTTTTGAAGGAGCTTTTTCTTGTAAACTACTTTTAAATTCTTAATGATTCCTTGATCACAAGAATGTATTACACTGGTAGTATTTGGAGGCAGCAAAAATTAATTTGATGCTTTCTAGCTGGATCTTCGGATGTGCTGGACAGTTATCTACAATTAAAACTACCTGTCTCTTTCCCTTTAAAAATGCTTTTACATGGTAGATTTTTGACGTTTTTAAAACATCTCGGATTTTGAGACTTTCCAATAACAAAAAGAGGAATTTTCTGTTCCATCGGAATTATATCCAACAAGTACTGTCAGATGTTCCTTAGATTGTTTACCACCATAACAAGTTTCTCCTTTAAATGTTAAAGTTAAACAAAAAAATTTAAACAAAATTTGTTCCATAACGTTTTTTAAATTTTTTTACAGTAATGTCTAAATTACCTAAGTTTATGTCCAAAAATCAATTTTTTATAATACAAAGTTTAAATTTAAAAATAAGATTATTACAGAAAAAATCAATCTAAGATAATATTATTATAATACTTTAAAAAGAATTTAGAAACTTCTTGTATATTTAGTAAATTTTAAATTTTTTCTATATATACTATACACTTTCCAAAATAAGCCTTTTAGTAAGATTCTTCTCCTTATAGATAAAGAGTACCCAGTTGGTCGTAAATGGTTTGAGATTGCTCTGGGTGATTTATTAAAGGTTTTTGTGGAATCATGAATATGTTGGTTCAACCTCTTTTATTAACTATTGTTTGGTTCGATCAACATAGTCTCTTCCACAAGATCAACTTAACCTATAAACTAAATTAGCTAGATTGCATCTCTAAAGGAATTTTTTCTTTTAATTTTGTAAATAAAAATGTATCTAAACTATTAAACGGTCTACCTACCAACAACTTTTACATCATAAATATTTAATAAAAATTTAATTTTTTCGTATAAAACTTTTATGTATGGGATCGAAATAAAAAGTTGATGATTATTTTCAATGGCTAAATTTTGATTTTCGCTTACATTTTGTAAATTATTTGCCGAAACGATATTCTTATCGATAGCCTTTGTAACGTTCCTGGCAATAACTTTCTTTGGATAGCCATTAAAAATCAATACGTCCGTTAAAGTTTTGAAATTATCAGAATAAAATTCCACATTCGATAATCTCAAAACTTTTCCGCCAATAAGAACGCTGTATCGCTTTGTATGAAGATCGACAGCCGCGATAACTTACGCATATTACAAAGGTATGTAAGTAACAAGAATATATTTCCTCTAACATTTTTTATTTGTAAAGCCAATAAAGCCGACTCTGTTCGACTGTGATTTTTTGTGCGATTTTTTAGATTCACACTTTTCCGCTAATCAATTAACTCAAATTGATCGAATGGAAACTCCCACAAAGATAAAATATGTTTAACTTTAAGCAAAATCATATAAAAAAAACAAAAATTATGAGCTATAATTGCGCCCAAAAAATATTTTTTTGCTTATTTTTGTTTTTGACATTAAATTTTACTAATCATTTTGTTTTGTACGAAAAATACATTTTGTTCGTGTTAAATTGTGATAAAATAATAAACAAATATTTTGTATTATTCATAGTAATTCAAATTAAACTAAGCAAAAGTGTAAGTTATATTTATATTATTAAAATTATTATCAATAATATAAAAGTGACGTTATACTAAAAATTTAAATTTTTATTAATAATTTTTTTATTTTAAAATCAAAAATTTTTGTTAACATTGATTTTATTGTTGATTTTTTTTATTCAAAATTATATATTGTTGTTTTAGGTATGAACAGTGATAAGGATAATGAAGTAATTAAAGCGGGTTGGTAACTTTACTTGTATCACTTCACAGGTTTGTGTTAAAGAATCTTCAATACCGCGGCAAGTAGCTATTTTAATTCCAACATTACAATCAGCCTGTAAAGTGATACAAGTAAAGTCACAAACGCATTTATCAACGTACCGTTCGTGTTAGCCACTTACGGGACAATTAAAAAAATTGCTATGTTATAATCAATACCTTCATTTTATGACACCAAGTGTTCCGGATCAGATCATATTTTACAATACAAACGATAGGGACATTTTGATCAAAATTTGTTTTTGGATCAAAATGTGTCTATGGTTTGCATGTAAAATGTGGTCTGGTCCGAATCACTTAGTGTTATGAAATGCAGCTAAGTTGTAATGAATTTAAAAATGATTTTTATTTAGTTTTTATAAAGATGAACTTAAATGTATGTAATTATTTTTTATACAGAATACATTTTGTGATACATAAATTTTATTATTTTAATGTATTGATATATACTGCCAGGGCAGTACATCAACTTCGTTTAAATACTTTTTAAATATATCTCTTTTTAAATTACTGCTTGCATGCCGGTCGTCTCTTCATACCGCCATGTTCTAGGCTAGATGATTTCCATTAATATTTATATCTAATGAATCCTCTGATATATACTCGCGAATGTTTTTTTCTCGCAACCAATTGTGCAATACTACTGTTGCTTTTATTATACCCATCACGGTGGGTCTACTGGCCAGAATGGGTGTTCGATATATGCGCCATCGACTCGATAAAATTCCGAAGGCATTTTCAACTGCTCTTCGAGCTCAAGATAGCCTATAATTAAACGCACTTTTGTTTGTTGGAAGTATTGATGCGTTCCTACCAGGATATGGTGCATTAAATTCATAAGTAAATGAAATGCCTCGTCTCCAATGAAAACGTGGGGATATTCATCCTTTCTGGTGGTGGAAGGTTCAAATCAGCACGACGAGATATAACCTCCTTGCCAAAACTGCTCGAAATATTGTGCTATCTTCTACATAACCCGGTGCCCCAATTTCAAAAAATATAAATTTATAGTTGGCACTCGCTATAGCAAACAGGACGATACTGTGGCTATTTTTGTAATTGTAATAGGTCGATCCAAAATTTGAAAATGCCTAGAAATACAAATGCATTGTTTTATGTTTAATCGAAAAAAAAATAAAATTAATTACTTGTATAACGAGTGTTTTCCATCAATTGCTCCTAAACAATGAGGAAAAATCCACTTCTCTTCGAATTCATTCGCAATGCCTTTCCACATCGTTTCGCTAGGTTTAGGGAACACACAATCTTTTAGAACATCCCACAACCTTAAACATACTTCTCGTATAATATAAGAAGTGGTGCGTTGACCCACACGATACGCATATATCCCAATGGAAACCATGCTATCGCCACTGGCGAGGTAACTAAAATATAAAATAAATAAAGTTATATATGTATCAATAAAAATGTATATAAAATTAAAGTATGTAATTGTAAAGGTAATTACCGAATGGTTAATGAAAAATGACAATCGTTCACCAGCACTGATTGACCTTTCTCCAATATCAAGCCGTTGAGAATAGAAGGGCCAACAATAGCTAGTAAATCATCGAATGCCGCTGGAGTCATACGATGAAAATTTATAAAGCTTTCAGTGTCGGTTAACCTCATTTCACTGACTAGGTTTCGATAGAATCCTTGTTGTCGTCTGTTGCGGCTTACCAGGTTTACGTTAAATCGTCGAATGTTACGAGTATGAAGATTTTTGTATTCTAAATATAAAGTAAACACGCCTTGGATAAAGCCATTATTTGATTGTTAATAAATTAACAAATTAACCGCGTCAAAATGAATAGTTCGTCCAAAAACCGCCAAAAACAATTATTCAAAAATATTTTGGTTTCACCACAATCAATGAATTTGACAAGTCAAACAAAATGTCAATAAAGTATAGATGCTCTTTTATTTTGAGCAAAAGTGAGGATCAAAAATCGCACAAAAAATCACAGTCGAATAGTCACCTTTAGAGTGACGAAATTGTCAGCTTTTTTGTTTCCCAAGAAATTAGTGGGACACATGACATCACGTATCTCTAAAATTTGAACTAATATTAATAAGATAAGTTTATTTTCGCTTTTACCACACCAAAAATAGTAAGATTTAGTCGCTTTTATTTTAGATACATTCTGGCTGTTGTCCTGTGAATTTTCAACAAACAACGTAAAAATTTCGCGCACTTCATAAAAAAAATATAAAAAATTTGTATCCTAATTTAATTTTAGGATAAAGATAATCATGTCGATTATAGAATCCGCGGTTGCGGATCAATCGCGGATCGAAAACTGTATATAAAAAAAAATAGGAAATAATAATTTTATATCATAGTTTCATTGAAATTCCTTAGGATATTTTTACAATTCGTCAAAAAAAAATTGTTTTAGATCCGTAATAAAAATATTGCGTTTGTACGGGGAATCAAAAAATGCAAATCACATGTAAATCAATAGAAGTTTTCCAGGATACTTTGATTTACACCAATTGTTTCCTATTTTTTTTATATGCAGTTTTCGATCCGCAACCGCGGATTCTATAATCGACAGTGTTTCTCGAGAAATTAGGAAACGATTAATAGAAAAAACATAACAGGCCAAAATTCTGTATTTTATTTAGTTTTTTTGAGCACAATAGTATATTATTCAACGAGCATATAATGATAGCTGTTATTCACGAAGATGAAGTTTGCCGACACGAGCCGATAGGCGAGTGTCGTAAATCATCTGAGTGAATAACAGCCATTATATGCGAGTAGAATACGATACTTTGTCCACGACCGACAAATATCATTGCTTTATAATCAAATCCTTTAAATACTCTTCAAATGATTTTCGTCGACATTTTGACGTCACAGTTTAATAATAATGAAAATGGCAAGAGACTACTAGATAAAATTTCAAAAATCAAACAATTTACTTGGAAGTATTGAATAATGAAAGAAAAGACTACTAGATAAACTAGCAGTGAATAATGGATATCATTGGGCGCTTTCAGATCCGCAAACTGTTGGCATCATGTTTAGTGAAATCATTGCTAATTTGATTTGATTTACTAATAAAGTTCTTAAATTTCATAGCGTTGGCCGTGATTTTACTCAACATGTTGCCAACTGTTTGGTGCTCTGAAAGCGCCCATTATAAGTGATGAAACAAACGTATAATGAGCATATTATACGTTAGTCGTGGACAAAAGTGATTTTGTGAGTTTTATAACAAAAAGGTTTTCTTTAGCCAAGACACCTCCCGAAACTCAAACCAATATTATTTTTTGATTATGGTATGGGTTGAAGTCGTATAAAAATATTGGGAGATTTATTTATAGACAAATCTACAAATACGTATCTGAAATATATGTTATTTGGGACATTATATATTGTGGAGGTAAATAAATGAATTAATGAATTGCTAATAAAAAAATACTCTAAATGTGAACTTTGATCGAATACTGCTACATCAATCTATTATTATTCATTGGTTTATGGCTGTTTCTGTTAATCTTCGGTGAGCACCTAAAAACATATGGCTATATTCAGGTGTAGCGGCTATCGCAACGCAATTGCAATATCCATATATATACTAGAACCTTGTCGCTCAGAGGGCCTATTATAGGGCAGGAGCCGTAGAGTAATAAAAATAAACGACAAGGTACACGGTTTCTCTATACGCGATTCAAAGGATAATAAAATTTCGAACTGAAACGTAAAAATAAAACAATATTTTTTGTTGACGATGTCCTTCAAATTGACTCTCAAAGTGGTAAGTGTCGTTGTTAAAAAACAACGACAAGGTACACGGATAGTTATTTGACTAACATAATGTAGATCTCCAAATATAAAAAAAGTCATTCAAGCGTCGAACAGTTTTTAGTGACCTTCAGTAAGAAAATGAGATTTGAAACAGGTGTTTTCGTTGTTAAAAAAAAACGATAAGGTACACGGCAAATTCGTAAGTCATTTGAAAGGTTTTAAGGCGAACTTTCCAAATATATACGTGGTTTTTATATAGGCGATGAGAAAGATGGTTAATTTCACCAAAATTAGACAGAAATTGGTGTTTTTTCCATATATAATTATTAAGTGTCGTTAATTCATTTTCTCTATTTCGGTTTCAGTTTTCAATAATACATATGTATATGCATGTGGGAATTATGGTGTGTAGTCGAGAATATAGAATAAAGATGTATATATGTTACGGTAAGTGTGCGTATTTACCGGTAACACTTTGATGAAGGAAAATTTGATTCTGCGCTATCTGAAATTTTGGCCATATGACTTTTATGTATATGTATGTAAATACCACATTTACCAAGGTGGTCTAGAAAATCTCTGGGGTGGTCAAACTGACATAAATTTACGTGAGCAAATTTGATAAAAGTGAGTTGAATTTATATAGTATTTGAATGTACTATGAATTACCGTAATGTGAAATGTTGATAAAGATAAACATCCTGAAAAGAAATTCGTCTGAATTACGATACTTATCTTAGTCCATCTATAAAAGATGTTGAACGAAGCAGACGTATGTCGAACCGTCAAGATGTTTATAATATAATTGGGCTTGACTAAAAATTACCTCGTAATCTCCATCAGATGGCATCCTCAACAAATTTGTAAATTTTTTGTTACAACGCTACAAAATTATGGATCAAATTTTTACAATTCTTTTAATGAAACAACATTGTATCAGCCGACATCATTCAGCCGAAAACGAATGTTACAAATTTAGTGCAATTGAAGGTGAAATATGAAAATAATAATTTTTCGAGCAATAGATACGGATATTATAATAATTATATTGGGAAATATGTATAATTTTCCAAATTTGAAATGGAATTTGGGCGGGTATATAATAATTTTTTAAGATATATAGAACTTCACAAATTATATGAATATCTCGAAAGTATGCTTTGTAAATCTTTACCAGCGTTTCATGCTTTCACTGGATATGATTTTTCAGCGGCATTTCATGGAAAAGGAAAAAGAAAACCATTCAAATTACTGCAACAAAATTATGAGTTTCAGGAATCTTTTTCGGCGTTAGGTTTATCTGAAGAAGTGGACGAGGATGTTTCTTCAAAACTAGAAAATTTTGTGTGTTCGATGTATGGCAACCCCACAGTCACATCGGTAAATAAATTACGGTTTATTTTGTTTAATAAACTTTGTAAATATTCGGATAAAAATCCACTTAACAAAATTAAAGGTCTGTATGCTCAAGTTTTACTTTTATTATATGTACATTACATACATATATTATAATGTATTGTGTTTCAGAATTTGATGCATCTATGTTACCTCCTTGTTTCTCGGTTTTATACCAAAAAATTAAAAGGATTAATTTCATAACGGCCATCTGGAAGAGTGCTGTGCATATCAAGCCACCACATTTCGTAGCACAAACTAATGGATGGATAGAGAAAGATAACTCTCTAGATTTTTACTGGTTCGGTGGGACTCAAACACCAACTGATGTACATGAAATATTGGATGAAAATGAAAGCAGTGACGAAGAGAATGATGAAATTGGCATACATTCGAGTAATGAGGAAGACAATATTTTTTATTGTTGCTAAATTAAATTTTTTCTTGAAAAGTTTAATTTGTTTATTGTTTTAAACTAAACTAAATTTAAACAAAATATTATATTTCATATCTTATGGTAATTCATAGTACATTCAAATAGTACATTCAGCTCACTTTTACAAACTTTCTCACGTAAATTTATACCAGTTTGACCACCCCAGAAATTTCCTAGACCACCTTGGTAAATGTGGTATTTACATACATTTACATAAAAGTCATATGGCCAAAATTTCAGATAGAGCAGAACCAAATTTTCTTTCATCAAACTGTTACCGATAAAAACGCACACTTACCTTAACATATCGTCCCTCTAGTAATGAAACAGCGTATAAGAAAAGAGCACTTTTAAAATAATTCGCATTTAAATGTTTTTCGCAAAAACTTTTTAAAATAAAATCGTTTATATCATAGAAAATTAAATTTTCTATAAAATAAAAGATTTTATTTCAAAAAATTTTTTCATTAAACATTTAAATGCGAATTATTTTAAAAGTCCTATTTTTCTTATACGCTGTTTCATTACTAGAGGGACGATATATACATCTTTATTCTATATTCTCGACTACACACCATAATTCCCACATATATTATTGAAAACTGAAACCGAAATAGAGAAAATGAATTAACGACACTTAATAATTATATATGGAAAAAACACCAATTTCTGTCTAATTTTGGTGAAATTAACCATCTTTGTCATCGCCTATATAAAAACCACGTATATATTTGGAAAGTTCGCATTAAAACCTTTCAAATGACTTACGAATTTGCCGTGTACCTTATCGTTTTTTTTTAACAACGAAAACACCTGTTTCAAATCTCATTTTCTTACTGAAGGTCACTAAAAACTGTTCGACGCTTGAATGACTTTTTTTATATTTGGAAATCTACATTATGTTAGTCAAATAACTATCCCTGTACCTTGTCGTTGTTTTTTAACAACGACACTTACCACTTTGAGAGTCAATTTGAAGGACATCGTCAACAAAAAATATTGATTTATTTTTACGTTTCAGTTCGAAATTTTATTATCCTTTGAATCGCGTATAGAGAAACCGTGTACCTTGTCGTTTATTTTTATTACTCTACGGCTCCCGGTCTATGTATGATGGAGCGGATCGCAATTTTTTTGAGGGGATTCCCACAACTATTTTGGGTAAGTTTTTCTGTCATAATTTATCGTTTTTTCAGTCAGTCATCAGTGGAAATTTTAATTTTTTCTAGATTTAATTAGTTGTTTGTTTCTTTGCAATATTTTCTGGAGCACTCCCAACTCTTTCTCGTTTGCTTTAACATCCTTTTTTACGCAGTAGCTAAATAGCGGAATTACGGGTAAAGGCCTATTTTGCGTAGACTGTAACGAAAATTTAATTGACCCAGTGTCGACTTCTCCTCTGAAGAAAAGGGACCAGGATTTCGTTATCACATCAGAATACACGAATTTAGAGGTCCGGGGCGGTATCTCTGGCAGGCTAAGCTCAGGGTTGGGGTGTGGGGGGTTCCGGACATACATTTGTGCTAGATAGACCGCACTTAGGACAAGGAATAGCGAAAGACAATGCGTGCACCGCCCATGTATTAGCCGGAGCACAAAAAAGATACTTTCCGGCCAACCATGGGGGATCTCGACAGAACAAAAAAAAAGAAAGTTGACTTGAAGAGGGCTAAGGATGCACCACCGACCGCCGATAAGCCACAATCAACACCACAGGGTGGAAATGGCTAGGATCCCCGTCTCCACGCTCAGCGTACAAGGAACACCGAGGAGGAACGGTCCAGCGCATCCGCGACGCCAGCACCGGAATCTGCTGTAGCTCCCCTCCCTGATGTAGCCGGACCAATACTTGAGAGGGAAATATGGTGGGTTGAGACCAAGGGGATGAAGAAAAGCTGAAAAAAAAACCTCGTGTGAATAACTCGAACGTGTCAGCGCTGGGAGGCCCGAGACACATCCAATGGAACGCCATACGGCGGAATGTCCCATTCTCCCACCTCTGACACGCTCCCTACGGACCAACATTTAGACGCGCATACTCTTTCCTCTCGCTCACCCCACAGTAAATAATAAAAAAAACTACCTAGGTAGATTTAATAACCCCTGTTCGGGTATACATATTTTTTTTTTTATTTAACAATCCAATTAATAAGAAATTTAACAGCCGGGGGGTAACCCTCTCGACACCCCCGGTCACAATACGGGTAGTTGCGGAACGGAACTATATCGAAGGTGGTTGGGGGTATCAACAAAAAAAATATAAATTACCCGGAAATATATATAAAATATTAACAAATCAAAAAAAGGAAATGGGAAACCCAACAAAAAAAAATTTTTGGTATTCACTTACCGATTGGTTCCGGATCCTCCCAAAGCTTTGATAGGTACCAGCACCTGTATGAAAACGAAGAAAAACAAACAAAAAAAAACGACCAACAAAAATCTACGGGATGTATCGGATAGGGATGTGCCCCTTAGGCTTGAATTTTTTTGTGGTAGGGTTCCCTTACAACGTTTGTACTCGAAATCTTAATGAGTTGAAATATAAAGGGCCACCCTTTTCAACCACCTCCTCCCGCGACAATTACTCCCGCGCACAATCCAACCACTCCAAGGTTGTATTTGTGGGGGTTGGTTTAGTTTTTGTTGCCGCTCCTGGGTCTGGACGACGGTTTCCGGCTCAACGGGTACCACCCTGGCTATCCCGGGATTCTACGACCACGCCCCGGTTACCTTGGTAAATCGCCTACTGCTATCTCTCGTTGACCCACCAATTGGGATTCCCGTGGGGCATGGTTTGCTTATGTCACAATATATATAACGTTGGTTTGGTTTCTGGTGCACTATATATTACTTTTCCCCCACTTTTTGTTTTGACTTATTTTTGTGGGAGGATTGGTTAGTTTTGGGTCCGACGGTCCTCGTACCTTATTTACCGATGCTCCGTGACCTACTTGAGGCACACCACGGTTCCGTATTTAATCTGGGCCCTACTCTGTCAAGCTCGGGTCCGCACGATTAAACTGTCTTTTTTTTTTTGTTAATTAGTTTTTTTTTTTTTTTTTGATAATTAGTTTTTTTTTTGGTTATTTACTATAAGTATATGGCGAACTCAATATTCAAAATTCACTCAATATTTACTAGGTATGGCGAACTCAATACATATTCAAAAAAAAATTCTTTTTTTTATTTTTATTTTTAGCTCTACTCGTTTTTTTTTCTTTTCAAACAAAACTCAAAAACTGACTGCCACTTTTTGTTCCTCCTATTTTTTTTTTAAGAAATTCGCCGCTCGCTAGATATCCTATAAAACCACTTCCCGCCATAACTAGTTGGAAAAAGAAACCACCGGGGGAATTTTTCCAACAAGACCACCTGCACGTTGCATTGCTTCATGCCAGCCTATAGTACAGACATGGGAGGGCGGTCATTACCGATCGTAATCAGATGATGAAAAGTCCCTTGTGCATTCCGCCTCTGTGGGGATACGACTCGGTACCTTTCTGTTTTCCGCAATAATAATGAATAATAGTGGAAAATTTCTAGTCCAAAAAAAATTATTTGTTATCAATAAAAGTGTTTAACTTGAAAAAAAACATGTTTATTTTATTTTGAAACATCTCTTTTAATTCTAAGTAATAAGAATAAACGAAAGAATAAACTTCATCCTAATTTCCAAAGAGAACGATACGGAATTTTCGTATAATTTTTTGATCCCCTCCTTTTGGATTCTACGTCATAAAATTTGCCCGAAGTAGAATAAGATAAGATTCAATTCTTTGTGGATTTGCTTCAATTTCGAATTTTAAAAATAGTTTTTTTAATTCAAAAAAGAAATGGTCGTACAATTTTATTGTTTTTTGGCTCATTAAACAAAAAATTAATGCTTTAATTAGGCCATGGATAGAAAATAATTGCCGCATTATGCGCGGTGCCACCTAAAAAGTGCCATCCATTATCCAGCTTGTTGACTCTGCTAGGAATTGTAGAGATGATCTGGTACCCATAATTATGATCTTTTCTCAGTCGACCTCAGACTCACACAAGACAAACCATTCTCCTTCCAATTGACGTAATTCAAAAGGGATGGCATTAAAAGCAAGGTTTTGTGATTCATCAATTATGCTTTTTCTTATCCGGTGGATCTTCATTTTTTAAGTTTATTTTGTTGGTAAGAAAACTCTAACATTCTCAGGACATTGAACAACAGAATTTCTTATAATTTGTGATGGTTTATTTCCTGATGTTGTGGCTAAAGTTTTAACTTTGTTGTTTGTATTGCAAACTTCCAGATCACTGGCCACTGGTGGATGGATATGCTTCTCCGATTGTTCTTTCACAATTTTGTGTACCCCATTACAAAATTAACTTCTGGAGTAACAATCAATTAAGAAATAAATAAAAGGGGTTGGGTATGACTATCCAAAAAATAAAATTCCAAAAAACAAAATTCCGAAAAACAAAATTTCAAACGTAAAATTCCAAAAAAAAACAAAATTCCTATACAAAATTCCAAATTACAAAATTCCATTTTATGCCCTTGGAAATATAAAAGGCGCACGCCTTTATTTTAAATTATTGAAATTATTGTACCTAAAGTGGTAAAACAATTTGAATAATTTATGATTGTATGCTGCAAATGAACCAGTTTGTAGATAATAATTGTTATCTTTATAATTGCAACTAAGCTGTAAATGCCTGTAATAAAAGCACGTTGTTATATTTATTATTTAGGACAGTTACTATAATTTCCGTTTTTAGTAACTTTGTTTAGAGCTGTACTTAAAACTTATAATTAGTTTATGGTTCTTGAACTGTCTGTTATTCAAACTTTTATATTAAAAACACAGCTTATTATAGACTGTAATAATTACAAATTTATTTATACGACTGACGTTTCGACTTTTTAGTCATCTTCAATGTCTAATAATTGCAATAATATAAAATATAAAGATACACAAATTAAACGAAGTACCCCACAAAAAAATCATACCTAAAAAAAAAAAAATTGTTAATGACTTGGAAAAAATTATTTTCCAAAAATTAAAAATAAAATTAAAAACGAGAATGAAAACTAAAACAACGCAATCTTGACCATATTGAGTTTTGATCGACAACGATATTGTCTTAATAAGATTTTTTGTGAGATGAAAAATATATAGACATGTTATACATTCTCCACATAAACAGACAATCCCGAAATCAGAAGATGCGATTATATCATAAATTTGTAATTATTACAGTCTATAATAAGCTTTGTTTTTAATATTGTATAAACATTAAAACTTATAGTTATAAAATAATTTAATAATAATTAAATTTTAAGACTGACCTGTTTTACTCATAATATGGAAATTAATTTAGTAACCACGAATAAATGCAAACAAAGGGTTTTTATAAACGGATATCAATATTACCTCGATTCGCAGAAAAGTGGACTATTTAAATGGAGGTGTGCAAACAGAATTAAATATTTGTGTAAAAGTAAAGTGGAAACAAACATTTATGAGTGTAATTCATATAAAATTGGCAAATTATCTAGATCTACAAGGTTTTAAACGACATACATATATATTTAGCAAATGAAAACATAAAAAATTTGGATAAAAATACGACATTGCTACCATCGCAAACAATTCGGAATACTGTTGTAAAATGTGAACCGAGTAGCCGAGTATATTTACCTAGTAAACAGGCACAGAAGGCTAAAATAACAAGAATCAGGTCGACAGGGATTAAAGAACCTGCTACTGTTACAGAAATTAACACACCGCAAGATTTACGCTTTCTGCAAGAAGAACTAACTATTGCTTAGCTATATTAGCTACATGTTGGTTAATGGATGGGACTTTTTATGTTGTGCCGTCTCTCATGAGACAATTGTTTACCATCCATGGAAAGATCGAGGAAAACATAGATAGTGTCGAAAAATGAAATTAACAGATTTGAGAAAGGGGAGCGCATTCGTCAAAATAAATTAAATAAACAAAAATATAAACGTGTCAAAAGATTAAATAAACAGGCATAAAAATGTAACTAAACTAATTTTTTTTGCGGAAAATCGCAGTTAACATTAATTTAATAAAATACATTTTATTTTATATACAGCAGAATTTTTCATTTGAATAAATAAAATTTTGAATTTGTCTTCTTGAAATTTTAAAATTGGAATTATTAATGTTGGTGATATGTTCTATGGAATAGACTTTTTTATATTATTTGTGATTTTAGATTTCTTTGCACATGGATTTTTTGTTGGAATAAAGGGTCTATCCCAAATAAAAGACCCATATATTTATATTTATTCCAAATTTTTTTTCCATAGATTCAATGAGGAACAATAAAATTTCACTATACCATTTTCTACATAATTTTTAAACAAATATCGTCATCGGAAGAGGCCTTCCTGCATCTTCGTAGAAAAATAGTTGTAGTGTGTGATTGGGAATTCGAAACGAAGCCGACGGCTCATTGGCATAATTGTTTTTACTACCAGCAGAAAAAACTTGGATGTTAGCCTAGAAAAGTGTGAAATGTATTTCAATTTCGACCATTTTGCAAAAAAAAAACAAAATATTTGCTTTTGTTTTTATAATAGTTAAAGTTGCTATGAATTTATTGTATTTTAGTTTCTATTGCTGTCTATTTTTTAGAAATGCAATATTGATTTACCAGGTTGATAGTGAAAAAAATATTTTTTTCATGATTATACAGGGTGTTTGGGGCATCATTTGCCAAATTGAATTGGCCCAAAGGAGCGGTCATTTGCTATCTCCTAATCCTAAGCCCCAATAACTCACTTTTGGCCCTACGGATTTCTTTTCATTACCTCTTAAATTTTTTGAAATCTATAGTAAAAACTTACTCAACATAACATTGGAATAAAAAAAAACTAAGAGTGATCGTGATCTTCACACTTTTTTATTAAGTTCTCTAGTCCATCCCCTTTCCAACACTAGGCAATATGCCATAAAAACCATTTCAAATACTTTACCAAATCTTAAAATTTGTGTATCGGCACACAGCGCAGCGGCCTGATATTCGACATATAAAAACTGGTTTTGGCTTAAATTACATACTTTTTTTTTTTTTACATTTTTTTTTTTTTAATTGGGTGCAGAGCGGACTTATTAACGGTCCTAGCTTCTGCACCCAATGCGCGATCCTGCAAGTAAAGATTAATAGCTACCTTAAATTTATTCGTATTCATTCGGAAATTTGAAGTGTATTAGCGAATTCCACTTTTTTGATGTTCTGTATAAAAATTCGAGCTTGATTTCTTCAGTTCGAGGTTTCGGGAGCTTCACCGTAAACCTACATTATGTATTATTAATGTACATACATTAAGGGAGGGTCATTTACTATCTCCTAAGCCCCAATAACTCATTTCTGGTCCCAATAACGATCACTGTTAGGTTTTTTTTATTGCAATGAATGAGTTTTAAGTTTTTTTTACCTTCAAACATTTTACGATTTAATAAAAAAAAACCGCAGGGCCTGATTTAATTGGCCTGATTATAAACTGCAAAACAAATTCAACAAACTCATTAAACATTTAAATAATATACCTTATTTTCTTTCTAGTATTCAGGTGTTTCATTCAATCAAGTTCCCTACATTTTGTTGGCCTATAGGATGCGGAAATAAAATCCACGAAATTTCATGACAAGAGAGTAAGAGAAAAACATATCTCAGATGTCGAGGAGATAAATACGTTGTTAGACGAAATAAAAGTAGTTCTAACTGCACGACCTCTAAGCACCATCAACGACGTAGAGATCGGTCCACTTACTCCATCGCATTCCTTAATTGGATGTCCACATGCTAAAATTCCTACAATGGATATTCACATTTAACACTGTGCCAACTCGTCCAACAGTTGGGTCAACACTTTTGGAACAGGTAGCAGATAGAATATCTCACTTCCGTGCAACAAAGATCCAAATATAGAACCAGTAAATCACTAATCCAAGCAAACGACGCTCTCTTAATCTCTTAATAAAAGACAAAAACTCACATGTAAACCAGTCCCTGCTTGCACACGTCATAGAGATTCATCTTGGTACCGATGATCAACGAGTTCAAACATCCCATACATAAACTCCGTCTTTCACCAATTTCTCCAGAAAAGTAAGATAAAATGCAACAACAATCATCATCATCAATATGTAAGCTCAATTAGTAAGGTGCTAATCGAAGGCAGAATATGGGATGCCTTCGAGATATAATATGTAGTGCAACAAGGGGTTGAAAGGGACCTGAACACACTTCGTCACTGTCTCTGGCGTTCTCTTGCATCTGATCGAACTATTTGGATGAACATCGTTGAGGCGGCCAAATTGCTGCATGGAATGTAGCGCCAGAAACAGAAGAAACATCTTCATGCTGGATAATCAGCTTTTCATAAAATAAGAAAAATCTACAAAGTATACATCCAGCATAGTATTGAGTTGAAAGTCACTAATGATTTGCTCAAATTAAATAAGTTTGCTTTGCGCCATTTTATTTATTAAATAAGGAGAAGGCTTTGAGTTTCATGTCGGCTGGACGTTTTTTATTATTGTGCAATTACTTTTTCTTGTGGACTATCGAGTTTTTTTATTGTCAAATAACCAAAATGTCTTTATTAACACAAACGAGTACACTACTTATAACGACATATCAAAATTAAAATTATTGTTATTAGCTTATTAAATAAAAAAACACGCTTGGCCTTGTGTAATAAGGCGATTTTCTGTGAACTCGATGAATCGGAATCGAAATTCACAGGGATTCTACAGCAACCTAGTTGGTGTAATGCGGTTAATGGGTACCGAAACATTTACAGATCACCACCGGATGGATCATAAATCTTTCGATGAATTATTATCGATGGTTGCTTCTCTTATTAAAAAAAAAATGATGTTGAAGAGATGTCTGTAACTACCGGACAGCGTATCATTAACCTTTCGGTAAATATAAATATAGTTATTAAAATATAATTTTTTGCTTATCATTTTTTTATATTTTTTTTAGATATCTTGCAACAGCATGGTTTCAGTTGGGTTTTACCTTTGAGTATATATATATAAAGGAATCACGCCAATTGTAATACTACCTCAATAGATAGCGTTACTTGTATGATTTACAAATTTTTTCTAATTTGTTGTGCATAATATATTTAGGTTGCAATGTATCGAAGTATACAGTAAGATTTGTAGTTGAAAATGAATATATTTTGAACTTTTCCTCTTTCGGCTCGTATCGTAGATGTATAAGTACATATAATCAGAGCCTACTGTATAAATAAGAGCCTCCAGTATCGACTGTATTTTTTACTAAGCTTAAAATAAGGTACAAACAATTTTTCCTTTACTATGAAACTATATGGGGAAACGGTTATTTTCATTTACAGTTTTAGTTTATTAGAAATGTGAGCTTTTGTTTTGTTTTTATATGAAAATGTTCATGAAACATGTAATATTATTTGATTGAAAAATCGAGTCTTGAAAATGTTTATTTCTAAGTGAAAATCGTCATGAAAAATAAGGTACTTTTGAAATTTTAAATATTGTTGTTTTTGTAATATACTACGTCATCAACATAACTCGTTTATAAAAAATACAATAATCATCTCTTTCATTGCCTCCATTCAAATTTGAATTCGAATATGTTTCTATAGTTATTTTGAATTAGCAAAGCATGCTAGATTGTTTTGATTTTTTGTTTTCTTCGCACTCATTTTATTGATTTATTTTTTTCTGTTTGCTCTTTCTGATTTATTTTAGTTTAATTGTTGAGCGGAAGCGTGTTGTCTTTTTTCTTACCATTAGTTTTAGATGTGAAGATATGATGTCGTCATTAAACTGAATTTTCTCTTTTTAATACACATTGTTGTTGTTGTAGAATGTTTTTTAATTTAATTTCCCTTATTTTCTTTTGATTATTGCTGGAAAATATGGAAATTTGAGAATCTGTGTTTTAAATGAGTAAGACATTGAGTTGTTTGTTAGCGATTTCTTAAAAAATTATTTAACTGGGTTTAACTTTTAATTCATATTTTATCGTCAATCGAAATCGCGTTTTTTCATATAAACACTATGAAAATAAATGAATTTTTAGTGTTTCTATATCCCTTATTTTAAGTTCATTTTTCACATGCCGGCTCTATTCACTTCAAGATGGTTCTGATATAATACAAATGCAATAAAAAAACAATAAAACGATTTAACAACCAAAATGTAGAATTTTTTTTTTGTCATATTTTCGTCGTTTTGAATGTTTTGGTCGTAAATTACAGCGTGAATGTGTGAGTGATATTTGTTTTGTGTTGATATTGTACAAAATGATTGTGTGGGTCATGTGGTTTTTGATTTTTAAATCTGTTGAAATTTAATTTTGAAACTATGAACTTAAATACATTTTAAGATTTCTGGAATAAAAAATCAAATGAACGTTCTTGTAGGGACAATTTTACCTCTGCCGTTCTAGTTATAAGTAAAAGTATTTTTATTTATTAACACGAATACAAAGGATGTTTAAATATTTGTATAAATGAAAGTTTTCTATCGTTTTTCAATTTTCCTAAGTAGTGATAAAAAACGGAATGTGTGGATTAAAGATGCAGGCAACAAATTATTGAAAATAATCGTAGAAAAGTCTAAAACACCCATAAAAGTTTGTGAAATCATTTCTACGATAACGATATTCGTATTTTAGGAACAAAAAAAATTTTAAATGAAAATGTGTATCCCGTTTCGTACCCAAATATTTGTGCATGTGATCAACATAATATGGATAAAGAATGTGAAGCTCTATTAACTGTTCCAAATAAACAAATTAGAAAGATATTCAAAAGAAAAGCTACTAATTCACAGAAGAAACATTGATTTTGCCAGAAGTTCAATGTTTTACTGCTATAGATGATCTATCTCACAATATTTCGCCATTCCTTGAAGACCATCATTTGTCACTGGAAGGAAATCGATCACCTGCCGGCCCAAATGTGAGAGTATATTCAAACCGTACATCTAATATTTATTTATCTAATTTTCATGATAATGATGAAATAACTGAAGATCAATTTCCTGTCACGCCTGATATTAGAAGAAAAAAAGCAAATGTAATAAATTCAACGAAAGTTCCTAGATTTAAGTTTGTTTCATGGTTGTCGTCGTTCCTTCATTCGTTCGTTCGTTCATTCGGTCATTTTCTTATTGCGATTTCATGGTTGCTGTAAAAATCACAGAACGATTTTGTCGCCATCTAATGTATAACTAATTAACTATATACATATATACAAGAAATGTTTGTATTATTTATTCATTCAAGTGTTTTACGTTGGTGAATATAGTTGTGCGATATAATTTTTTGCAATTAATATTTATGTGTTAAAAATCTTTAAATTCAACAAGTAAAGTAAATTTGTTTTATTATAATTATCGAACAGTAATTATTAAAGTTTTGTTTAGAAATGGATGATGTGGAGTTGCTTCATTCGGATATGGTGATTGCGTGTGGGGCTTTGGCTTATTTTTGGTATATTTTTTTAAACAAAAATACTAGAAAATCAAGACGGTTTATGCCAGGCCAATATTAAAAGAAAGGGCTAGGGTCGGGAATTACAATAATTTAATAGCTGAAATGAGGTTAAATGATTTTTGAAATTCCGGTTTGACGACAATGCACATTCAAGAACAAAATAATAATAATTTTATATTTTGTAGTTAAATTAGAATCATCGTATGACATAAAAATGTGTCTTTTTTCACTGAAATTAATTTCTGGTTTTTATAAATTCGAAGTACACTTTTCGGCACATTCATCGTAGAAAATAACTTATTTGGCTTTAAATTAACAGAAAAAAGGAGTGCATTATTAAAATAATGCAGGAATAAGTAGTATGGGAACGTGTTATTTTTACTCGTAAAACAATTTATAGTTAGTGGCAAATAGCTTCTAAAACAGGCTAAACTATTTTATTTTATAAACTAAAATACTTACTTGTTAAGCCCCCACCCAGAGAACTAAACGTTTGCGACAGCCGAATCAATTGCCCTACCGAATTATTCGGTCCTGTATACATTTTAATTAAACTTTACGACAACCTCTTTTTATTGTTTATCAGAACTGAAAAAGATGTTGTAACTGACGCTTTTTAGTTAGCCTAAAGGAATTAGCTTTGACAAAGAACGAAATATACTGTTAACATGACCGACCATCGGTTGAACTTAGCGATCATTCGGTTGAGTTAATCGATTATTGGTTTAGGAATATTATAAATTATAGTTGTCGTCACCACTGATCGATTATAATAATAGACTTGATTATTAAAGCAACTTTCTTTGCACGGTAAGTGCAATCCTATTTCGGTTACTACATAATCGGAAATAGTCGACACAACCGCATTTAGTTGTTTTCTCCAACCGAATAGGATTGTTGCCAGTTCGTTTAACCAAATTAGTTTTATTAAGGAAAAAAGTAGAAATATCCCCCCCCCCCCACCCTTTACTTTACTCCAGAGTCAATATAAATTTATCGACTCTCAAAAATGAGAACCCTCCTTTACTTGAGTTCAATTATAAGTATTTGTAGTTCGGTTTCGTACTCAAAAGTACAACCTACTCATCAGGTAAGTACGACCAAACTACAAAAATACAATTTTCGCTTAATACCTTAAGTATCAAGCAGAACGTACTGAATTAGCGAATTATATTCACGTGTGTATTTATGCCAACATGAATGATTAAGAAGTTAAACAGTTCGGTTATCATGATTGCGGTATAGTTTGCCACAAATGCAATTCGTTTGGGCTAATCGAAAAGGTAGTTATCCCAACACCAATTCGGTCATCGTAATTTCGTTAAATATCGAGATAAGTTTCAAATAAAAACTATAAAGAGACATGAAAAGCTGAGAATAATTTTCTCTATCCTAGAATCCATCAAATATTACAGAATTGTTTGTAATTGTTTAGGTAATAATAATGAATTCACCCTCTTCTCATATAATGCCCTCTTCACTTTGTAATACGAATTTTCCAACAACATATTAAATATTTTAGGCAGCAAATTTTCAATCACAATAAACCAGTAGGAGTTAATGAAACTGAACCGCTTGGAATGTATAGTTGTAGCAACGGAATTTCAAAATAAATTAATCAACTTTGATATTTTGGTACAACGACAGAATGCTATGATTACTACGACTACAATATTGTTCTCGCAACAGCATCAGTCATTTTGTTTTATTCGCGGGTGACACAAAAGCCATATATAATTGGTGTAACAAAATTACGTTTGTGGTAAATGAAACGAGGTTGATACTTTAAAAACGATTAGGCTCATTCGGTTCTGACAACGAACGTCTAGGAAATTAGCATCAACGGAGTTGAAGATTTCGTAACGAAGTTGTTGCAACTATCTGTGCATTAGTGCCTACCGTAGATTGTTTGTACCAATCTCATGTCAATTGGTGCTATCGAAATTATGTTGTAGCAACTGCATTTCGTTCATCGTAATGTAAAGTATTTTCTCGCAACCTCATGCCAACGAATCATTTCTCTCAGTGATTTTTGCCGCTATACTCTCCCATTTCAGTTTTTTGGCCGCATTGTTTTTATACAGCTTGTGGTTCAGATCGAATAATATTGGCTCTTGCTTAATAAAATCGAGAAATTTAAATTCAAAAGAAAATTCTAAAATAAAAAGATAAATAATTTTTAATTACAAATTAATTCTATTAATTTACTATTCTACAAATTACATATTTCTATTAATTTTATTCTCATATTAATCTTATCACAACACATCAGTACTAGAAACCACGTAAAATTTTATTTTTTGCCATTAATATATTTTAACTAACAACAAATAAATTCATTAACCTATCTGAATCAGAAGATATCGTCACGTTTTAGCACAATAACACTTTATAATAATTGCTTTCTGTGTAATGTTCACAAAATTCAAATAAAATATGTTTTGAACCCTAAAAAAATATTTTGAACTGAAATTATTAAATATGATGTACATCCCTTTTCATTTATTATTCTAGTCTCTTTCTATTCATGATCGTTCTGCTAAAAAAAGTTGGAGAAAAACCATCTCGCTGCAGAAATTGCAGAAGAGAAAAATGACGAAAGACGAGCAATTTGATTGGTTGAAAAAAATCACTGAACGAACGAATGAAGGAACGACGACAACCATGAAACAAGCATTATATTTAATTCACCAAAACAAAAGAAATTATATTCTTTAGACTCACTTAATTTAGTTATAGAAAAAATTAATGAAATGTTTAGTCATAAAAGTGATCCGGTAAGAACATTTATTTTGTCCCAGTTGCATCATACAGCTAATTCTCATTGGCAAAATGGCGAACGAGATTTATATTTAAAGTTTTACTATAAATCTCCATCCCTTTATAAGTATATGTTAAAATTAGAATTTTCATTGCCTGCGGTGTCAACCATTCAAAGATGGCACTCAAACATTTTATTTTCTCCTGGAATAATGAAAAGTGTCGCAGACATGTTGCAGACCAAGAGTGCACTTCTTTCAAAAATGGATAAAAAATGTGTGTTGTTATTAGATGAAATGGCAATCAAACCAGAATTAGAATTTAGTACTTCAGAAGATATAATATATGGATTTTTAGATCATGGTCATTTAGGTCGAAAAAACATCATTGCAACTCATGGTTTGATTATTATGTTACGTGGTTTGAACAGCAATTGGAAACAAACTTTGGGTATTTATATCGGTAATGTCAAAGGTGATGAGTTGCATCAAATTATCACTTACTGTATTTCTGAAGTAACACGAATTGGATTTGATATATGTGTTGTGAATTGTGACCAAGGCAGTAACAACAGAAGTGCCTATAAATTGTTAGGAGCTTCGGTGCCAAAGCCTTATTTTTTCTTAAATGAAAAAAAAATATTTCTTTTATATGATCCGCCACATCTGATAAAAAGTTTAAGAAATAGGTTAATTAGTGCTGATATAGTTACACAGTTTGGTAGAGTTTCTTGGAAAATTTTAGAGAAAATTTTTGATTTTGATGAAGGTACAATTAAAATATTTTACAAATTAACGAGGGAGCATATACGACCAAATTCATTTGAGAAGCTATCCGTAAAATTAGCCACTCAAGTGTTCAGCAATGAAATTTCTACGGGAATTTTTGCGGCAATCGCAAATGACTTTTTCTCAGAAGCTGAAAAAACTATAGCCACTTCTACAGCTGTATTTATTGGTTGGGTCAACAAACTTTTCGATAATCTAAACAGTGCCACTAAATTTTCAAAAAATCCAGATAAAAGCGCAATTTCCAAAGAACAAATAGACATTATCGAAAATTTAACAAATGCATCACAACAAATAGCGCTTTGGAAATCCGATGCAAAAATGGCAATACCTTATTGTTTTACGGGTCTTCAACAAACCATTAATGGTGTATTAGGTCTGTGGATCATATTTCCGAGGATTCCCAAAAACATTTTCTAAAAACGTCGCATCTTAATCCAGATCCCTTAGAAAATAATATATCAATGCTTCGCAAAAACAGAGGAACATATGAAAAAAATCGTTCAGCCTTTCGTGTATGCAAACATCTAAAGCTTATATGTTTTCAAAATTTGAAATCATCCAACCTCAGTGGCTATGAATATTCTAATGCTATTAATTTGTTGGAACAAACGTCATCTACACCACTTACAGAAACTGATGCAAACGAACACATTGATGAAGAGCTTGATTTAGAAACTGTGGAGGCTGCAATGCTCGATGATGAAGAAAATGACATAAAAGATATCCTTCAAATTATTAATGAAAATAAAATAATAAAATGTGTTGCATTAAAAAATTGCGCAAATGCATACGTAGCTGGATGGTTGGCACACAAATTTATTCTTAAAAACCAATGTGGAATTTGTAATTATTATTTTAAAGAAACTAAAAATTTCGAGAAAAAAACAGCAACACTCATAAATTTACGCGCTTATCATTCAAATTATACGGAACAACAACTACCTTGCGGAAGTTTGACTACACCATCAGATATGTTTGAAAATGATTTAAAGGAAATTGTCTCAATATTTGATAAATTTTTCAAACAGTTTAAATGGCAACCGAATGTATTGACAAAAATGATTTCCGTAATATCTCAAAAGCAAAATTTCTTCAGCCATTGTGAATCTCACAAACATGAAATAATGAAATTCATTGTCAAAGTTTTAATCAGATTTACCATTAAAAATTTTAATAATTTGCTTAAGGACAAAAATATCAAAAATAAAATATTGAAAGTTATACCGAATAATAAGCATTTAAATAAAAAAATGAAGAGAACCAATATTTCCAGTAGCAGCAAGAAATCTTATAAAAATCTAAGAAAAAAATATCTGTAGATTAGAAATAAATAAATAATCATGTGAATTAATCAAGTTAAATAAAATATGTATTTGAAATATTTTGAAAAACACTAAGAGTTTACTTATTAGCTGACTTCTAAAATGCCATCCTATCCATTTAAATTTGCGCCCTTAGCACGAATTAAGCCTAAACCTAGCAACAACTCTGTGGTTTAATTTTTCTCATTACAAGAAAATTCACCTAACAAGTGATTTTGATTAATCTTAAACTCGAGCTTGGATTCAAGTATACCCTGTATTTTCCTTGTTACTAAACCAACTTTAGTCTGATATGTTAAGCACTGATTGTATTCATTATTATTTCTATATTTCACAGAAAATAAATTTCACTTGTTGTCCTCTATAAGCAATTATTTGGACTCTACGCACAAATCTAATGTCGAATTCTTTTGGATTTCATAAAAAAAATCCTATTTTTGCCTATGAAAGAATTTGAAAATAAAAATTTCTATTTGTGGTTGTATTGGTGCAAATATAACAATAAAAAAATATGGGAATATGGCGTTTACGAAATCACATCATTTTAATTCAAGACGTGAACTACCGTAAAGTCGTTATATTATAAGTAAATATTATTTATAATATAATATAAATGTTGTAAATTTATAATACAACAAATCTAACAGAAAAATACAATCCACAAATAAATCATGAAAATGGCGCTAACTCAATTTTTTGACGTTTTCACTTTGACGTTTTAATTTTCTATGTATTTGAAAAATCTCAAATAAAATCCGCCGAAATTCTCGGATTTTTTAAATTGATCCCGGATCAAAAAAAAGATCAAGATTTTCTTTCAAAAAAATATGAAAAGTATTTGGGATCAAAATTGTTTGATCTGGGATCAACTTTTTTGATCCCGGATTATTTTTTTATTGCTGAAAGAATTCGACATAAGATTAAAAAATACCACAATAAACTGTAGACATTTTGTTTTATTCGTCTCGTGACATGCTATATGAAACATTTTACTGTAACGGAAAACAAAAAAAATTATTTAAAAAATGAGAAACGACAATTGCTTATGTTTGAATTCAAGGTTATTAGAAATAATCTAGTATCTCTGAAATATACTTATAATGATGAGTATGTATAGCTATACATATGTATAATGTTTTGTGAAAATGAAAATAAAATAAAATTTAAAAAACAAACGAAAAAATGGATTTGTGTACCATGTACCATTCAAGGTTATTTCTTCGTTTTATTATTATTATTCATTCTACTTGTATTATTTATAAAAACATGCCGACTGTCGCGCTCTCATCTTGCAGCGAGGTAGTATTACAACTTTTTTTCGGTTTGGTGATTCCTCTATATAATATACTCAAAGGTTTTACGGATATCGAGTCGGCAAAGCCACTGCTTCGAAAATTATTAGAGAGACTTGTGAAGCATTGTGGAGTGTTTTAAGAGGATTATTTTTTCCAACGCCAACAGTTGATCTGTGGAAGAACATCAGTAAAGATTTTGAAGAACTTTGAAATTTCCCACATTGCTTAGGAGCGGAGCAAATCACGTTGTCATTCAAGTAAATATTTAATTATTTATTTTATTTATTTATTTATTTATTGTACTTTAACAATAATTTAGTATTAAAAGGAAAAGCACAGATGGAAACAGAGTTTCAGTTTCAATTTTTTAACCTATTTTTTTCATTTTTAGGCATTTGGTCATTGTGAATCGGTTTATAGAAACTATAAACATAACCATAGTGTTGTGCTTTTCGCCATATGCAACGCGCATTATAAATTCGTACTGGTAGGTATCGGTGCACCGAGTCATGTTGGGGATGGCAATATCTTCAGGCGGAGCAATTTAGGAAGAGCCATTATATGCGGGGGAGAGGAGTTGAACCTTCCACCTGCAGAAAGCCTTCAAGACTCAAAAGAGTACCCTTACGTTTCCACGCCAATATCATAAACGGAACACTATGGTTCTCCCACAAGTCAAATCCGCATGTAATTATAGGTTATCTCGAGGCATTCTTGCAAATAGGCGGCGAATTTATCGACGACCTATCTTGGCAAGCAAGACTACAGTGTTAGCCATAATAACGGCAACTGTAGTGCTGCACAACTGGCTTCGAGGAAAAAAAATTCTTGAATACTCGGGTGTAGGTCTAGCAGACAACAATATAGGAGAAACATACCGACCAGGAACGTGGCGAAATGATGAAAACACTGGAATGCAGCAAGTTAAACAAGTTGGGTCAAATAATTACAGTACAATAGCCAAGAACATTAGAACTCAATTCAAAACATATTTTACTGAGGTGAATGTACTGCCCTGACAAAATATTACTTTTCATTAAAATTAAGGGCAATGCAAATTCACAAAAAATCACATTTATTATTTGATATAATTATCATGTTCCAACATAATATAAATTTAACAAAATATTTAAAAATTCATTAAAAAACAATTTAAATGACAGCTGTCTATTATGTAAATAGGAATTCACTCTTTATTAATAAGTAACTTTGTTATAAACTTGAAATAAAAAAAAACTAATTTAAAATTAAAAAAGTGTATTGTTTATATCAAACACAAATTCTTCTCCAAAAACTGGCTCGTTTATTCCGTTATTAATTGTTTCAAAAAAATTTCATTGCAACGACCTTGCCCATTTACGAAAATCATTGCCCCAAATTTCAGTGAACGTTCTCAATAGGCAAGGTTGAACCGTCTCAGGTACGTACATATTTGCCCCAATCTGTTGATTTTCCTTAATAGATTCGCAGATAAAGCTCACGTTTGGATCCAATGCGTCTTGTACTTTTCTCTTTTAACAAAAATATGATAATAGCTAAACCTAAACCAATGAATAAATTATTGATTAACAATAATTCGGTGCCGGTCGCAAACTCATTTTTTATATAATTTAAAAAAAAATCTAATTTCTTTAATAGCCATTGTTCCTTTGTTCTTAATGTTACAGTCTCACTTCCGCTTTTATGTGGTTTTCTTAATGTAACAAATCTCGCCCGTAATGCTTTTCATATTTTTTCTTGCACCAGCTGGGGACATTCCAATTCATTCCCTTATATCTTTCCATATACCTATTCTGCTTGAGGTACGTGTTTCTATAATTGATGCTTCGAAGGTCGTATAGATATTCTTGCCCATCCTTCTGCACCTTGTAGCGATTTACTCATTCAATCGTTTCATTTCGTACATCACTACAAAATACCTATTTACCCAAATTCATGCGAAGCGACATCTATTCTGGTCTTTACACATCTATGTTTTTCGTTTCCATGTTTTCACTATGTCTCAAATAGACACTCACGAAAGACATACACAAAACACACGAAAGACATTACACAAAATGTTTTTACTCTCGTTATGTTTTGTTCGCGACGCATCATCGCTCTTTTTCTGCTCCTTTTGTTTTCGTCATCAACAACGCCGTCGCCATGACACAAAAAAAATAATACACTCGAGTTTCTGTTTTTGACTAAGACGCTTCGTCTTCTAAAATTAATTTGGTGAAGAAAAAATAATTCAGCGAAAATATAATATAATAATAATAATAAATTGTGCATTTAATTAAAAGGAATTAAAATTCCAAAATCGTATACGTGGTGGTGGGATTTAGTCCCTAATAAATTTTGTGAATTACGTGATTGAAAATAAAAACCCGGTCGCATACAAATTGTATTGTGCGACCGCCATATATAAATTTGGTGTAGTTTATTTGTTTGGGCAAGCTCTTGCCTTGTTCGCAATAGTGCGCGGATCTATATACAACTTTAACATCGCCCCAACGCGATAACCTCTTCAATAACTTTTATTTCCATATTTTGTTTATTTAATTGAATAAATATTTGTTATATATACAATATACATATATATTTTAGAAACATGACCCGCGAATGTATTTCGGGTGCACCGAATTAATTCCGGGTTCGAATTATTTCGTTGGTATAATCGAAGACCAGATCCCTTCATGCGAAATTTATGTTTGCTCCAATAATGCATATTTTTATTATTCCAATTTTTGTTAAAAATAAAAATATTTAGGCGACCAGCGAAACCAAAATAATTTTAATATTAATTATTACTTACCAAGGGTTAAATTCGTTATTGAACAATTAATTAATTACTAAATAAAAAGAAAAATAATGAAATTTATTTTCTATTACGAAAACAATTCAACTCTGAAGTTCTTATGTGTTTTTTAGTTAATTTGAAAGTTACGGCGCGGCGTGGCAACATTTAGTTACAAAGTTGTTACAAAGCAAAATAATAAGACAAAATAATTTTCAGTACTATTTATTTCAAGTTTTATTTTAAATAAAATCACATTTCAGCTATCAAATGTTGTTTTACTTATTTTTAATAAAAATAAATTTAATTCAATCTTTCGTTTAATAAAAGGAAATAAAATCACAAATGAAAAGTAAAAATTATTTCATAAATTAAATAAAAAATATCAAGCATGTTATACACAAGTTGGTCAGACTATGGGCAACATTTAATTTATAATCAACCAGACTCAATGTGTTGTTGATTGTCAATCTACTACTTATATTATAGATAACTAGTGCATAGCTCAGCATCAATAAAATGACTCATTACACGACGTGCCCATTTATTGGATTAAATAAAATAAATATGCTGAAACTCATGTACTGGTCAAAGATACATATTTTTTATCTTTTTGTCCCGACGTTTCACCTAATCTGGTTGGCCTTTCGTTCAGCACTACCCCGCCCTTGCTTTTTCAATACCGGTTCTATGCTTAAGTTAGGATTATTAAACATATTAATTCTAATTGTGCCAGCTGCGTTAATTTGCTTTTGCCAGAGTATTTCAAATAATTGATAACCGGGAGAAAAATTATCGAAAACGATGTATAGCCTGGTAATTTAAGACGACTTATCAAGTGAAGCACCACTTCTGTGCCAAGCCCTAGACGCGCACGATCAATACTTTGTGTTTCCTGCGGTATAAAACAAAATCATAGGGATATCCTGATTTTCCACACAAAACGTATACTATAAGACCCCAAGGACATGGTTTACCCTTAACATATTGCTTAATATTCAACCGACCTTTAAATAGTATTATGTCGTCGTACACAATTGATGAAGTGGTCGAGTTTTTATAAATGTATCCTTACAATCGAGCAGAATTGTTTCGTTAAGTCAGAAAAATCTGTCCCTTGTCATGACTAGTGCAATTGATTGCATTTGCGATTCACGGCTCCAAAACATCCTACATCGTGTTAATTTTATTGCTCCCATTAGCAAATTTATTCCAAACAGTTTCATTATTTCATTGGGTGTTGTGTGTTTAAAGCCTGAACGGCCCTTTTGTATATCGTACATGTTTGTAAGAAGTGCAATTTCTTCATACATTTGATGTGGTATATATTTTTCAAATATTTGTAAAGGCGTTCTGGATTCCATCGAAGTTAGAGTTGGCTCAACTGTTTGAAAAATGGATGGTGCTGGTTCAAATGGACGCCGTCTCCAAGCTACATATATCTTTTTTCGGTGATTTTATACTTATTTTGCCGATCTACAAATTCAATTTCCTTATGGCTGTTAACTAGGGGATATTTAGTTTGATCACCAATCACGTCTTCACCCTCTGAGACGACATTCGTATCTGCCACATCAACATCAAACTTATCGATTTCAAAACTCTCATTAACTTCTAATATTTCAATAACATCACTATCTTTATGTTCGGGAATTTCGTCAATATCTATTTCACCGTTAGCGTCTTCATCCAGATCAATGGCGGATTCAAATGCCATAATAAAATCTGCAATCTGCTTCTTGCAATGGGTAAATTTTTTTTTCTTGCGACATTTTACCTACAAATGAATACAGAATTAGTGACTTTCCCAAATATAATTGCAACGCTTGCTGACTGGCGGCTAAAATATTTCATATGGAGGTTTATATGGTCAAAATGTGTCTTGAATGTTTCATTATATTATTAATTTCGACTAAATTAATTTTAAAATTTGTTATTTATTATTAATCACAACATATTGAATTTTATTAATCATAAAAAAAAAGTCGGGGGACATCCACTAATTTAGACAAGAAACTTGTATTTGTAAACATGATTTTACTTGTTTTTGAATGTAAAAAAAAAAAAGTAGTCAGCGCTGCCCAAGCGGGGGGACAAATGAACTAAAATCGATATTGGGCAAATGGCTAATTCTAACGTAATGTTATGGCCGGTCTCCACTTGTGTATTTTTCTCTTGACAAAAAAAAAATCTAGCCCATTATTTTTCTCGTGACAATTTTTAGTACATTTTGCAAAATACATACACAAAAATGGTTTTGAGCATGCGCATTGAAATTTTATCAAGAGGAAAATATTAGAATTAATATATAAGCTATGAGGCTGTAGAACGCTTTGAAAAAATAAAACAATTTAACAATGCAAATAAAACAAAAATTACTATATTGTTTGTGGCGTAGTGGTAACGCATTGGACTAGAGCGGCAAAGGTCTTCGGATCGATCCGCATCTAATTTTATTTTTTTTTTTAGTATTCATGTAATGACCAAATATTTTACTTTAAATTAAACATTCCGCTTTATAGTTATTACAGAAATTACACAAGAAAATACGTGTTCCGCGTTTATGATGCCCCTAAACACTACAACAAATTATTTAAAAACTTTCATATATTATAAGTTGTAGTAAGCCATGAGAATTTTTCGGTAAACATTTTTTTTCCTTTCATAAACTTCAAAGCATGCTATATGTTTCAAACAATATAAGAATGAAAATTAAATAAATTTCCTTAGGTTGATATGGCTTAGTAGAAATGTTTTGGACTAGAGCGGCTAAAGTCCGGGGTTCGATTGTGGTCAAGGCATTTTAGTTTTGATTTTCAATTTATATTTTTTTGACGTGATAACGTCTTACACCGCATGTTCAGAAAATTGACAAGAAAGTTTTCCCTTGGTCGTTGGCAATTACTAATCAACTGTAAGCATTACCTTTAATTTAAATGTATGATTTCTTAAATTGGTCCTTAGGCTTCATGCCTGATACATAATATTATCGAATGATTTCACGCGATTTAAATCCTTCAACAACTGTAGTAAGAGAATGGCTCATCCGATCCGAGCAATTCTGGAAGTCTATTTTTGCATAAAGAAACAGTGGTGGTTAATTTAGTTTAAATTAAAATATGTAATTAATCTCAACATGTTATAAACGTTATCACGCAAAACACCTACGGCCGTGTTGATGACACAGCCCACCCCGATTTGTTTATTTTTTTCTGTCTGTAAGGTTTATTGTGTGATGCCCCAATGCATGTAAAATCGTCCTTAAAAGCCCTTACTCTTTGGTTTAAGGTCTATTTAAAGTACAATAATCCTTAAAAGCCTTTAGTCTCGAGCTATTCCTATTTTACTAAAAAATAACGGTTAAAAAATATCAAATGGTCAAATGGTGATTATGGCGGCGGCCGCTTGACATCAACATTATACATAAATTGTATCCGTCCTAGGACGGGCTGTACCCCCTAGTATTCAATATTTTTGTCATGAGGTTGTGCCAATTGAGCATAATTTATATTTTAGGCTAAATTTCTTGTCATTTTATGTTAAAAATTTTGACAACCAAAATTAAATTTTTGTGTTTTTTTGGGAAAATTTTAGCATTTTAATAAATTTTAGGTGAAAATAAAATAAAAATTGTGTTATCAAATAAAACCATAAATAATAAATTGTGGAATATAAATACAATATTCCAAAAATTATATTAATCGGAAAAGGAACCACATTCAATTTTTTTTTCTAATTCTCAAAGAGAGAAATTAGTTTTATTCTTTATGCTAGTAGTTGTACAAAAAATTTCATGAGCCGAATGTCATTAATTTTTTGTCAAGAGAAAAATATGGAAGTGGAGACCCGCCATTATGTTACTTGTTACGTTTCACTCAATTTGGCAACTAATGTGTAGACGTGTAAACTTGTAAAAAGCAAAGCTTACTTTTATGAGTTTGGAAATTGTTCAATATTATTTTAGAAGCAAATCATATCGAGAAATTGGAAACTCATAAAAGTAAGCTTTGTTTTTTACAAGTTTACATGTTTACACATTATCTTATTTTTTAGAGAATTAGGGTACAGGACATCGTCACGATAATTGAAAGCATTCAAATATTCCCTTTTCCATATATGCATTATCATTTTGAACCTCATTCAAAGGATGGTGGATGTATAGGGTGATGTATGTTGAGTTTGAGTAGCTGATGAAAACGGAAATGTCACAATAGTCGTTTATTAAATTTGCGCTCACAGAAAAGCGATTTTTTTTAAAACGGCTAAACCGATTTTCCCAAGACATTATTTTTTTGAAAGCCTGATATTTTTAATTTAGATTGATACTATATTCATGAGAATTGGTTTAGTCCTTTTTTTGTAATGAGTTTTAAATAAAAACGCAACCAATATTGATGATTATGAAAAAAAATATTGGGGATAAAATTTAAATTACAACAAAAAATTCAACCAAAACAAAAATAATTTCATTGGTTAATACGTAGTATTAGCCCCCCCTCCCCGCTTGCGTCTAGAACGGTTCGTATGCTGCTCCCCATTGACCTTATTAAGGTTTTGGCAAAGACTTAATGGATCGCACTCCACTCCTCATCCAACCCAATCTTGAGTCACTGATGTTAGATGGTATCGGATTTCTGGCTCGCACCCTCCGTTTTAGTTCGTCCCATAAATGCTCAATTGGATTCATGACTAGACTGAGAGCTGGCCACCTCATCGTCTCGAGTCCAACCTCATCCATGAACTGCCTAGCTATGTGACACCAGGCATTGTCATGCATCAATATGAAATCTTCCCTATATATCCTGCATAGGGCACTACATGATCCAAGTTAAGCGGTCAGACCTCCTCTTCGGCCTCCACCAGGTACAAATACAAGATCTGTTTTTCCCTCAAGCGATATGCCAGTCCACACAATGCACGAAACGCCGTACGAGACTGTTTCAGAAAAACATCACTGCGAAAATCGCTGTCCTAGAAGCCGGTAGACCCGGTATCTCCTATCACTACCATGGAGACATATTCTGTACTCGTCACTGAATAGAACGGACCTCCATTGCTCGATGCTAAAATTGATGTGTTCGCGAGCAAATTCGAGTCGCCCTTTGGGGTGGCGTGTTGTCAATGTTTGGCATCTAGCGGGCCGTCTTGGAGTAAGGTTGGCTTCCTTCAAATGTTTTCTTGCTGTCCATTGACTAACAGCTACATCTCGAACTTGTTTTAGCTCTTGCTGCACATCGACGACCGTTAGAAGGCGATTTCTCAGTGAAGTTAGGACGATAAATCGATTGTCCCTCTCAGTTGTACTCCGATACCGGCTGGCATGTGGTCTCCGATTGAAGGTACCAGTTTCTTGAAACCTTCTGGATATGTACTCTTGAGACAGCAGATTGGCTCATGTCTAGCTAAAGAGCGACTTCTCGTTGATTTCGTGCTTCTGGCAATAATGCAACAACTTGTACGGCTTTTTCTGGACTGGTATCCATGCTTTTGAGGAAACGACGAATGAAACTGGTAGAGATTTGTACAGGTCAACGTCTGATAAGTAAATAATGGCAAATATCGATCAACGAAACATCGCATTTGATATGATAAAGGCGTTCATAAAATACTAAGCTTTATCCTCTTCTTAAATATCAAAAAAAGTTGTTTTACAAAAATCGGTTAAGCCGATTAAAAATATACCTTTTGAGGTTTGAGTCAATTTAGTTGCTCGTGAGTGTAGTTTTCCCAAATACGATTAAGATACTCCAAAACAATGGGCCATTTGCCAAATTCAACTTTTGGTTTAATCTTTAATCCAGTCTTTGACGGTAAAAATAGGTACCACATTACCTCAGAATTCTTACGGAAAAAATCGATTATCGTTAAATTTGAACAGTAATTAGGGAATGGCTCAAGGAACAAAACTTAACGACAGAAATTGAATGAATTCTATAAGCAAATAATGTACTATGAAGTTTTTTCAATAAATCTATATTTTCGAGCTATTTGCGATTGAAAATGCTAATTTTTAATTGAAAAAATTGCATTTTTGAGAGCAACCCAAAACTTTCATTGAAAAACACGATTGGTTTTTTAACGGTATACCTTCCTTAATTTTTAAGATATCTAATCGCTTTAAAAACCACTTTGCAGATAATTTCAAGGGCACAAGGCCTATAAAGTTGAACTTCCTCTACCCTTCATTTTTGAGATTTTTGAGTTTAGAGGGCTCGGGGAAGTTGGTGATATCTCAATTAATTTGCATCCTGGAGAAATACAAAAATAACAAAATTTTCTGCAAGAAAAACCTAAATTTTTGTACTTTTGCATTTTGCACGTAGGCACCTTATTTAGTTTTTGAGTTATTGTAAAAGAAGGAAATTATTTCAAAAATTTCAAAATGTATTTCAAAATTGAATCAAACTTTTTTTCAAAGCTAGGCATTCTAAACCTTCCAAACTTCTATTCTAGAACATATTGTTAGTACCTAAATAAAGTATATGGTAAATGGATTACGTTTAATTTCAGTTCTTGCAATTAAGCCATTGGTTTCAATGCTGATTTTTTCTCCGAAGAAACGAGACAACCATTTTATATTTTTATAACTTACGGAGTAAGTTTTTATGCTAAGGACTTTAACTAAAGCTCATTTTAAAGGTATTTTCAAGCCCTTTACGGGAGGGTTGACCCCGTTGGTAGCCTGAATAATCACTGTACCCAAATGCTATAATTGATTATAAATAACTTAGTAGTGTAATATAGACAGTTTTCCCATTATTAATAACTAACTAATAAATTAGGTAAAGAAAAGCTGTAAAAACCTTATTCTCGTTTCCTCTACACAAATATATTTTTAAGGTAAAAGCGCCAACTGCCGTCAGCCTAATAGCTAATACCCAAAAGTATTTGCAAATTTTTAGTATTTGTGTTAATAATGAAATTGTTTTGTTCGATATATGTACATAATTTACTTAATAATAATTTAATTAATAATAGGTACATTTTGAGATTTACCTCAATCCCTTAACACCGTTCCAAAATATTGATGAAGCCTATTACCGGTAAGGATGAAACCTATAAACCAGACTTATAAAACAGTAAGTTTTCAATGAAATATGGACGAGTATATATATGTATATATGTAGGAAAACTTATTATTGTTTTATTTAAAATAAGCAGTGTTGCGAAACGTTACCTGTAACGGAACGAAATACCGGTATACCGGATTTTTTTTCAAGTAACGTTAACAATACCAATATCCAAATTTCTTAAACAGTGTTTACCGGTATTTTTACCATAACAAAAAAAAATTATTTTGGTATTTCGTTACATTGTGGTAAATTATAAATTCGAATTCTTAAATCATTAACTATGATCAAAAAAATGAATATATTATGTATAAAATAATATGAAAATTTCTGAATTTGAAAATTCTAAAAATTATTGGAAATACTCAACGTAAATAAATAAAGAATATTTAATTAATTAAATAAGCTGGTTATTTTTTCGTAGAGCAAGTTACATAAAATAAAAAAATAACGTTTTGTAACGTTATAGCATAGACATTCATACTAGATTTCTCATTTCATAGTAACTAAAGGAAAAAAACAAAAACTTCTGATAATTCCAATGTATCGTTGTGTTGTGTATTTTATAAGGCAATGATTTTAGAATGCGTTGCAAATATAATACGTATATGCAATACATCGATAACATTTGAATGGAAAATTTTTGTTTTTATTTTCTGTTTTTAGTCAAATGAGAGATCTATTATGATTGTCTATGGTTATAGCATAACGTAACGAAATAATATTTTGGTACAATACCGGAAAACGGAACGATACCAAAATTTTTTATTAGAGTGTAACGAAACGTATAACGTTACACATTTTTTTTTCGTTTCGTAACACTGAAAATAAGTGATAAATTCACGTTAACCAACGTTTAATTCAGCTTTCAATTCCGGGGCACATTCAAGCCAATAAAAAGCTGTTTTAAAACAACTATTAACTCTCTTTCTCTTATCTCTGGATCTTCTACAATTTCTGCCCCTATTACGGTTCTCGCCTCGCTAAAAAAACTTAGAATTAAACGTGTTTATCATGTTGTAAAAGTTATAATTAATAATATTTTGGTAATTTTAATGAAAACAAAGACTATTCTCGGTTTATGTTGTAGCCTTTTACCGCGATAGGAAGGATTCTATAACCGACACAAAGTGTTTACCACATGCTTTAAGGAAAAATAAAATTACTTTAAATGTCACCTACGGTAAATATAATAGTAATATGATGACAAATTAATCTCTTTCGAGGTCCACACCGAGGGTTGGGTACAGTTGCCCGTATGACAAAATACCGTTTACAAAATCCCGTATACATAATACCGTATTACAAAATCCCGTATTCCAAAATCCCGTATCACAAAATCCCGTATGCCAAAATCCCGTATTCTATCATGATACATCGGCTTAGGTAAGGTTAAAAATCGCGCGATTTTTAACCTAACCTAAGCCAATGTATCATAATAGAATACGAGATATGTGGTCACGTATGTGTGTTTGTGTGTGTATTTGTGTATGGGTCATAAAAAGCAAAAAATTACAAGGGACAGGAACTTGGAACAGAAAAAAACAGAAAGTTTACTCCAATAAAAAATAAAATCGATCTTTATAAAATAACTAGCTGGAGTACTCGGCTTTGCCCGGGATAAAATAAATATGTTTTGTTTTATTTTAGCAAAGTAATAAACTTCAAATTTTTCATCTGTACCTATTAAAGCAAATAAAATTAAATAGTTGTAGTTTCAAAGTATGTATAAAGAAATCGAACTCATTGTAGTAAATAAACGATGACAACATTTTAGTAAAAAAATATATTTAAATAAATAAGATTAAATAATGATACCTAATTCAAGAAATAGCTTCTAGACAATGTTTCTTGTTTTACCATCTTTGACATAGATACATAGTTTTTTTGAATTGCCGACTTGGGAGCAAACCACATATAATTAACTATGAGAGAAGCATTCAGACTCTAAATTTATTCCAGCTATCTTCAGAGATTGTCCTTGTGCCTTATTGATGGTGATAGCAAGCGCAATTCGAACAGGATGTAGTCATTTGAACTTAATTGGAGTGTTCGAGGGCATCTAGATCCAGGGGCCCGATCTTTCGAAAATACCACGAAAATCTGCTCATAAGTAAAAAATGGCAATAAAATGTCAAAAAAATGTAACTCCCTCGAAATTTTACAAACATTTTGTTTGGCGGCACCCAGGGGCCGGACCTCTTCGAAAATACTACGAAAACCTGCTCATTTTGGTATAAAACCCTTATGCAAAAACTCAATTTGATTAGATGATCCCTGTGGAAATGTATAAAACACATACATACATACAGATTTTCATTTTTATTAAAATAAATTGTAGATCACGAATAATTTAGTTTTAAATTAAATAATATTACATATTTTTAATACTACATATTTATTAAAAAAAATACAAAAAATTACTTAAAACCAAAAATTGTTTTTTAATTTGAATAATCCCGTAATCCCGTAAAAAATTCATACTACGGGATTTTGAAATACGGGATTATGAAATACGGGATTTTGTAATACGGTTTTTTTGTGATCTACGGGATTTTGTTCATTCGGGATTTTGTAATACGGGCATTAGTACCGATCCCCACACCGAAATTCATATTAATTAATTGAAACAACAATACAACAATTTTAATATCGCTTGATTTTTAAAATAATCATAAAAATAAATATCATAAAGAATAGTAAAAATTAAAAAATCTAGCGAAATTAAAATTGTTGTGTTGTTGCTTCATTAATTAATAATACGATAATTTCCAATAATTAAAACTCACACAATATTTCGCTATCTGTATAACATAAAAATACCGTAAAAGATAAAATCCTATAACCAGCATCCGGATCAATAAATGGGTATTATTTATATTAGTACCTAATCCAACTACCGAACACCAATAATAGCTCTATTTTAATAAAAAATAATCAATAAAAAAATCTTATATGAAACACGTTAGGAAATGCCGTTTTGTGTAATTTTTATGATTTTGCGTAATTTACTTCCACAAATATTCCTCCCATTACACAAAATGAGGCATTCCCAACTGCTTGCATACATAGCTAATATTGTATATAACAACGTAGAGCTTTTCTTTTTAAATTCTCCTCTCTTGAAACTAACTGAACATCTAACTCAATAAACTAAAATTATTATTAAATAATCTGGAATAAATCATAATTCGATTAACATAACCACATACATTTTAAAGGATCAGCAAGGCAAAGGCAGCCAATTTCCACTGCACCGTTTATGGTTTATATCCTAATAGGTAAATCATGGAACAGTGAAACCACCCTCTTCTAATTTATTTGTCTTCAAATTATGGTTCTTCCAATTTCAGTTAAAAAATTGCCATTTTTTATTACCACATTTTGAAAAAAAAAAAAAAAGAAAAAATCCAATAATATATAAAACATATTTTGTAATAAAAGAAGCAAATGGATATTATTACTCGTATAACATAATCATATATGTTTAAAAAATGTTTCCCGCAGGAAAATGTCAACATGAAATAACATAAAAACAAATTACATATATTGCAAAAATGAAAATAAAAAACATTAACGAATTTGTACATATGAAATTTGATATTAAGACCATATTCTACCGTGATTTTTTTATGGTTAAAAGACATAAAATTATAAATTTTCTTTCTCCTATTGTTTATGGTTTGTCTTTGTATCCGATTTATTGGGGGATGTCATGTTTGTTTTCTTTTCCCAGTTTATGATGAGATATGTACCTAATATTATATGTTGTAATGGTTATTGTTATATCTTGTATGGAGCTTATACTTTTTCACATTAGAAAAGTTGTTTAAATTTTGTTCATTTGCAAGTAGCATATTTTCACAAAATATTTATGGAAATTATTGATGGTTTCTTAAAAAAGTATTGAGTAATTATGTATTAAGGAGAATGTAGTATGGTGCATACATTGATAATCATAAACATCTCAAGTAAGAGGTTGGTAAGAGGTTTTTTAAGAGAATCTTTTAGTTGGTATTCTGTTGTTTGTTCTCTTAAAAACTTTATAAATATATTGGAAACAATTTGGAAACCTGTCAATTTGTATTTTTAGTTTCTACTTTTTAAAGTTGAGAGTTTTATTTCGAAAGTAAGTAATTTGAACTATGACTGGCATTAAAATATTTTTTGATAATTATATTTGTAATTTATATTAAAATTTTACGCCAAATACGGAATCCTCGAACATCGATGGAGCAATTGGAGGCTTATTTGTTTTTTTCTGGTAGAAAAACCCCAATTTAAAGCGGGGAAAAATTCTACAGAAAATACATAATATTTAGATGAAAAATGGGAAGAGTTAGCTACTAAATTAAATGTACTAAAAGGCCCACTAAAAAGTACGAAAGATTGAAAAACGGTAAGCTATTTTAATCGCTTACTAACTGAAAGTATCAACTAAAATCACCCGCTCGCAAAATTACTGGAATTTTTTTTTTTCCTATAAGATAAGCTTTAGAAAAAGAGCTCTGAATTTATTTGGAATAATCTCCAGTTCGAGGAGATGACGCGATACCTTGTATTGGATTTGAAGTAAGACATATAGTTTTAATATTCATTATAATTAAGGATTTATCAGAATTTCGTTCTGTACGAAAATCAAAGGAGTGGGAGAGGAATTCTGTGGCCCACCCCCGATGAAATCAACAGCGATCAACCCGATGCGAGGACCATTTTCTAACGCACCATCCCAGACCTCCTTCACCCCGAAAATACAGATAATGATTAGGATAGCAGAAGCCAAGTATATCCTAGCCAACCAATTCCAAAATAAAAATAGGAAACGAACAAAATACGCAAAAATAAATAAGACTGACATAAAATGAATATACATTGGTGGTACCTATGTATGTATGTACGTTGTAAAATGTAATAAAATATAATTATTTTCCTATTAACCAAAAGTATATAAATTATAATATGTGTATTCGCTTCGCATTCTTGGACCCTTATAAATGCCTTCATCTTCGAACTCTTCATTGACATCATAATCAAGAAGCATGTTGTGTAAAATAATACAGCTACACACATAATATTAACGCGCCTTTATCCGGTTTGTAATGGAGTGTTCGACACTAGTCACCAATTTCACCTGCGGCTATTGTATTGTATAATCAGGTGATTCTTGCCGGTGTTGTTTGACTGGTTTTGCCATATTTGACATCATTAGTTGAAATCCATAATTTAAATTCTCTGAAATACTCGGCTGACTTATCGGTATGAGGCAATTCGAAGCGATACTTCTTTGGTAGGAACCACGCCCTAGGAAATGAAGAGTTTACACCACATAAACATTAAATTATGAATATAAGGCTAATTGAAAAGTCCCCGGTCTACCATAGTAAAACACATTTTTTTGGCAAAATTCGATTTTATTATTCAACATAGTTGCCTTCGAGGGCGATACAGCGATTATAGCGATCTTCCAACTTTTCGATATTATTTTTGTAGTACGATTTGACTTTTGCTTCAAAATAGGCCTCAGTTTCGGCGATACTTCTTCAATGGCGCTAAATTTCTTTCCAACGAGAATTCTTTTGAGGTCTGAGAACAGGAAAAAGTCGCTGGGGGCCAGATCTGGCGAATACGGTAGATGTGGAAGCAATTCGAAGCCCAATTCATGCAATTTTGCCATTGTTTTCATTGATTTGTGACACGGTGCATTGTCTTGATGAAACAGTACTTTTTTCTTCTTCAAATGGGGCGTTTTTAACGATTTCATCCTTTAAACGATCCAATAACGCTATATAATAATCGCTGTTGATGGTCTGGCCCTTTTGGAGGTAATCAATGAATATTATACCTTGCGCATCGCAGAATACTGATGCCATAACCATACCAGCTGACTGTTGTGTTTTTCCTCGCTTTGGCTTCGGTTCATCGTGTGCAGTCCACTCAGCTGACTGTCGATTGGACTCCGGAGTGAAATGATGGAGCCATGTTTCATCCATTGTCACATATCGACGCAAAAATTCAGGTTTATTGCGCTTGAACAGCTTCAAACACTGCTCAGAATCATTAACACGTTGTTGGTTTTGATCGATTGTGAGCTCGCGCGGCACCCATTTTGCACACAGCTTTCTCATGTACAAATATTCGTGAATGATATGATGTACACGTTCAGCTGATATCTTCACAATGTCTGCTATCTCGATCAATTTCACTTTACGGTCATTCAAAATTATTTTGTGAAGTTTTTTGATGTTTTCGTCGGTGACAGCCTCTTTTGAGCGTCCACTGCGTTCGCCGTCTTCGGTGCTCATTTCACCACGTTTAAACTTAGCATACCAATCAATGATGGTTGATTTTCCTGGTGCAGACCCCGGAAACTCTTCATCAAGCCAAGATTTTGCTTCAACTGTATTTTTTCCCTTCAAAAAGCAATATTTTATCGGCACACGAAATTCTTTTTTTTTCATCTTTTTTCAAATAACAAAAGTAGCTACACTCACAACGCAATATCTCACAAACTAATGGTCGGACTGCTGTAAAATTTTGACACGTATCGTTTGAAGGTTGGTACTAACTAAAAATCATATATCACCGGGGACTTGTCAATTGGCCGATTATCTGCGGATTTAACAAATCTGAAGTAATACTAACCCGCAACATGGAATATCTGAAGTCTCGGCGTTATACTGCTCTAATTCGTCGATTAATCCGATGACTAATGCTTTTGGAAGACAAATAAAATTGTTTAAAATTGTTTTCTTCAACATCAAAAGGATTTGTTGAATCCCGTATATAACGGAGATGTTGTCTTCGACTTTCACTGAAAATTAACACTAGAAAATCAAAATATATTGTTATCAACCAGGTAGCGTTACATATTTATTTTAAACAATAATACATAATTTGATTTATCTCAAAAATAAAATATTTTGCAAATAAAAAACCAAATGTTAGATGATGGTTATTTTTACAGAAAACAATAAACAACAAAATGTTTATATTATATAAATAAGTTATTATGTACGTAATTTATCAATTAAATATTATTATAAAATAGTAAAACTCACCGGATTATTTATATATTTTTACAAAATATTACGCTTTAAACACAACCACACCACGTTATGTCTTAGTTAACAGGTTTTTTAAAAGATTGTCATAACTCGAAGAACGTACAGAATTGCAAAATAGCCTTAGGTAAGAGAAATTTTTAAGACCTCCGTGGCGGTCAATAAGTTTTTAAACTGCAGCAACCTAGTAGTCTAAAACGGCCCATACCAGAGCCTTCTAGAGTATAGAGCCATAATCATACGTCATAGTTTTTTAGAAGCTCTTTTAGTGGTATAACTTTTCATTGTTTGTCCAAAACCATCTTGATGTAAATAGAGCCGAGCCGCCATGTGAAAATGAACTTAAAATAAGAGATATAGAAACACGAAAAATTCATTTATTTTCATCGAGTTTCTATGAAAAAGCGCGGTTTCGATTGACAATAAAATATGAATTAAATGTTAAATCCAGTTAAATAATTTTTTCTGAAATTGCTGACAAACAACTCAATGTCTAACTCATTTAAAACACAGATTCTCAAATTTCCCTATTTTCCAACAATAATCAAAAGAAATAAGGGAAATTAAATTAAAAAACATTCTACAACAATAACACAATGTATTAAAAAGAGAAAATTCAATTTAATGACGTCACCAACAAGGATCGTCAATTCACATTTAAAACCAATGGTAAGAAAAAAGACAACACGTCAAACAATAATCAAAATAAAATAAATCAAAAAGAGCCAAACAATCTAGCATGCTTTGCAAATTCAAAATAACTATACATAGAAAGATATTCGAATTCGAATTCAAATTTGAATAGAGGCAATGAAAGAGATGATTATTGTATTGTTTATAAGTTTCGAGTTATATTTATGACGTATACATACTTGATTTCGAATGTGTACAATCAGAACCATCTTGAAGTGAATAGAGCCGGCATGTGAAAAATGAACTTAAAATAAGGGATATAGAAACACTAAAAATTCATTTATTTTCATAGTGTTTATATGAAAAAACGCGATTTCGATTGACGATAAAATATGAATTAAAAGTTAAACCCAGTTAAATAATTTTTTAAGAAATCGCTAACAAACAACTCAATGTCTTACTCATTTAAAACACAGATTCTCAAATTTCCATATTTTCCAGCAATAATCAAAAGAAAATAAGGGAAATTAAATTAAAAAACATTCTACAACAACAACAATGTGTATTAAAAAGAGAAAATTCAGTTTAATGACGACATCATATCTCCACATCTAAAACCAATGGTAAGAAAAAAGACAACACGCTTCCGCTCAACAATTAAAATAAAATAAATCAGAAAGAGCAAACAGAAAAAAATAAATCAATACAATCAGTGCGTAGAAAACAAAAAATCAAAACAATCTAGCATGCTTTGCAAATTCAAAATAACTATAGAAACATATTCGAATTCAAATTTAAATGGAGGCAATGAAAGAGATGATTATTGTATTTTTTATAAACGAGTTATGTTGATGACGTAGTATATTACAAAAACAACAATATTTTAAATTTCAAAAGTACCTTATTTTTGATGACGATTTTCACTTAGAAATAAACATTTTCAAGACTCGATTTTTCAATCAAATAATATTACATGTTTCATGAACATTTTCATATAAAAACAAAACAAAAGCTCACATTTCTAATAAACTAAAACTGTAAATGAAAATAACCGTTTCCCCATATAGTTTCATAGTAAAGGAAAAATTGTTTGTACCTTATTTTAAGCTTAGTAAAAAATACAATCGATACTGGAGGCTCTTATTTATACAGTAGGCTCTGGTACAATGTATCTAAGGCCGGATAATGTCGTATTCGTACTTCTTTTATTGTTGGTTGGCGTTCCTATAGTGGTAAACAAGAGTACAGTTGAGTAGTCTTTCCATCACCAAATCTATGAGAATCGATGACAATGGTGTATTACATATAACATATTGTAGTTCAGAAGGTTTAGGAAAGTATCAAGATTTAGATCCGTCATAAATCTCCACCCAGTTCCTTCTGCCTTCTTTGGCACCTAGTTGAAATATTTGTGAAATTAATGCAACATTAAATGAAGAATATCATTAGGAATAGAGAATGTCATTAGGTTGTAGTCTCACAGTATCGAGAATATTTTTTAATACAAACGAATTTTAAATATTATATCTACTATCCATTGTAAGGTTGCTTAGTATTTGAGGTACAAAATTTTTGCAGAAGAAGTGTGTAGTATTCTATATTTAGGAATGTGTGTAGTATTCTATGTAAAGTACATAATGTGAAATATTTTATGTTTAGGAATATCTCAAAAGGTGTTGCATGTACTTAAAGCGCCCTTTACTTATTGACTAATTTACATTCAACTTGAATACTGTAGGTACTTAATGCAATATGAGACTGAACACCTTATCACAAATGTTTTAAAAAAATGTATAAGCTAAGCTAGCGTTAAGTATAAAAGAAGAAATCAAAATTCGATTATTTTAATAAATATTTGGTTCTTAAATTCGAAAACTACGTAATTGTCTGAGCCCGTACTTCATTTTTCGCGGGTACAGGTAAATCTCTGTATAAGAGTAGTATAGTCTTACAAAATTGCTCGTCAATGTCAATGTTCGGCCTTTTATTTTGCTTTGCGTATCTGTCCTCAAAATGGCATTATACGTAGTTTGAACGATATCACCATAAGGATTTGTTTTTTGGGGTTTGCTGAGGGCCGACTGTAAAACTTGGTCTATTTCAACATCCTTCGCTTATTCATTGGACATTCAAAATGATTTGATTTCATTCTAAAAACATGAATGTAACTATGTGTAGTAAAAAATCTTTTAACATACGATATAATAATAAACCATATCCGACTTTTGTTCTTTTATTTTTTCAAAGCTTTATATTTATCCAGGAACCATTTAACACTTAATAACAATAACAATTTGAACCTTGGATATAGATATACACTTGCATTATGCCTTCTCTCTTTTCTTTAGAGCTTCATAGAATTTTTTAGCAATAGGCTGTTTTACATTTTAAAATATGTGCAGAAATAGTACTTATTTAATAACAGCTAGTTGCTTAGTGTGGGCCGCACACCCAGTTATTTGGAGTTAAAATTAAAAATGATCCGATTCATCTTCATTTGTATCCGCATACTCCTTATTGACTAAATTTTTTGTTCAATTTTCATCTTAAGATAATATTTCATTTTCAATGCAAAAAATCTTCTTCATCTCATCATCATTTTGATTTTGTTGAGCTTTATTTTCTTTTTGATCAATACATATTTTTGCTTATGCAAAAATTCGATACATTTGATCACGTTGGCTCCATTATCAGAGATAACCGAGTATATTTGATTCATGTTAATTGAAAATTCTTTTAACGCTTTAATCAAATTATCTTTGATGTAAGTCGAAGTAAGGGAGTTAATTCCGTCATAATAATTGTCCTGAAGCAAAATTCATTTTTTTTTATAAACTGAATATTTATATGCAGTATACTTCGGTTCAAACGAGTAGCCACGTTGATTGTAATGCAGGTCATTCGATTTTGTAGCGCAATTATAATTTTTGTCGAATTTCGTCGGCAAACTGGAATTTGTTGTTTTATGTTTTCAAAAGTCTCAGATCCTTTCTTATTAAAGCTTTCATTAAAGGATCTATAATTTTTTGAAAGCCTCTATCTTGGAGCAACAAAAATGGTCTCCCTTTTTTAGTAACAAGCTGTAAACATTTCGAAGTTGTGTTACGTTTAGTGAAATTGTTATAGTTTTTTCTGCACATTTAAAAAACTTTTAAATAAATTTGACGCAGAACACTTTCCGTCATCAAGTTTTCATTTTTTGGTATGGACCTTCTTTTGATGTTGAACGATTTTGAATTTTTCTAAGTGAATTCTTAGGATATGCCGCTCAATATTTGAAGCACTGTTCTTTCTTCCATCTAGAACTTGTTGGCAATCGTTTATTGTACAATAGCTAATTTTAAAATAGGTACATTAATTAATTTTCTTTTGAAGGCAATGACTATACTGACAACCGCACCATTCAAAATACCAATGCACAAATTAAAATGGAAAGTTTGTTCGAGTAATTACAATTACGCAAGCAACCAAAACTTTCGCCGCATAACCAATTTTAGCGGCATAATTTCGCCGTATTTTTAGATAAAGAAAATTAATTCGATACATCTTGAATTAATTTTTAGTCTGAAAATGGGGTGGTAGAATTAAGTTACTAATTATAGGGTATACATTTAGTTTTAAAATGATTAAAGGATTGTCAGCAATTAAATGTGTCATTGAAATGATATTTTGAGTGAAACGTGCTCCAAAATCTTAAACCGAAAGTCTAAACTAACATTTGACAAGATTGTTACTCCTATATTATCGAATTATATGCTGTTTACCGTTTTTTAATTTTTTAAACCATGCAGTAAATTAATCTTTAGAGTTTTTTTCAAAGTTAATTTTCCCATTTTCCAGATTTTACACACCATTTACAAAACACGGGCTTTTGTAGTCAGGCTTTTGAAAACAAGAGTCCTAACAACGTAAAAAATTATCCAAACCATATGAAAATATTTTCCTTGCGCGCGAGTTTCGTTTGTTATTTTACTTGAATCAATAAAAAAATACTTTATTGATCACTTTATTAATTTTTTTTTAACAATTTATTTTATTACTCTCTTTCAATTACAAATGGTCCAAGTGGTCGACTCTTTCAATTACAAATTTTTATATTTCTAGTAAAATTCACGTTTGTTGGGGTGTAACTCACTGGTTAGCCCCATAACTAATTAAACCTATTTACTAATTTTAATTTGGTAAGTTCACTAGCTCAAGTGGCCTCGCTCTTTGGAGTCTTCTTTCAACGATAGGGTTAACTATCATATGTCGAATATAGGGGTTTCCATTTTCCTGGAGCCTTATTTCGTGTTTTGCGGCATGCATTTTTATTTCATCTTTGATGTATTCCATCCGTAGGTCCCTGTGAAGGTCTTCATTTCTTGCGTACCATGGAGTATTGACGATGCTACGAAGAACCTCGCTTTGAAACGTCTGTATCATTTTGGCGTTTGTTTGCTTGGTACATTCCCAGAGTTGTATACCGTAGGTTCATATCGGCTTCAAAATTTGCCGATATAGCAGCAGCTTATTGTGAATTGTAAGCTCAGAGCCTATACCTATGCGCCAATACATTTTTCTGAACTTTATGTTAAGTTCTTCTTTTTTCTTTTTGACATGCTCTCTCCACTTGAGCTTGGCATCGAGGGTCATGCCAAAAGGTATTTAGCTGTATTTGCATATGGCACGAGTCGCGAGGTAATTTCTATAGGTAGGTGGTAAGCCTTTTTATAAGTAAAGCTAATATGCGTGGAGTTTGTCTCATTAAGTTTGATTCGCCAACGCTTTGTCCAATTACAAACCGCATTGGTATTGGTCATCCTCTGGAGTTTGCTCGTTGCATCAGCGACATTACTCCCAACTGCCATAATTGGTGTGTCATCTGCAAAGGTGGCTCTGGTTCCTTCATTTGTGGTTGGTATGGCCCTTGTATATAGTAAATACAGGATTGGTCCTAAAACACTCCCCTGCGGGACACCGGAAGAGATTTTCTTTAGCTAAGAGTATTTATCCATCCTCATATTTCGCTCGAAAGTGTCTATTAGATAAATAAGATCTTATTATGGCATAGAATTGTCTCGGTAGATCTCTATGCAGCTTGTATTCCAGACCACTGTGCCAGACTTTATCGAATGCTTGCGCGACGTCCAGGAATATGCTTGATCAGACTTTTTTACGTTCTAACGTTTTTTCAATTATGTTGGTGATTCTATGGACCTGTTCAATTGTAGAATGCTTTACTCTGAATCCAAATTGATGTGGAGGAGGAATTGTCGGTCCTCAATTATTGGTTAAAGTCCCTTTAGTAATAATTTTTCAAAGAGTTTTGACATAATTGGCAGCAGAGAAATTGGCCTGAATGATTTTTTATCGTTAGATGGTTTATCAGGTTTTGGTATCATGATTACTTCTGCTACTTTCCATTGATACGGAAAATATTTTAACTGAAGGGTCGCATTGATTATGTGTAGTAGCTTACGAAATCCTTTGTCTGGTAGAGCTTTGATAATTTGGCAAGTAATCAAGTCATACCCTGGGGCTTTTTTAACATTCATGTTACTTTTCACTTCTTCTTTTAATTCTTTGAGAGTTACTGGCCGTATTTCAAACTCATCTAGCTTATGAATTGATATTATATTTTCATTGGCAGTTTGTCTTTGTAGTTGTTGGAAGGTTTCCTGGAGATACCCCGCAAACAGATCAGCTCTCTCTTTGTGACCTCTTGCCCATGTCCCATCATCCTTTTTAAGTGGAGGCACTTGCATTTTGGGTCTTTTGAGTCCCTTTGAAGCCTTCCACAGTGAGTAATCAGAATTTTTTTCATTATAGGCTAACTATAGATCTGTTGATTGATTCATTTTTAACTTCTTTAAGAAAAGATTTGAGACTGATAAATAAATTCTTATAAGAATTGTTTTGTTCTCCCGTGTTCTATTAATTTGCCGAGCTCGTCGTTTTTCTCTTACCAACTCTCTAACTTCCATTGGGTAGGATATGTTAAGCGTCTTCTTATTTTGCAAAATGGGAGTGCTTACCAATGCAGCATAGTGAATTATTTCATTGAGTTCTTCCAATTCGTCTTCCAACTGTTAAGAATTTCTTATCGGTACCTGGGGAATGATTTTGTCCTCCATTTATTCACGAAAGAGATCCTACTTTGTTTTTGAATTTGTTAATCTGGGTGCACTTTTCCTTTGAATTCCGTTTCACTGACTGTCATGATAACCGGTGAGTGTTTCGGTACTCAAAATATAATTTTTAGAATTTTTAAATTCAGCAATTTTCATATTATTTTATACATTCATTTTTTGGATCATAGTTAATTGTTTAAGAATGCGAATTTATAATTTATCATAATGTAACGAAATACCAAAATAATTTTTTTCGTTATGGTAAAAATACCAGTAAACACGGTTTAAAATATTTGGATATTGGTATTGTTAACGTTACTTGAAAAAAATCCGGTATTTTGTTCCGTTACCGGTAACGTTTCGCAACACTGAATATTACACAAGAATTTAGATAAATTGTACGGCGGTGATCCCAAATAATTTTCAATTTGTCTCAGTGGGCAACTATCCTTGTGGATTTTTGGTAAACCATACATCCGAGGATTCGTACCATTATAATTTTTTAAGTTTTTCGTCACTACACTGTTAATTTTGCCTAAACGTTCCGAATAGCTTATCATTAAATTTAAACTTGTTTGAATTGAAGAAATGCCAAATTTTTGAATTTCACAATATGTATTGTTGCCCGAGAAAAGTAAGTAATCTAATTTTATTATAAAGAACAGAACCCTTCCTAAAAGGTAAGAAAAATTTATTACCTAAACCGAGAATTTTGGCCACGTCTAGAGGAATTTCTTGACACGTCAAATTTATGATCCATTCCTTTTCTGAAATAGCACCCACATATATTTTTACTGCTCGTTGGTAGTTGTTTCACCTCGCTTAGTAATGTCCGCTTCTACAGGTTGTAAAGTTGTCACAGATGGTAACGTTGAAATTCGCACGGGCAGCACAATATTTGCAAACTTTTGAATATGTCTTTCTTTAATTTTTTCCAAACAGTGCAAAATACCGTTGGTTATTGTTTTCAAAAAATCCTCATATACGTTTTCAGGAAAAATCCTTTTAATTTCTACCGTCAATTTTGCCCGTTCCAAAGTAATTTTTTAATGTTTCTGAAAACTTGAACTATCTCACTGTTGATCACCGAAAAAATAAACTTATCTTCAAAAATTTTAAATTTTTTATAAGGAATTTGGAAAATATTTTTTAATTGTCTATTTTTTGGAAAAACGTGCAGTTTTCTGCTGATGCCAAATCTTTTCTAAAATACTCTTTCATTTTTCCCACATTATCACCAAAAATTGTTCTTACGTTATGAAAAAAATTTCGATTATTGACTGTTTCCATTTTTCAACAAGTGGATTACAATATAGGGTTTCTTCTTATTAAGTTTTTATTTTAATGTATGAAAACGATTTATTTGTTTTATAACTTAATTTTATCTCTACGTTTCGACGGTATATTCCGTCATCTTCATTAAATATTAAATAAAAGAAGGAGAGAGAAATGGCATAATTATTTTACTAATTATGCCGTTTAATTTGAAAGGAGGACGAGTCCTTATCTTGTGGAAGCAAGATAATGAAAGAATAATCTGTAAAGGTACAAATACAAGGGATTTTGAATTATCTTACTTATTGCGCATGTGTTAGGGATTTAATTTTTATTTTGACTATAAAATGTTTACCGATAAAATCGTTAGTAGTAAGATAATTTTTTTGAGAAATGGACTTACCCCACTTTCAAAATAAACGTCTTAATTGACTAAAAGCCAATACATTTTCCTAAAACAAATTTTGAAGACTTTAAGGTTAAATTCAGAACAAGTTCAATCAACACAAACATCATGAAAAAAAAGTCTCTAATAGACTAAACAACGACAAGTTTTATTTTGTCATTTTACAAGTACCTACCAAACAATTTTACAAACATAAATTGTATATGTATGATAACAAATTCATATCACAGCTTGACTTAATTAATCATGTACATAATATGTATTGAGGCCAATTTCACTGCTTTCTTCTCCATATACATAATATGTAACAATAAACCACGAAGGAAATTTTCTTTTAAATAAATTTATTCAACTTTGGAATGGTTCCCATGCCTTTTTCGAGCCAAGAGTAAAATGAAAAAGAAATATGTATAACATACAAGCAAAGCAAATCTCTTAAAACAAACACAAAAAATATTAAATAATTGCGATTTTAATCATAACAATTTAATAAAATAATATTTCTTTTTCATGTTCTTATTTCCATTTTTCACTTCATTAAAATTCTTATTATTCTTATTACTACATTTTTTGCTGTTTTTATTATTATTATTACATTTTATTCACCTTAAGAACATGATTTTAGTTTTTTTCATATAAGTTTTACAAAAACAAATACATACTTTAATAACAAAAAAAAAATACAATAAAAAGCATAATTTTAATGAATAAAATATTTTTTTTTTCGAGTAGTTTTTAAACATATTTTATCTTGCTTATGATGAAGGATGATGTTCATTTTTCATAAGAATAATGAAAATAAAATAATATATTTCTTATCTAATTTATCATTTATTATGAATATGATTATCAAGTTATATGAAATACGTTTGTACATTTTATGGTTTTACATAAAAGCTATAGCGATTTTTATTCAGGAATTTCCCCTAAAATTACATAAAATAGGGTATATCTAAACCATTTTATCAAAATAAAATTATAAGTAGTGTTCCTGTCGCTTAGCTCTCTCATTACAAAAAAACCTCCTAGTTTAAAGAAACCATTATTTAGCTGGTGGGAATACAGAAGTGAATGATTTGGGTAGGTCGTAGAGCTTCATTGGTGCATAATACATTTTGATCGTATTTCCCTTCCTTTTTTAAATGGTCCCAAACGAATGATTTGTTATGGCATCCATCGGGCAGTGAAAGCAATATTAAAATAAGCGTATTCTGTAGATAAATACTTACTATAATTTTTCATAAAATAAAATTTTCGGGAATGCCTTATATATATATCATACATATAATAATTTGTAATTATTTTCTGTTGTACTCATGAGTGCATCAAGCAATAGTTGATCCAATTAATTTTTATTTTACAATGTATTAATTATTAAAAAATCATTTGAAAATCTTTCAAGTACGTGAAGAATTTAGGTACTCATATATTTTAAATATTTGTCACCATCAACTCGAGATTTCCTAAATTAAATAATAAAACAAACGAAAGATCTAAAAGATAATGAAAAGTCCAAAACCTTGTTACGGTGCAAAGCACCTTCTGGAATCAATAAAACACCCACCTTACTTTTTAAACTTTCATCTCACATTTATTTTTATTTTTATTTGTTTGTTACAATTTTTTTTCTTTTCTCTCACGCACCGTATAAAAATTTCCCCGACCGTAGTTCTATAAATGAAACTCTACATTTCAATATGCCCGCTGTTGATGTATTATGGTTTTTTTTTGGTTGCGTACTCAACTGTTTGGTTAAGATGTTCACCTGTAGAGGCGTGATGATCACCAAACTTTATGGCAAAACAGAAAAAAAAAAATAAACCTAACAATGTTGTTGTTGTATAACCGGGAAAATAAGTATAAGCGAATGAATAATGTCATTCGCTCTCTTTGATCTCTGATCAGCCACCCAGTTAGGACATCTACAGGAGTCACCAAGGAGTTATGTTTTGGATAACAGGTATAAATAATAATAACCATATATTGGTCGGATAAATAATAAATACCTACAATTAATACTATTATATTATAAACTAATTGATGAATAAAATTAATAATCATAAAATTAATAAATAAATTAACTAATAATGAATTAATAATAATAATAATAATTTATTAAATAATAAATTCCTAACACATAACTAAATAACTCCAATACTACCTGTCAAACAGTGTGGTCCTAAACAAACAAAAACAAAGAAAAGAAAAAAAAACGAAAAACAAAAAAAACACAAAATAAAGAGATTGCTGCGTCAACCATTGATTCCTGCTTTCAAAGACGGCATCGAACGACGGATTGCAGTCCCTGCCACTGAGTGCTGTTCCTGCAACTGATTGCGTGCAACAGAGGAAATAAAAAGGACAGACGATACGCGTGAGTATTGGGATAGAATCTCGGCGAGGGTTGGTTTTTGGATCGTAGACACCAGTTTAGTGTGGCGCGGTCGTATTTTTTTTTTTGTTTTTTTTTAATATATTTTCTAGGGAGCTGCGGAGGTAGAGCTCTTCATCCGGAGATCACGTTCACATACCACGCTGTGTCAGGACGGATCAACAACAGGGCGGTCAAAGGGATTTATGTCCAATATTTAAGTATCGTCGGTCCTGACGTTTTAATAACTAACAATCAAAACAAACGTCAAACTGATGTAAATGTTAATATTGTAAAAATTCAATACATTCAAAATAATTATTGTCTAAATAAATCACTATTTATAACGTAATATAAAACAGAATGTGTTTTTAAAATCATTTTTTTTCAGGGAGTGATCGTGTTAGTGAAAAAGTGTGTTTGTGGAAGTTAGTTCGTTGTTTCAGGTGAGTGATGTAGTGAGTGTGGCCAACCAACAAAATGCAGCAATTAGTCAAACAGCGGCTTATATCAAGTTTTCGTCGACATCACCAACCACCACCCCTCATGACTGAGCCATATAGTCAGTGCACAAAGCCGCAGTGGTGTTGGCGGAGATATCTGTTTGCGGATAGGATGGGAACATACCGTCGGATAGTCCAGTTCGTCCATCATATGCTTCTAGGGTGTCGTTCACGGCAAGTGTGACACGAAGCGTATGATCGGAATAGGAGTCAGCGATGACCCAGTGAGGACTCGTTTCTGATCCCAATTCCCTTCTAGGAGTGGTCAGGGTAACTTGATTACTGAAGGGGGTTGGTATATTAGGTTCGGGTTCAATAATCTTGGTCCTCCACAATTGGATTGTCTGCGGTGCTGTTTGTTGTGTCTATGGATATATCAAGCTAGCCCCCGCCTAATCGTAATAACCTTTCCATCAAAAACAAACTTTATCAACATTTTCATTTAAAAGAGCTCTGAATAGGCCGAGATGAACGCACGTCTTTTTTTCTCGTTCGAAAATTTTAAAAGGTCAATTAATAACAGCTAGCTTTCAAAATCCAAAGCAATATATTAGTGTAAGTGGTTCCAATTATAAATATAAAAATATTACAACGTTCAGTGCATAAAGTGTTTCAAGATGTCCGAGAATAAAAAGGAAGAAGTTTCAAATGAATTAATTGTGCATTGCTCAAACAAAATGTGTAAACTAATGTTTGTCAAAAACAAATATTAATGCTGTCAGCTGGGCTGTAAGAAGGTTTTCTGTCTTTATTGTTCCAGGTTATCTGCAAGAAACGCTGCAGAATTCTGTTTAGGTCAGTCACAATGGAAATATCCCATATGTGTTAAAAAGCGGGAGCCAATCTCCTTCATCACAGGAAACAATCAAACTATTAGAACAATTAATCAAGAAAGTTGATTGCGTCGTTGTACAGCAAAAAGATACTATCGAGCAAAAAAAAAAGAAATGAACGAGGCTTTAAATGCAACCAAAGAGGAGAACCGTATTTTTCGTGAAGGTATGGAGAAACTATTTCAAGAAAACAAAAGCAAGATCTGAAGCATCGATTTGAAATAGTCACAGCTGATATAGGAAGCTTAAGAAAAACAAAAAAGGTTTACTGAACTTTACTGGTAACTAAAATGGATGAATTGAAAAATTTGATCAGTTCCCAGCGCCACGTTCAAGTTACTGATGGCCTATCACCACCCTTCCCGCCGTTCTCATCCGATGAAGTTATTATGAAGATTCTAACACCTATTGTATCGGACTCTTCGCCATCACTACCTAATGAGAAAGCCGTTCGGGTTGAGAATTCGGATAATCCAAGTTCGGATTGTCCAACCGTGGAATTGCGTACAGTACTCGTTGTTCGAAGGAAGTATTTGTACAAAATATTTTCCGGCTTCATCCAACTACCTCCGAGGCGATATCCCATTACAATACATCAAACGTGTCGTGCTTCTTACTGTCTCCTAGAGACCGGGATCTAGCAGAACTGACGTTTGTATCTTTCAATATTGGAGTCATCGAAAAATTCCATGGTACCTTGAAAAACCTGATTTTTGGCCACCTGTGTCACTATTCTACTTTTCCCTGGGGATAGGGAATGAAGGAAAAATTTCAAATATTCCTTCTAGCAGTTTTATCACAATTTTTTTTTTCCCAATTCCTTAAAAGTTTATTCTGGTAACCAAGGAACAAATTCCCAGGGAAATTGAGTTTGGTTCAAATCTTCAACACGGCATCGCACAAAATTGTTAGGAAATGCCAACTTTTATGTTAAATTAAATAGTTTTGTATGTTTCTGTAACTTTATATACGAATATGTAAAATAAAATCTGGATATTCTTTAATTCTGTTGAGAAATTTATAGTAATATTTGAAATGGCGCGACAACTATTAGTTTATATGGATGATGATGCAGATGATAATCAGTATAATCTTCGGATTAAAAAAAAAAGCTTCGAGATAGCTCAAACCCTTTTGATATCTATGAAAATGAGTTTAATGCCACAAGAAATTGCATTAGTTTCAAGAGGAAAATGCTCGTGGCACTAAGCTTTTTATCAGACGGTAATATATCTCAAAATTGGTGAGTATTTGAAAGTTTTAAAAATGATGAATTCTGTTCTTATAGGTTCATTTCAAAAAAAGATTGGTGTGAATTATTTAACATGTGTATCTCAATCAATTGCATGCAGATGCATTAAAGAATTTTCCAAAATAGTAAACAACCATTTGATGCCGGATTTTATACATTTTCCTCAAACTACTAATGAAATTAATAATATTAAATTGCAGTAAGTCGTATTGTTAAATTTAAAATGTAACTTACCAAATGTAAATGTTGTTTACCGCTAGATTTTATGAAAAATTCAACTGGCCGGGGATCATCGGATGTGTGATGTTTCACTGTTTAGACCCAACAAAAGAGTGGAACGTGTTTATCTTAACCGCCATCATTACCATTCGAAACATGTTCAGTTGGTAAGCATCAAAATTGCTTGAGCTTTTCTAATTTTCTATTCATAACGTTATATTTATAGATTTGTGATTATAATTTAAAAATGTTAAAGGTTAATTTAAACAATTATTTTATTGGTATAGGGCTCTTTATTTTTATTTATTAGTACTTGAGCTTTCAATCCCACTTCGGGATCATTTTCAAAAGCGATTCACTTTAGAAAAAGAAGTAGATAACAAAATTGCATTTTTGGACATTTTGTTAATTCACGAACCAAATGGCAAAATTTCTTGTGATTGGTATCATAAAGATATATCGGTCAGGCCGATATATAAATTTTCATTCTTGGCTTCCCACCACTTACAAAATTAACACTATACAAATTTTAACCCAAAAAATTATAAAGCTTTCCGATACAAAATTTCACAAACAAAATTTAAAAATTCTAAAAGACACTTTAGTGCTCAACCAATATCCCGAAAAATTAATAAAAAAGGTAATTTGGAAAACAAGAAATTTTCAGAGAAATACTATATCTAGACCACAAAATGAAATTACAAACTTTTTGGCTATTCCTTATATAAAAAATCTTTATGAGAAAATAAAACGTTTATTCAAGAATTATAATTTCAAAATTGTGGGATGTACAGCTACAAGCCTAAATGGAAATATTTTTTCCAAAATTAAAGACAAGGTACCTTTAAGAAAACAATCAAATGTGGTTTACCAAGTCCGTTGTAGTTGCAACGCCACGTATACTGGACAGACAAAACAATTTTTGGAAAAAAGAATTTATCAACACCGATATGACACCAACAAAGATCTAAATTCAAATATTTATTAGTGCACTTACACGGCATCTGAAAAATTCCAATCATTTAATCAATTTAGATAACGTCAAAATTCTCGATAAACAAACCAATTTTAGGAAAAGATCGATTTTGGAAATGTTACATATTAAATCAAGTAAAAATTCGATTAACATTGTAGAAGATTATGCTTATATTGGCAACTCGTATGATTTATTTATATAAGTTTTTTGTCTCACCTCATTTTATTTTTATTCAATTGTACAACCTTTCTACATGAAAAACGCTTTAGCCAGGAAAAGAAAATTATTTTTCGAAAAATTGTCTAGGCTGTGCGTTTCCATGAAAAATTGGTTTTTGTAACAAATGTTTGATTGTTTTATGTAAAATTTTTATTTAAAAGGAACCTATTTTGGAAATAATTTTTCATTATGCTTTTGAAAATGATCCCGAAGTGGGATTGAAAGCTCAAGTACTAATAAATAAAAATAAAAATAAAGAGCCCTATACCAATAAAATAATTGTTTAAATTAAAAGATTTGGCTCAATATAAATAAAAATAATTGTTAAAGGTTAATGTTAAGTATGGCGGTTCTAATCATGACATACCGATTTGGAGGAAATCTCTTGCCAAAATATAATAAATACGATGCATGGGAATTGCAAAACACATGGTTGTTAGGTGATTCAGTTTATTTATATTATAAAAAGATATACGTGTACAACCATACATATAAATCCAGTTTAATTTTATTATAAAAAGATATATGTGTACATACATAAATATAAATTAAAATAAAATAAGGAACAAACAATACATCAATTTAAAAAATCCATAAAACAAAATTTTCTTGGTTTTCTTCTAAATATTCTGTTTCTAAAAATTCGCGTAGCGTCTTTGAGATCAATCGTCGAAATATGTATATCTCGTTTGATCCAAACGATTCAAAAATCCATTGATCAAAGGCTGCGATTACGCATCCTTGACGGTCACCTTGTTCACTTCTTTAGCGTCTAAAAATAACCGTGCTTTGCCGTTCGACTTCATTATCAGAGCCATTAGGGAGCACCAAGAGCTTTGGCTTTCCTCAATCACATCTAAAGCCAACATCCTATCCAGTTCGTCATACATCACCTTTTGCCTTGCTGTGACAAGGGGTAAAACCGTTGTTTTACCGGTTTGGCATATCCGACTTCAATGGTATGGTTTAACAAGGTGATCTTACCAAGCCCTAGTTTTGAACTGGACGGCAATTTGTTTACTATGGTATTTAACTTTTTCTGCTCCTCCATTGACAAAATATGAAAATTTTCCGAACTTGTAGTCTCTGAACTTCCGGAAGTAACATTCAACGATGATAGTTTTGGAATGATCCTGAATTGATTCCAGAAATCTATCCCTAGATGAAGCGGTTGTTCCAATGAAGGCACGATGTACAATATTCTATATTTCCAATCACTACTCTGTTTGGAGATTATTCGTTCATGACCTACATAAATTCTTTAAAAAAATTAAAATGAGAAGTGTTACTCTAGTTTTAAAAAATGCTCACGTCTCAGACGTGTCGAAAACCTTGTTAAATAACCTTTTTGAAACCATTTAATTGACGAAGATTGAATCAGAATATGAATTTGTTTTAGTGAAACCTAGTATTCGTGAGGCTTTAATTGATAGAGAATGCAACTAAATACGAATCCAAAATGTTCGCGTAATTTTGATTCCATTTTTTGAACTTTGGGCTAAGTTCTAAGACAGCATACTTGCGACTACTAAAAAAAACCACTTTTATTATGTTTAATTTAAAGGTTACAACACTTTAGATAAACTTTCAAGTTTATAATCATGGAAAGTCTGTAAAGTATCGATTAACAATAAAATAAAAATGCCTGAGAAAAAAAACTTGTAGTTATGATGACATTTTAAAATCTTAATTAATTGACGGTCATAATAAATGTGTTTACAAACCAAAGACAAACCCGTTAAGTAAGAGCCTTTAAAAATCATTAAACCTCCATTATCAATAATACTAAACCTATATATTAGGTAATACATAAACAAATTATTTGCAAATTATTATATTAAAAACTCATTAAAATCAGCTACCCAATTAATAAAAACGGAAAACGATACTTCCAATAAACAAAACAAATGATATAGAAACATTAAAAATTAACTGCAATTTACCAGAAAATATTTCGACAAAAATCCCCAAACAAAACCGCAGCACAACACAGGTAAAATCACACCAAAAAAGGTGCAAAAGAATTTAAGCAAAAAATAATAATAAGATGATGATAATCTTTTTGATAAATTGCATTTTATGAAATCTCCTTTTTCTTATTCTTCATTAAATTATTTTAGTTTATTATACAAAAAAAAAACAAAATTTTTATAAAAAAAACAATTGAACAAATTGCATCTGCAAAATATAACGTTCACGGTTAAATATGTACCTATGATAAGGAAATTAATTACAACCTATTTATAGCCAACTAGCTAAGTAAAAGATATTTAAAAGCTTTATACATAATTACAAACTCATTTTTTGTTTGTTCACCGTCAAATTAAATAAAATAAAACGGGGTATATAATATATCTTACGTCATTACAAATTTGTTGATATCTTAATCATAATATGTGAAAAAATTCTGTGAAGTTAAAAAAAAATACAAAAAAGAAAACATTTCGAATATTAGCATCATTTCACAAACCGCGGTATATTATTGTGATTAAAGTCTTATTTTTTTTTATTTAAACGATTATTAAATTAAACAACCACAAAGAACATACACACAAACTTAAATACAACTATTATTATTCACGCGGTTCCGACAAAAGACACACAAAACTTGCATCTTTTGATCTTACACTAAAATTGTGTGTGCACAAAGAATTTAACATTTGAACCGTCTAATTTGTGATAAACGTATGGCATAAAGAGCCGTCGCATTCGTACACACCTTTTCTAGGGAATCTTTGAGTCATAATAAGCGGTTTGTTAAATTTTAAGTTTTATTTTTGGATAAAGATTCATCATAGTTGTGTGTTTATCCGCATTCTAACGAGAGGAATCTTTCGTTAACATATAATTCATTTAATTTATTTAGTGATGGAAGTTTGTTAATAAAACTGTTAATGTGACTAATTCAATTGGAATAATTTAAAATTTTAAAAATCATAAATATTATTTTATATTGGCTTAGACAGGTGTTCAATATTTTTAATTTATTTGAAGTTAATATTTCCGAAAATTGTAAGAGTTTAATCCAATTTCGAACTGATGAGGAGAAACGCTCATTTCTGATGAGAAAGAGATGATTGTGAAAAACAGTCTTTCTCATCAGGCCGCGGTGACTGATCTGATTGTATCACAATTTAGTTTATATTTACCACATATCATGATTTCCAGATAACGTTCAACTTCGTATACGTAGTTTCTTTCAATTTTGTTTTATTCATCACTTATTTTCAACACCTTTGACATTGTTAAATTTAGGAGACAACTTAATATAAAAATCTTTAAAGTATGGTTTTCAAAAATTAATAGTAACTTTAGAATAAATGAAAATAAATCGCAAAATATCACAGTAAGTAATTTGAAAATCGTGATATACAGACTGTACAAAAAAAAATTTGTTAAAACTTACTTACACAGGATAGTCCTGTGTGATTGTGACGAAGAAAACAGTTATAAGGGAATTCGTGGCTGTGTTAGTATAATTCGCTAATACAACCTGCACAGTACATTCATTTATATATGTAGTAGCATGTAAATTAGGGTACAACCAGTTCAGTCGCCGCGACCTGATGAGAAAACTGATTTTTCATAATCATAAGCTCAATTTGAAACTGGATTAAATTATGTCTGGTGAAGCTGGCACGTAAAAGGCAATGGCAACACTTTTAGTACATCAAATAAAAGACACAGCTGTACTAAAAAGTTAGCACGTAAAATGTAATAATTGATAGGCCGGAATAAAGTTAGCACGAGAAAAGGGAAAATCAAAGAATAACAAAAATGCTATTAGAAGATAAACTAAACTTATTTTCATGTAATCAAAGTTTTTTTTTTCAGTTGGTTCGGTTTTGGTTTCGGTTTCTTGATATTTCAAAACTTGAGTTTGGTTTGGTTTTGGTTTAAAGACTGTGTAATTTTTTGGTTTTGGTTCAGATTCAGAATTTAGATTCAAATTTTTATTCTTAATTAATTCTCGATATTCAAATAAAAACAGCTTTAAGTCCGATTTAGTTAGATGAGGAAAAATGTACGCCCGACAATTTTTTTGCAGGCCGGTTACAGCTGCATGCAATATAAAAATTCGAATGAGTTAAACTGAGAAAAAATATACAAACAAAATTGGTTGTCTTATGTATAATTTTTTTGACGGTTTTGATTGTATGCTATATTTTTGACATGGACTGAAGGCGAAGAAAACAAGTTTAAATTTTGAAATTTATTAAAAATTGTTCAATTATGGAAGATTTTGATAATATTAAACTATTAAAAATTATATTTAGCGATAGTGACAGTGACGAAGATAATTTTTTGTTAAAAATAATCTTGGATGATGAAGAAATTTCAAAAAAAAAAAAATACTGGGTTCGGCCATATTATTTAGATCGAGACCAATCTGGAGCACATACAAATGTGTTTTTACCGTTAAAACTAAATGATCCAGATTTGTTTCATAGTTACATGCGAATGTCGTCAGCTCAATTCGATGAACTTTTAAATCTAATAGGGCCAGCTATACCAAACATAATGTGATTTGAAAAAGCATTGAACCGAGTACAAGGTTAGCTTTTACCATCAGGGAAGAATAAGAATTAATACATTGTGTACATAACATTTTAATTAATTTACTTAATATTTTATTTTAGATATTTGGCATCAGGCGAATCACAAAAAACTTTGTCAACCGCCTACAAATGTTCGCCGGCCAGCGTTCATTTTATAATTAAGGAAACCATGCACGCCATATTATATTCTCTGAAATCCAAAGTGTTTCCAAAAATAAGCGAGGACAACTTTTTAGTAGTGGCAAATGGATTAGGCAATAGATGGGAAACACATTACAATACAGGTATTAATCTAAATTGGCGCATATAAATTAAAAAAGCAACAAGCTAAACTTTTGTTTATCTATATAGCTCAACTCTTTTAATTATAAAAAGTTCCACTCAATCGTATTGTTGGCGATATGTGATACTGATCACAATTACAAATTTATAATGTGTGATATAGGAGCCGCGGGAAGGCAGAGTGATGGGGGCATTTTCCGAAGTAGCAAGTTTGGAAAACAATTTTTTTCGAATTCTCTACGGTAAGTAAAAATATATTTCAGCCGGTAAAATAAATATTTGGTAAGTTTATATCATTTCGTTTAGGATACCACGGCCATCGAATTTGTCAGCAACAATAAAAAATGTTCCATATGCTTTCGTTGCGGATGACGCATTTGGTCTGCATGAGAACATTTTAAAACCATTTTCAAAAGCGCCTCTTACCATAGCTCAGAAAATTTTTAATTACAGGCTGTCAAGGGCCCGTCGCATAGTCGAAAATTCATTTGGAATATTGGTATCTCAATGGAGAGTATTTAGGCAGCCCATAATAGCAAACTTAAGTATTCTATGTTCAGTTTTTATTTAAGTTATTTTATTAAAATTTAATTTTATATAGATTGATACTGCAGAACAAATATTTATTTATTATCAATTCCATGCTTGGTTTTATTAAGCGTTGGACTGGGGATATTCATGATCTAGAGACAATCAAGATCCTGTATTATGCCTACGTGAGATCTCAACTTGAATATGCTGTCAACATCTGGTGTCCTTTTTACGACGAAACTATCAACAAAATCGAGAGTGTCCAAAAAAAGTTTATACGGTATATAACGTGTAAAGACGGATGGGATTATGACCATGACTTACCGCACCACGTTAACCTAAAGCGATTACCATCATATGCTACTGGATGCAAAACCTATCAAATGACAACATTGGCAAATAGACGAGAGCTTTTAAAGTGTTCGTTTATTGGAAATATTTTACTTGATCAAATCGATGCACCATCCATACTGGAATCAATTAAAATAAAGGCACCGAGTAGGAATTTAAGAGATCATGAGTTCCTTCATCTAAATAAACACAGAACAAACTATGGTGACAATGAACCGGTAAACATGATGTCGAAGAGTTTTAATAAAATCGACCATCTGTTCGACTTTTACTTAAGTAAAAACAGCTTTAAACGTAGGTTGAAGCAACATTTTGCTCCAACCTAAAAATATTTTTATGTCAATTTTTATTCTTTTTTTTGTTTAATTTAATTTTTATTCTACCATGTTCAATATGTTATAAATTCAAGTCATATTTGTAGACTTTTCTCAATATAAATAAATAAATAAATAAATCACCAAATTATTATATTCTGGTTACATTTATCAAAATTTAATAAAATTATATACATAAAATAATTCAAGTATAAATATAAATAAAAAAATAAAAAATTAAAATTTACTAATGATCTAAAAGATGCTTTGACATCAATTTCTTAAATGCATCTCTAGACTGATTAAAGTCAAAAGCAGACCGTACTTTATTAAAAGCTGCCGATGAATGATAAATCGGCTCACATTTACCGTAGTTTTTCTTGCAAAGTGGAAGCTTAATTTGGAAATATTTATCGCGCAGCACACGTAAAGGAGTATATATATCGAGCAAACACAATATTTCTGAACAATCGATTTTTGATACTAGTAAGTCACGAACAAAGTTTGCGCTCTTCTCAATCCTACGAATAAAAAGAGGCTCAATGTTTATTAATTTACACCTACCTCGATACGCTGGAAGTATGAAAGCAGGTACGCTTGTATCTCTAGGTAGCCTTCGTAAATAGTTGGCGCTTGTGACTGCCTCCACAACTGGTTGAGACAACAAACCAGTCCTACGCCATATATTTCCGATAATTTAATTGACAGCAAATATAAGGAGCCTAAATACAAAATATTTTAATGCTACCAAATTGGCTAAGGAAAGCCGCGATAAATTTGCAGAATATTTTAGTTCTGATGAAGGCTGTACCTTGGCAAATGGAGCAAATTTAATATGTAATGTTTAGCAATTCCGGTAATTTAATTTTTAAATTAATGAATTCTTATTATCGTCAAACAGGTAACTCAATGGAAAAATTTACGAAGAGGAATAACGAGCCGAGAAATTGTTAAGAGGGGCTTTTGTTTATCCAGATCGATTTATTTGGCGGATTTTTCTTGCTTTTTGCTTTCCTTTTCATGGAAATTTCACACTGTTTTTTTTTTTTTAATTATTAAAAGCCACTAACATCCCGATCCAAGTTTAATGGTCGTACCCACCATCTACGTTTCGACTTGTTTTTGTGCTTTTTATACATTATGTTTAACGTATACAAACCGATTAAATAATCGAGACCATTTATTGTCTCTTCGTAATCCATAAACGCTAATAATAACACACGCTAATAATAACACAAAATATTTATCACACTCGAATTAAAATTATTCAAAGAAATGTCAAAACAAAATTATGATGATGCAGTTTGACAAACGTAACGGATGTAGGTATTGTGTTTTAAAGAAGGGTCGAAGCGGATGGATTAAAAATGGACGGAATGGAACGGATACATTCTGTTTGAACCTTTAACTTAATCTGTTTTTCCCCTCCAATTTATTTTTATTTTTATATCATTATTCACGGTGTGCTGGAAACGAATTTTAATGAAAAGTTCTGTCACTAAAGAAAATCATAGTGAACCTCTTTGAAGGGAGTGTCCTGAGCTCGGAACAGTTGAAATTAAAATCATTGGAAGTGCCGTTTTGTTGGCGGCAATTTTAAAATTTGAATAAATTTCACAATATGAATGCTTCTTTTATATACGTAGTTTTTCATTTAGAAGTTTGAGATTTGTCTGTATTTTCAATTAAAATGATTTTTTCGGTTTTTTATAGACAAAATATATTATTTTTAATAGCATTCCCATTATTACGACTTGTCAGTCAATAAAATAAAGAGGCTATCTTTCCACAATACATCTACCAAAAAAAAAGTAAAAATTCATCCCCCCCCCCCCCCCCCCCGTAATTTCCCTAAGGGTTTTTAAGATCTACGATGTATTTTACCCTTTCAAAAAATGGAAACTTTGATTAAACTCCTGGTAGTGGTAGTTTGGTTTCGTACTGATAAAAATTTGATCTACTCTCTACTCATCAGGAAGCCACGACTAAACTACAAAATACAATTCCCAACTTTTACGTATAATACTAGGTAAGAACGTAATAATTTAGCGAATCATATTGAACAAATTTAAAATACTATTTAAAATAATAGCGGTATTTTGTTGAGCAAAATTTAAACAAATTTAGTTTTGATTTTATTTTTGTCCTATTTATTCCTATTGTACTACTACGATTTAAATAAAGAGACATTTTGTTTGGGCTTTATTTAAATCATGCGGCGCTTTATATCCAATGCAATTGTTGTTGTAATTTTGTCAACAAAATACACTTATTATAAAATAAATAAAGCCGAAAAAATCATATTGTGTAATTGATAATGCAGACAAATCTCAAACTTCTAAAGGCGAGACCAGACGATGTGAAAATCGACAAATGTAGTTGATATGTATACATATAGTATGACATCACATGTCCTATGGTCAGTTTTCATATCACCAATGTGACATTTGATACATTGGTATATACATTCGCTAAATAGACGGTAAACAAATACACATCAAAGGAGACCACCAACATTGGTTGACATACTGGTAATGCGGTCCAGACATTGTGGCATGATTTGTTTTAGTTTATTTAGAAATCTATTGCATTTTCTATTAATGTTAACATACAATTAGGTATATTATGAAATTATAATTAAGCAGACTGATTGATTTGTTTCTTTACGGCAACGGAGTTTAATCCTGTTATGTGACGTAAAAATCTGTTGTCAAATGCAATTGTACATGTAGGTTTACATGTCTGTCGAGATTAGAAAACTATTCCTCTATATTTATTTAATAAAAGCTGGTTATTTTGTTATTTAGGTAAGTTCCAGTAGGAAAACATGCTGAAAGGTACATTCTGGCTCCTGTATTTGTCCATAACGTATGAACAAACAATTAAATTCAAATTATGAACAGAAACATAATTTTAAAATTTAGAATGCACTATTTTAAACTTTTATAAATTTGTAGTTTGGTACACATTCGCTTAAATTTACGTAACCAATATTGGACGTATCGTGTGTAGGGTACGGTGCCTCATACGTGGACAGTGTGTTCATTTTTCCACATCATATGATCCAACGTTGGTCGACCGACATTTGTCGATTTCCACATCGTCTGGTCTGCCCTTAAATTTTATTAGTGTGGGCTTAATAGACATATAATGAGAGTTTTCCTTGAGTTTTAGATTTGGTAATTCACTAAATCCTTACGTTCTATGCGCAAAAGGTGGGAAAATTGAATTTATGTAGTTTGATCGTAGTTACCTGATGAGTAGACTAACTTGTTATCAGTACGAAACCAAAGTACAAGGAGCTTAAGGTTATTCACCCCCTCCCTCCCCCCATAGAGGGAGGGTGTATTTTTAATTTTTGTTGGTAGATGTATTGTGGGAAGATAGCCTCCTATTTTATTGACTGACAAGTCGTAATAATGGGAATGCTATTAAAAATAATATATTTTGTCTATAAAAAACCGAAAAAATCATTTTAATTCATAATACAGACAAATCTCAAACTTCTAAATGAAAAACGACGCGACGTATAAAAGAAGCATTCTTATTGTGAAATTTATTCAAATTTGAAAATTGCCGCCAAAAAAAACGGCACTTCCAATGATTTTAATTTCAACTGTTCAGCTCAGGACACTCCCTTCAATAAGGTTCACTATGATTTTCTTTAGTGACAGAACTTTTCATTAAAATTCGTTTCAAGCACACCGTGTATTACCTTTACAAACCAAATTACCGTCCGGACGTTCGAAAAACAAAAAATTGCTTCTATATTATAAACACCACAAGTACACTAAATCTGAAAATATTAAAAATGATTTATATGTGTTAGAGTAATCTAAGTCTTACTCTATAGTAAAAACTATAGTAATTCCAGTTTGTATTGGGAACATGCGGCTTTTGGAATTCTTTCATCTGATAACCACACGCCTTTCTGTACTTCTGTAACTGTGACATTTCAATATGAAAACTTACACACTTTTCAGTGCTATTACGGAAATTCGCGTTTTGTAATTCTTACGTATCGCTCATTACCCGACATTTAGACTACCATAGTCGTTCAAACGAACGTTATATTCACCGACTTATTGACAAATTTGAGTTGCTTGGATCTGTACACAACGAACCAACGCTTGTGCATTGTGTACATGAAATCCAAACCTCTAAATTCCGCCTCTTGGAGAAGGACTTGGATCTGCTCCAGTATAAGATCTAGTTAACAAAATGGCCGCTGAAGTGATTTAGCTGACACGAATTTTTATAAAAAAGTCATCTTCAGCAGCAAAACCCAAAACAATCTAGAAAAGGTCTCGCAGCATTTATTGCACGCAAGAAAAATTACTGTTTGGTGCGGATCTTGAATTAGTATCATAGGATTCGACTACTTTTTCGAGAATGTTGAACGACGAGCATTAACCGTAAAAAAGAGAGGAATCTCGAGGTAAAGAAAAGAGAGGTATCGAGCGATTATTAACCAATTTCTTTGACCATGTTTTCTTGATATGGATCTCCAAGATACGTTTTTCAACAAGACGGCGATAATTGGCGAAACAATCGCTGTGCTCTGTTGGATAAAAAGATCTCTTGACGTGTAATCTCATGAAACAGTGACGACATTTGGCCTCCAATATTGCATTTCTGAATTTATGCCAAAATGTCATCAAAAAATGGATCAAACGAATGAGCCATCAGCGAAACCGTGGCGCCCATCTGAATGATTTTATCAACAGTTTCGAACTGATAAACTACAATTATGAAATAATTAACCATCTCATCAGGTAATAGCGCATGGACTGATTGTATCACAATTTATATTTTATATATAATATACACAAAATGTACTGTGTACAGAGTATGTATTGTTTTTCATTCTATTACTTTCTTTTACGAAGTAAAAAATGGAGGTGTGGCCAACACACGACTTTCTTTTACGAACAGCGAATTTTGAGAAACTTTTATAATGCAAATTTCTTGTAAACTTAATTAAGATTGCTTTTTTCATGTTTTCATTGTGTATTTTTGAAATATTTGCAAAACAAATTTTCTGTTTCACGGAATCTGGGAGCTGGAACCCCAAATATTATGTAAGAGATAATGAAGATTTATCTGTTTTGAGGTCCCTGAGTCCGAAAAAGTGGGTTTCGAAATGATGCCTGTCTGTCAGCCTGTCCGTCTGTCAGTCTGTGTCCTCTATACAGCCCAGATGGCTTAACCAATCGAACTGAAACTTCACATTTAACCTTTACTTATGTAAAAGAAAGTAATACAAAATAATAAATCTGTAAGAAGTTTGCGTAATAGGTTTCTCAAAATTTGGTTGGTCCAAAACTACTTTTGTTCGTAGAAGAAATGTGTTGGCCACACATCAATTTTATTTTTTTTTCTAAAATTTTTTAATTTTTAATTTTTTCTTTTTTTTTTTTTTAAATTTTTTTAATTTTTTTTTTTAATTTTATTATTTTTTGGAAAAATTTTGTATTAGAAGTTTTTTGTAAACCTTATATTTTTTGAGATATTTGCAAAACCAATTTTTTGGCCCAAGGGAGTGGCCACTTCCGGTTGACCGATTTGGAGTAAAATTCACTGGGGTCTCCCAATTTATCAAAAAAGCTTAAATCTGAAGTTTCAGTTCGATTGGTTAAGCCATCTGGGCTGCAGAGCGGACACAGACGGACAGACTGACAGACAGACATCATTTCGAAACCCACTTTTTCGGACTCAGGGGACCTCAAAACAGATAAATCTTCAATAATCTCAGGGTCGAAAATTTTCATGATTACTATATGTACTTTATTTTACTTACGTCTCGCAAAAACTAGGTTTCTCGCTAAGAAATTCATCATTATCCGAGCCAACTTTCTGGCCCTTCAAGGGCTAAATTGAGAAACATCTACGTCTTCTCAAAAATAGTGCCAAATGTATTCTGAGAATTAAATCCAAATCTTATAAAAATTGCATAAATTTAAACAAAATATTCTTGCCAACCAAAAAAATACACATCGTCAATGGTGTCAAAATTTAAAATCTCAATTGTTAGATCATTATACGAAGTTATTTTTTGTGCTCCGTTTTTTCTTTCGTGTTCACCCCAGAGACGAAGAAATTCCTTACAAATTTACACGTGTTTTTGTCTGTTTTCGGTATTTTGTTTAATAAAAAAAAAAAAAAAAAATGCTAAAGTTATTTAACTTGTGAGAAGCATGAAAAATTATTTTTGAAAATTAGTACTTTTGTGGCGAGAGAAAAACAACTGAATTTCGAGCACAAAAAATAAATTTATCACAATTTGAATCAATTAACAATGAAACAATGAACTATATCGTAGAGAATTTAACAAAAAAAAAACGAAATTTTGATTAAAAAGGCGGCGAATGAACAAATGTCTATTGTGTGGTGCTTGATGTGGCTACTGTGTATGTAAACACATTATTTAATTTATCACATTTCGGCGCCTCCACTTCTCTGTAGACAATGCAGCGTAAAGCGTATTTCTTAGAATTTCCCAAAATGATTTTGTATTATTTCGGGTATATGTATGTGAATCAATCGATTTATCAATATTATGTTAAATAATTCTACGCCCTTGTGTATCAAAATTTAAATTACATTATTTTGTGTGTGTGTAAAACAAACATATCCAAAAAATGTGCAAAAACATAACTTTAATATGCTACAAAAAAATCCTATAGAACTAAATTTTTTTTTATTGTTACTTTCGCTTATACATATTTGGCGGTTTGTTTTTTGTCCAGCAATTTTTTGTTTAAATTCTCTTTAGTCACAATCGGTGACGTTTTTTGATCCTATTGTTTCAAGCAGCAAAAAAATCTTATTGCATATTTGTTTGGAACAGTTTTTTTTTCTCTTATATTTGGGTTTAGTATTATACCATGAAATGCATCCCAATCATCACAAAACGATTACCAAAGATTTAAAAAAGATGAAATGTTACCAAAATTTGAGAATACAACAAATAATAAAATAAGTGATGAACATATATTTGAATCAACAGAACAAAACGAGATTCTATACCGATAACAATTTTTTGTGTGTTTGGTTGTCGATAAATACAATGTTTTTGGTTCGTACAACTTCAAACAAAAAATCCGTGTCTTTAATGTGTTACTAGTAAACACAGCGAATCGGAATATATTTAGAAATAATAATTCTTGGGTTTTTCGGTTTGCTTCTCTTATTCATTTTTAGCATTTGTTTCTATTTATCTTTAAATCAATCAAATGCGCACATTATCTGTACATCTTTGTTTGGTTTACACTACGTAAGAAAAACTTACCGCAAAATTTTTCAAATAAATTTAAATTCATATATTTTTTTCAAATAATAACTTTACATATTTCATGTTTCAACATTAATTAGTAAATAATATTGCATCTAAAATCGTTCCATAAAGAGTTTAGTCGTCAAACCCAAAATAAGCCATAGTAAAAAAACGTTCTTGAACTGTTTGTTGAATTTAGTAGCATGTTGCGCAAAAGTCTATGCAATACTTTTCTTCGTAGAATATATGGTACAAGTGGTCTTGCCTGTTCTGATGAAATTTTGTTCCGTTCTTCAGTAAGGGTCCTTATTTTGTAATGTGTGTTGTTGTAGACATCTTCCTATCAGATCGCACAGATGTTCAATGGGGCTGAGATCTGCTGAAGTGGCAAGTTGGGATTATTGTTGTGGATCGTTCTTATGTTTTTTACTAGTTGGAATTATTGTTGTAGATATCTTGAACCGACATAGAATTCTCGGGAATTCCAATTTTCATTGAACTTGATTTTAGATGGCCTTCTAAAATTTGGAAATTCAGGTCATCAACCGCACCTGCACTCATTGCAGGGATAATATTTTTACTGTCTGTTGAATTACTTATTTTCGCCGTGCGTATTGTTGCCCGTCAGATCCGGAAATCTTAAATATGAACTTATCAACAAATACAAATAAATCCCAAAATTGATCTGACTTATTAGCGTAGTCTTTAGCATACGCTAATCTCTTATTAACATTCTTTTTTGAAATGTTTGAGTTATATCACCACCGTGGTTCGCGACATAACCTATACATATCATCGTTCCTGCGTATTCAGTTCTATTTAAAATCTTCCTTGTAGTTTGTGGATTAACTGACTCATTTAAATTTGTGTTTAATTTTGCAGTTATTTTAGGGGCTCCTATTGTTGGAGCAGTTCACCTCCTTTCAACCTTTATATGTACCTTCGAACAATTTATTTGTTTTATAATTATTTATCACCCTTTGAGCAGTTGGATGACGTATGCCGTCGGCCTGCCATTTCTGCATAATTCTTTTCTTCTTGTTTTAAAGAAAATAACGTCACAATTTTATTTTTATATGAGGACGGAAAATTATTAAAAATTGAGGGGAAAAACATAGACTTAAAGCTCTTAAAAATCGTATCTGTGTTTTTTTTTAAATATATAAAGTAGTGAAAATATTCATTCACAAAATTGAATTGAATTCGCCGGGCCTCGTTTAACCGAGTCGGTTTACTGGTACTGTGGGGTCAATTCATGTTCCCAATTCTACAAAGGAACTCAGGCTACAATTAAAATATTGTGGAGGATAGCACACGTTTTTATAATTGTCCCTGCTTTTTAAGGAGAGTAGTGCAAAACAGTCCAACCGGTAAAACACGGTTAACAGCCCAACCTGTAAAACATTTTATTACGAAACCTCAACATGAACCTAGATATAAGGACAACGATTTTAAATTTGGAACATGGCACATACACGTACTCAGCCTAAATCGCCCGGGGAGCTTCCATCGACTCTTCAAACAAGGATCTACGTATAAACTTGACCTCATAGCGCTGCAGGAAATAAGACTAAGCAGCAATAACATCATTGATTATAGTGGCTACGAAATAACTCTCTGGCACAGCAATAACTTGAATAATCATGAATTTGGCTTCGGTTTCTTTATTAGCAACCGATGTCGTCAATTTGTGACTGACTTCATGCCTGCCAGTAATAAGATTTGTACACTCAGATTTCATGGCCGTCACTTTAACTTCACATTTGTGAACGTTCATGCTCCCTCCCAGGAAAAGCCTGATCAAATCAAAGACGCTTTCCACGACCAGCTCGAAACCGTCCTGAGCAAAATTCCGCAACATGACATTCAAATTGTTTTGGGCGACTTCAATGCTGAAATTGGCAGTGATCGCAGTACATTTCGTAGCACTATCGGCCCAAACTCCTTGCACCCTACATCAAACAAAAACGGAACGCGCACCATCGAGCTAGCTTTATTATACAACATGGTGGTTACCAGCACATACTTCCCACATAAGTGTATTCATAAAGGTACATGGAAATCAAACGGCGGGACAACGGTCAACCAAACCAACCACATCCTCTTGTCCAAGAGAAATTTTTCTAGCCTTAAGGACATTAGGACTAACCAGCTGAATTAAAATTTCGTCTATCCACCACATATAATGATTGTTTCGAGCGCATCACTGATTGGAACCTTCGGGATTACTGTATCAGAAATCTTGGAAAATAAACCACTTCCTGAATCCGTTCAAGAACAGTGGGACATTATCAAAATGGCGGTAGTCGATGCCTCGAAGTCCACCGTAGGCCAATGTTCATCCAGGCCTAAAAATCTCTAGTTTTATGATGCTTGTTTTGGTGTTATTCGCGAGAAAGATCGCACACGACAACGAAATCTATCGCAAAGAACAAGACAATCCCATAACGCCTACATGACTGCAAGGAGAATCTCCAATCTGCTATGCATACTAGACTGACCCAAAAAATACGCACATTTGAATTTTTCACGGGATTGTTCTTGAAAACCTTTCATTACATATAAAAATATTTCCCTGAAATTTTTATTGAAAAATATTTAAATCTAGAGGTCGCTAGTTACCGATTTATGAAAGTTATATTTTTAGTTTAATACCCCTATTTTCAAACTGTCCATTCAGCGAAAATGCATACTTTATATTTGGTTTTATCATCCTATATTATATTTTGTGATCCTCTGAATACGGTGGGCTAGATTATTTTGCTCTGCGGAAGAAATTTTTTGAGATATGAGCAAAATAACCCAGAAAAATCCTTTAAAAAAATGAAAAAGTTGGCGTTAAATCGCTAATATCTAACAGAAACGATTTTTGATGTGAAAACATCTTTAGCGGCAGGAGTAAGTAAAAAATTGTATAGAAATCGGGTTACGGAAACAAAAGTGCCGAACAAAAAATATTGCAGGTATGTGTGAATGTCGACAAGAACAAAAAATAAGTAAAGCGTAAAATCAAAAACATCTATAATTCCAAGACGAATTATAGTTTGTTATTGAATGAAAACGACCACTGAAGGTAGTATTGGTAACTAAATGACGACGGCAACGTTGTATATTATTTGACATTTATTTTCATACAAATACATATTTACTTTTTATTTTTACACTCTTGACAAAAATATTGTATTAGTTCAAATTCATTTTTGAATTTAATAAAAAAATAATTAAGATAATATAAATTTAAAAGGTGTCTTGATGTTGAAAATTGAATTGTACCTTAATACTTTTATATTTAACGTGTTTAAAGCATTTAAATATGTACGATTATTGTGTTTTTTAAAACAATGAAATGTGCTACTTTTTGGTCTACTAGTGTTATAAGATAGGTTAAATCTTTTTCCTGTCAAACACTTAACACACTACGCACAGTGCATTATCGAAAACATCTGTACGACAAACATATGACATCTTGTTTTCTAGTGTACAATTAATTAAATTATTTCATTAAAACTAAAAAAATTTAATTATTTATTACACTGACATGTTTAGGTAAAGGCCAAGCGAGTCATTGTCTTCAAACATTTATCTCGAATAACGAATGACGAACAAATATTTAGCGTATTTTGTACGCTAAAAACTACTTTAGTACTTTTGTAAATTACAACAAAAATTGCACTAACCAGAAAAATTAAGTAATTCAAAACGTAATTTGAATTATTTAATTCAAGCTCGAACAAATAAAATACTATTTATGTTAACAGAAAAACAGGAGAATTAACAACATAAAACCTATAAATTAAATCGAAAAAATAATTCTCGACTTATATTCTAGAGAAGAAAAAAATATCCAAATGTTTACATCCATACATTACAAATTTTTCTCAACAAAATTGAAAATATGCTGATTGTTGTTGTAATTTATTTTGTTGTTCAAACATACACATAAATAGGTCTTGTTTTATTCGATATTATTATACGGCGTTGCCGTGATGTAAATTGTTGTTGTTTCTAATGTAATTTTTGTTTTCTAATACCAAAACAAATTATATTAGTGTTGGTTAATTTTATTATTGAAAGTCTATATGTACACAACCAACACTATAACCAGTGGACCTTTAAATTTTGAATAGTTCGTCTTGGAATTATAGATGTTTTTGCGTAAAATCAATGCAAAATCTACACATACATAAGCAATATATATTACAAACATCCGGCATTTCAAAAACATCATCCGGAATTTAAAAAGCATCGTGAGCCGAACACAAAAAAAAACCCAAAAAAGCGCCTACTTTAATTTATTTTGTTGTAAAAGTATCTGCTATATATGGTCGCAGCAGCAAGTGCTTTTGAAAATGAAAATTGCATACGAGCAAAAGGACCACAAATGATGATTGTGTAGTGTAAAAAAATTAAATGGAAATAGCGAGCTGTTAAAATTGCCCATTTGCATTAATACATAATAAAATAATAATTTTAAAATTGTTTAATCGTACTTTCTTATTAGTATTGCTCATGCTGTTGGTGAGTTTGGCTATGGGGGATTTCGCGCTACTGTTTTTCCAATTGCAATGATTTTATGGTCAACATTGCGCCCAAGTAGAACCGCTCTATTTAATTTATTTTAAATTGATCGGTGATAAAGCGATGCGATTTTGCTTTGTTCAACGAGTTTGCCGTAACCATTTACTATTATGAAATCTTGAACAGATTGATGTGTATGAGTAATGGTATATTTTAAAGCGTACATGGCAGGTTTAGGTGATTTAACATAACTGTACTTTGCTCATGCTCAATTAATGTCAGTAAGGTTCGTTCACCAAATTCAAAATAGAATCTTCTGACTTTTTAAACCAAACATGTAATTTAGTTTAAATACTGGACGAATAACATCCGTCTATATGGGTTTCTGAGCCTTATCGAAATGGCTTAAAATGATTCAATAGATATTTATACAACAAAGTTTTCACATAAATCTTTTGCGAGTTGTGGGTGAACTCGCTCGTTGTTTTTTTGAAAAGACGGGAAGTATAGGATTTCGTACTCTACATTTGTTTGAATAATACTCAACAAATAACGTTATGTAAAAGTTATTGTTGAATGACGTATCCGACAGAAAACAAAATAAAACATAACAAACAAAGCAGACCATTTTACTAAGGTGAAATTTCTGAAAAGATCAAAAATTATCCACTTAGAGTAAGTCAGGACTTCAGCAGTTACCCATCAAGCACCATAATTTTAAAGTTTAACTTTAGAAAATGGAAGAAATTATAAATTGCAGTTACGAAATGCTGATTGTAAAAACCGGATTTTACGGGTTTTTATAATTATTCAGGAAATACGTGTAATTTAACAATCAAGACATAATATAATTATAATTCAATCTATGTCATAGTACATAAGTTTAAAGTTTTCAATTATTATAAGTAACTGATAAACAAAAATTAAAATACAATAAGTAAACAAATTAAGTAAAATGATTTTAACAAAACTGAAATACGTGTAAATTCTCGTAACCCTTGCGTTATTTCCTGTTTTGTGCAAGTTGGGAAAACTTTCCTATTGTGCTTCACGCCTTGAAGTAAGCTCTGATATTGATCTTCATTACAACATATTTGACCATTTAAATTTTCTGCTAGGGAAACTGCGCGTTCTGCAACATCATTTGTCACTTTAAATTCTTGAATTTTTTGTACTGCTTCATTGTAGATAACGTCTGCATGCCATAATGAAGGATCTTTATCCAAAAAGGCCAAAGAAATATTATTAATAAGAAAAAAAGAATTGGTGTTTGATGATATAAAATTATTAATTTTAATTTCTTTAACATTTTTCTTTAATAAATTTATTTTAAATTTTTGATTATTATTTCGTTCTTCATTGAGAGCCTTAACCTGAATGCTATTGCTAATACGGGAATCAAAAAAAGCTAAGGCAACTAACGATTCATGTAGGTACCAAGTATGTCCTGAAAATGTCCGAAAAGCTGCCTTGGAAATTACACGGTTAATTTTTTCATATACCAAAATATCCTTCAATAGATTTAAATCGTTCAATGGAGCAAAAGTGGGAAGTTCACATGTAAACCAATATTTCAAATATACATTTATCACGAACATATTAAATTTGCGAAGAGCCGACAGTTCTGTATCTGTTATTTTATATTGGTTTCTAAATAAATAAATTTTTAAACAATAAATAATTTTATCTATCCATCTTGCTCTGTGTACGGCACCAGGAGCCCGAACTTTTATATTAATATTTTCAGGATTTCCTAGAAATAGCAGAGACAACTGCGGAAGTTCAAAATAATCAGCCCTTAAATAATTAATTTTTAGTTGTTCGGTAATGAATTTTGTGGTCTCATTTATGTTAAGCAAGAGTAGATTACTTATATATGCGTATCTTTTAAACAACTTTCGAATACGTCTTTATTTATTGAATCCCAATTACGTTTAAACCTGTCAAATAATTGAATTACAGGACCGGTAGGAACCTCGAATAGCACATCAAAAACAGAAGAAATGATACACTCCAACATGTGATGTCTGCAAGCGAAGTATATTAGATTTTTCTTTAGCTTCTTTTCCAATAAGGTACAAGCACCTTTGTGTACACCAGTATTGCTTGCCATTGTATCCGCACACATTCCCGTAATATTTTCAGTCAAATTCTATTGACACAGCAATTTATAAACTGCCTCTGCTTGGGCGTCACCAGTTGACGATGTCAATTCCGGCACTCCTAAAATTTGCTCTTTATTTTTACCAGTAACAATTACTGCCAGTCGATCGAGTTTTTTTTTGTGATTTCATATTTTTTAACAACTTTCCATCCCAGTGTACCACACAGAAATCATTAGCATCAAAATCTTCTTTTAATTTTTCAGCTATTTCAGTTCGCTCTTTCATTCGACGTCTTCGAACAGTTTCACGCGAACATGGGAGATTAGAAATATCAACTCCGAATGTTGAACTCACTGCTGAAATCATAAGAGTTGCGCCTCTAGAAGACATTTTGGTACGATCTAATGAATTTGATACAACTGCATTTAGAATGTTTTTGTTTTTAAACTTAGGTGGCTTTTTTGCTGGTGGAACGTACGACTCATTTGGTGAATCTGACTCACAGCTGATGTCACTGTCATTACATACGTAATTAGTTGGAGACATAGAATTGTCTTTATGATTTTTATCGTTCGTTATACTATCTATAGTGTTTTTGGTTTAGCTTTCGATTTTAATCTGACATCAAATTCCTTATGCAATTTATCTATGAATATGTTTCTTGTTTGAATAGTTTTACTATATTTAAATCTTTTATTTTTCTTCAAAGATAAATATTCTTGATATAATCTTTTTAATTTGGTCACAATATTACTGTGTGTCATAACCGATATACACCGGAATTCCCCCACACTTTTAATAACTCTGTCGCAGTAACAAAAGCACTTTCTGAAATTTTTTTTTTTAACTGAATGTGATGATAATGGAACACCTGTAACTCTTGTTTATATGATGAAAAATTATTACTAGACGTACTTCCAGAAAAATTGTGTAATGCAGACTCCAGTAGCCAGTAGGAAGAATTATAACGATTATTTAAATTTACACTATTTTTAGTATCCGTTTTACGAAAAATTACGAAAACCACAGCTTATTTCAAAAGAAAAATATTTACTACAAATCCTGCTTAGAAAAAACAATTGTGGCAAATACGATTGGGTACAGTAAAATATTTGTTTTTTCCCGTTTACTATGTTTCTGTCGAAAGTTATCCACTTTTACATAACGTTATTTGTCGAGTATTATTCGTACAAATATAGAGTATGAAATCCTATACTTCCCGGCCTTGTCAAAAAATCGTTTCTGTTAAATATTAACGATTTAACGCCAACTTTTTCCTTTTTTTAAAGGATTTTTCTGGGTTATTTTGCTCATATCTCAAAAAATTTCTTCCGCAGAGCAAAATAATCTAGCCCATCGTATCCATCGTATTCAGCGGATCACAAAACATAATATAGGATGATAAAACCAAATATCAAGTATGCATTTTCACAGAATGGTCAGTTTGAAAATAGGGGTATTGAACTAAAAATATAATTTTCATAAATCGGTACTAGCGACCTCTAGATTTAAATATTTTTCAATAAAAATTTCAGGGAATTATTTTTATATGTAATGAAAGGTTTTCAAGGACAATCCCGTGAAAAATTCAAATGTGCGTTTTTTTTGAGTCAGTCTAATGCATACGGATAAAACGGGAATGGCATGAACAACAGGCACGCAACATCTAAAATTCTAGCAAGAGAAATAGTTACGGACTTGCATCCACGTACTAGCGCTATTCGCAACAAATCCCGGCAATTAATAATGGACACTGGAACCGTCCTCGAAGTATGGCGGAATTATTTCTCCTTGCTTCTAAATAAAGATGCACCACCCTTCGAGCAACAACCTCTCTTGCTTCAACGCGATATTAACGTCGAGATGATACCACCACCTCCGCCATCATATGATGAAGTGCGGAACGTGATATCGCAGATGATAAAATACGACACACGTGAGGATGGTATCTGCAACGAAATGAACAAATATGGCGGCGATTATCTGTTCTATCGCATGTTTGAGGTAATATTAATAATTTGGTATAGAGATCGATTGAGCTGCAACAACTATCGCGATATAGCTTTGCTGAACAAAGCAGGAGGAGAGGACCTTGAGTGATTATCAATGTGGTATCCGTCCAAATAGATCAGCGTTCTTCAAACTAGGGTTCCGTGGAACCCTAGAGTTCCACGAAATGTACATTATATGGAATACTAAACAATTATTTATGTTTTTTTTTTGACTGAATAAATGTAAATTTATATATTGAATACATTTTTAGCATAGGAGGGTTCCGTCGCAAATTTGTTTGTGTTTGAATAGAAAAACGGTTTCACGGAATTATAAAGTTTGAAGAACGCTGAAATAGATCAACGACCGATCAAACTTTTACGCTGAAGATTGTGCTGGAGAAATGCTATGAAAAGGACATCCCTGTACACAGTCTATTCATAGACTTCCAACAGGCGTACGACAGCATTAAGAGAAATACGTTATGGAACATATTGTCCTACCTGGGCATACCATCAAAATTGATTTTAATGTGCCAGCTTTTAATGGATGGCTCAATATACCAGGTGTACACATAAGTTTTTTCCGGTTTTTTGGTAAAAAAAAATACGTAATTTTCAAGGGAAATTAATTTTTTTTATTCAAAATATTGGTCATGGGCTTCTACACATTTCGCCCATCTCAATTACCATGCCAGAAAAACTGTTTGTCTTTTGCGGCAAGCCATCCGTCGAGCCATTTTCCAACTTCCTCGAAATTGCTGAAGTGCTGCTCTGCGAGCGCGTGTCCCGTTGATGGGAAGAGGTGGTAGTCAGATGGCGCCAGATCTGAGGAGTACGGCGGGTGCGGTAGGATGTCCCACCCAAGCGATTTGAAGGTGTCTTATACTGGTTTTGCTGTGTGGGACTGCATATTGTTGGTAACAAAATCACTTTGCCATATCTTCTAGCCCATTCCGGTCGTCTTTCGATTAATGCGTGGTTTAAATTAATCATGTGTTGGCGATAGCGTTGTGTATTAATGGTTTCGCTGGGCTTCAAGAGTTCAGAATACACAATACCGCTCTGGTCCCAACATACACAGCATGCGGTCTTCTTGCCGAAGCGATTTGCCATGGTTTTGAAGGATCGGCTTCACCAATGGAAAGGCTTCGGGTTTTCAAAATAAGTCCATTTTTCGTCACCCGTCACAATTCGATACAAAAATGATTTCCTTTCATGGCGTTGAAGCAGCATTTCAGAAGTGACTTTGCGATTTTCTATTTGACGTTCATTCAAATCGTGTGGGACCCATTTATCGAGGTTATTGATCTTCCCCATTGCTTGTAAACGTCTGCTGATTGTTTCTTGTGACACATGTAATGCTTCGTTGAGTTTGAGTTGGGTCATCATCCAAAACCTCCTTCAATTGCTCGTCTTAGCATTTTTTTGGTCTACCAGAGCGCTCACTATTTCTCACTTTGAAATCACCATTTTTAAATTGTCGAAACCATGTCTCACATTTCCTAATCGATGGAGCGTGGTCACCATATGTTTCTACCAGCAAACGAGTACTTTCAACAGCCTTTTTCTTTTGATTAAATAAGAAAAGCAATGCGTGCCGCAAATGTTCTTTTTCAGACACAAAACTCGACATTATCATTGAACGATAAAACCAAGACGCTAAATTTTGGCGGACTCAACTTGTGTGTTTGTAAGAAGTAGCCGAACAAAATGACATATGTGTCAAATTAATACGCTGCGTACTTTCTGCTGGAGCCATCTCTTAGTTAAACCGGAAAATACTTATGCAAACACCTGGTATAAGGTGCTTATACTTATAGAAGGCAAAATTTCAGAAGCCATTGAGATAACATCTCAAAGTGCGGCAAGGAGACCCAATAGCTCAAACTCTCTTCAACCTATCATTGGAATATGTCATTCGTCAGCTCAATAGGGCGCAATGCAGCTGCCAGTATTATAATTTAACCCAGCTATTAGCATACGCTGACATTATTTGCATTCTGTGTCGCAACATCATCTCTCTGAAATCATTCCTCATCCCATTGGAATTAACAGCCCAACAAATAGGCTTTCAGATCAATGAAGCGAAAAAGAAATACATGGTCATCGCGAGAAGGCATACTCGTGCAGATTTCATTTCAGCAGATACACAATATGAAACGGTGAATGAGTTCAAATAACTAGGATCACTGAGCAAAACTCCGTGTCTGTGGACATTTTATCAAGGATCCCAGCGGACTACCGAGCATTTTACGCCAATATCAAAATATTTAAGTCTCTTCATATATCGCGCAAAATAAAACTGGACATTTACAAGGCGCTGATAAGACCAGTTATCACCTTTGGTTGCGAGTCTTTGACACTGACAGCACAAAACATCCAGAAACTCGCTGTAACTGAGCGTAAGATTATAAGAAGAATACTTGGTCCTATTAATCCTTGTGTACGCACTCGGCTACCCGGGTAGCCATTTCAATTTTAAATATTAATGGGGACTGCAATTTTAAAGTTACACGTTTCTAGCTTCTTGACATCCAAGAATTGACTATTAGTTTTCGATTTTTGTATAGAAATTGGATACAAATTATTTCTTGATTGAGTTATGTGTGAATAATTTTCTTTACCCTTCTAACGTACACCCGTACCCGACCACCCGGGTAGCCAGAACAAAATATAAGGAAAAGACTTAGTTTTATTTTAATTTATTTTAAATTGTATAACCCTATTGCGTTCCGCCAGTGTAATTTTTTATACAAATTTAAAAATATATTATTTTATACCAGTGTTCGCAAGTAGTTGGTTATTACCGTGCCAATACAATTATGTTTTTAAATGACTGATTTTCTGCGTGGCAAATCAAAATATAATATTAAGGATCACCAGAGTTCTATTTTAAGATGCATTTTATTATCCCAAAACTCGGGCTCAAAGTCTTAACCCGAGACAATTGCCTTAGGCCGTTCTAATCCTAATTCTTTTCAACATGTTCTTGGATAAAAATACGAACCCACAAGGATATTTGGAACAAACATTTTTTATCTATCTATTTCAACTATTATGAAATGGTGTGTTAAAATTCTGTTACACGATGATATGGCATCGTCAACTAAATGGTCAAGTAGGTTTAAGTAGATGAAGTAAAACGATTCAGAATTTCAGATCTTACGAATTTCCAGTTTTAAATCTTTACACGTGAGAGTTAACCTTTCTGCTAGTCGCATTTCTCTGGAATTTTGTTTAAACTTTTGGTCCAATGCCTTTTTAATTAACTGATATTTAAATTCAAATTAATAACAATTTTCCATTCAAGAATACTATCGCAAAACTGCTTCTTAATTCTCGTAATTTGTAGTACTAAATAAACCCTGAACTAAAATTACAAGCTTACGAATAAAATATCGCTAAACTCACCCATTTGAAATATATCGATACCTAATATCTGTAAAAATATGTTATCTTATCACCTACTAATTTACGTTCGAACTTTCCGTATTTGTCGAAGATATTTGACATTCATTTCAAAGGTGGTTGTTTGTATGACTAAATTAATTTCGTGTTTTCATAGTTCTCCAGCATTTCAATAGTTAGGCTATAAGAGCGCTACACATGATACAATTTGGTTGGTTGGTTGGTCCGATTTGGTTGGATTGGATGTAAAATTGAATCGTGTGTATGCATGTCGGTCCGATAAAATTAAGTTCAAATGAAGATGGAAATTCCATCCAACCGACCAACCAAGTTGGATGGTGTGTATGGTTGTCGGACGATATTTCATCATTTGTTATGAATTTCATAGGGTAAACAACAGAAAACAAAGGAGGAAAATGTATTTTTTATTTTTTTTTTATAATATAAAAAAGAGAAAAGGAATATTTATGACGTGTTCTTTTATGCGTAGCAACTTAAAGTAGGCTGTGAAATAATTGGAAAAATTCGATTTTGCATAAACAAAAATCAAAAAATCGGATGGTAAATTGGATCGTCTGTAGACGACATCCAATTTGGTTGGGCTGACCGTCGGACCAACAAGTTGGATCGTGTGTAGCGCTCTTTATTAAAATTCTAAAAGCCTTCTCTCTTTTTTGGAAAAATTACTACGATTGTTGAGTATCTATACTCTAAAATTTTTTGATGTGCCAGGCCAATTTTTAAGGGTGCAAAATACAAAATTTTTAAAATAAGGGCAACAACATAGCGGAACCGGCAAAAAATCTGTTGAAAAACCGAAAAAAATACACTTGGCTACCCGGGTGGGTCGGGTGTGTACTAACGTAAATGTTTTTGGGTATACACACAAGGGTTAAAGAGGGAGCAACGTACATAATGCGAATGAATCACGAGATCAGAAATGATCTCGATAAAGTCGACATCATCGGATTCATAAAATTTTCAAGACTAAGATGGTTTTAGCACATGCTTCGTTCACAAAATCGGCCACCAAACAGGCCTTGGAGTCGGCACCAATAAAAGTAGTATCTCGTGTTAGACCACCTACCCGATGGATGGACAACGTTGAAAGGGTCCTAAATACACTCGGTCCCCGTGTCTGGCGTTTTCTTGCAACGGATCGAATTATTTGGGGAGCATCATTGAGGCGCCCAAATCCCTTCATGGGATGTAGCGCAAGCGGAAGAAGAACAAGTACAAAACTCTCACCTTTGATAATCATCGCAATCGGCTTTTCAATATGCCGATGCATCGTTCCACCATGGATCTGGCTTGTTACACTACAATATTGAACTGTTCTGCAGCTCGTAAACAATCTGAAAATACTAAAATTGATTTGTTTGATAATAGGGCAATCACTTTGTATTGTATAATTGATACGTAACTTTCCAAATTTTTTGTATTTTTGTTAATTCTTGAATCTACAAATGTTTAAAAAAAATAGTTAAAATCCTATAAAAGTTAAATTTTTATTGACTTACCAATTTCATTAACATTTAAAATTATTTAGATCTTTCAAAGTTATATTGAAATTAGAGTTCAGTGTTACTATTGCACTTTTGTAGCAGCGCGAAATTAGCTATGGTTTCGTTTTTTTATTGTTTATAAGTTTCCTTTTCTTTGTAGTCATAGTCAGCCGTATTAAAACAAAATTTCACTTGCTTTGTCAGTTTATCTCATCATCACATCACGAGCAGCAAGCAGCAAATGTAAAAACCTTTAACGTATGTTAAATAAATGAATTTCACGCGCGCAATATGCGGCGAGCTTTTGTTTGTGCCGGAAGAATTGTAGTGGTGCATTGGGTGAACCGCTACAAACCATTAATAGAATTTTAAAAAAGTTAAATGCAAAAATAAAAATACGCTTTAAAATTATTCTTTCTTTTATTCTTCGCTGAATCGGAAAAAACATTAAGTGCATTTAACAAGGCTGTATGATATTCCTCAGTAACCACATGTGTCTATCACCATTTACATATTTCTGTTCCAACTGTTGTTGTAAATTAGATAAACGCTGTGTTTAAATTCGAAATGATCAAGTCGCTGTCGCATACAATTGGGAACGAAGAAGTTGACGAGAAGTTCAGGACTCCAAAACATCGCTTAAAAAAATGATGTGTTCTTTCTTCCAGTCATACATTTACAGTTTTGCCTCCTTATCTCAAAAATATTGATAGTTTTGCTCAAAATGTTGGCCAAAGACATAGGTTTTAGCAATAAGTAGTTTGATCTGACAAACGATTTTTTTTATGTTGCTCTTATTATATGACAATCCATCATGTAACTGTTTACAAAATTTGAAGTTAATTGAAGCATTATGTGGGCCTAGGAGTCATTTTACCAAAAAAAAAAAATTGTTGAACTGTTTCCCGAGGTAATGGGCCCAAAAAAACAAAAATAACATAACATAAAATGTTTGCGCACTCAGAATCGGACCCAATAAAAATTTTTTCGAAGAAATATTTTACTTCAGTTTTTCACGTATTCAGTGTGTTTAAGATATGAATATAGATTTCCGTGTAATATGAAATTTAATTTTCTAAATTTACCTATAATCCTTTGCTGATAAAATCGTCAACATTGAAAAAAATATCTAGTAACCTTTTAAATGTAAGTCCTTCTGTTGTTTTGTTAAGACTTTATTGATTCAAATTTCAATGCCATGTTGATCGATAAGCTATTTGTGAATTATTTTAATGAAAAACGTCTCTAAAGGTATTATTCCCGAGCAATAAATTCTCTCGATATTAAACCTTGTATACAAAATTGTGTCCACTTAAAACTGAAATCAAGATGGAATACTATATTCAATGTTTGTTTATTTTTATATTTATTTTGTACATATGTAATGTACATAAAAGTATATGTGTTAGATATGTTCAAATCTACCAGGAGGGGCCCAATGGATCTCTTGAATATCCGTGGTAAATTGAGAAATGTAATCAGATGACGTGTTTGTCTTGGATAACGCTCCGTTTGTCGGAGGTTTTTGGTGGGTGTAAACTGTAAATAGTGAATTCTCGACATTCGACGAATTAGCGGAAATATTTTATTGGTAAGTATACGGCTACTAATTCCCTGTCGAACGCTGAATATTTTATGTCGGCCTCAGAGAGTTTCCTTAATAAGAACACCTACGACAGTGTTTGATGCATCCGATGTAAGACTTAATTGTGTATCATTCAGTGGGTGTGCTAAAAGAGTTATCTTTGTTGGGCTTGTTTCAGCTGAGTAAATGTATTTTAACATTGTTCCGGCTAAGAGAAGTGTTTGATGACTTGGGCTATTCAATCAAAAATGGAATTTAGTCCAAGACAAGCAAGTTCGAATTGGTTGAAAATTGTCCACGACAATCTCATTATAAAAAGCGTAATATATTATAATTATAATTTCTATACTAAAATAAAATTTTTATTAATAAAATAATATTTAATAAATAAAACTAATTACTAAAATCATATTGTTAAAAAATTAAATTTATTACAGCTTCAAAGCTTACCGGAAATATCGTGCAAAAACTTACCGATTTTAGACACTCTTAAATGATTTAACGCTGTTAGGTCAGAGGAGGTTAGGCCCGTTGCAAATGAGACGGCTTAGGATATAGTGAACATTTAACTCTATGTGCAGGGGGCAGATCACAAATGATACCGGTTACAAGAGATACTGAAAAACACATTAGTTCTGATTTTGTGTTGCTCTTGCTCGTATATTAGTTGTTTCAGACTGAAACTGACACTTCAGACTGAAGCACTGAGTAAACTGTAATGAATTGTAGTATGAATGCCAATTCCCACGTTGCTCAACAATTATTTTTATCAGAACAAACGACACAAATCTTCAAAAAACAAATTTTGAATATTGTGGATACTCTCTTAAGGGAGTAATTTAAATTCTTATGGGTTTCCAACAAAACCAGACATGTCGTCATGTGAGTTCCTTTTATAGATCCTTTTTTTCAAAAATGAGTTAAATATTGGTTCTGGTGTTTTTGACCATGCTCTTTCAGAATTTTTGACAAAATTGGCGTATCTCTTACAGTTTTGCAAATATTTTTTTTTTTCTATAGTTCTATACACCACAAAACTTTGTTGTTTATTGGGTGTTTTAATTCTATTTGGTTATATGTGTTAAATTCTTCCAAGTAGAACAAAATTATATGCCATTTACGTAATTTATCTTATGAGTTTTTTAGTGTCCTCTATCCAAAAAAACGGAAATACACAAATTAAAAATATTTTTTTTTTTGTCCACATTTTTTTTACATGTTCATAAATACATTTCGTAAGAGAATCCTTTAATAGCCCTAATTGAATTTGGCAATTTTTTGTTAATTTTTAATTAAATCGAGAGTCAACCTAATTTAAATAAACTTTATTTAAATGCATCTACAAATTTTTATCAAAATCGTTTGATTGCTTTATCGATGAGAAAATTAGTGGTTCGTAGCTTTTTAATTAAATGTTTAATAATGATTAGAATAATTTCAAAAATACTACACCAACGACCTAATTAATTTAAATTTGGCGGAAATCCAGTTATTTAAATATTGACCAAAATATTTATATTTTATTAAATATTGATAAATTTATTTATCAAAAATTAATGGGTTAAAGTGAATTATTCAAGTACATACAACATACAATTTTAATTAGTAGGGGAGATTGGGGAGTTGTGAAACATGGGGAGTTGTGAGACAGCACCATCCTCCGTCATATTTCAGAAGTTTGATGTTGGTGATAAGTGTCAAAATTGTTTTTCAATGCAACCTTACTTTGTAGTTAGAATTCATTAAGTAAACACGCATTCTGAGCCTCTCTATATGTAATGTGTTTTAAAATTTCTCGAAAAGTTTCTTGACCAATTTTGTTTGTAATACTTTCAATCAGTTTTTCAAGCGAATTGCAAAGGGAAATATATACTAATGAATCGTTACATCGTTAGCCAATGAAGTTTCGACACATTTTCATGTTTGCATGAACATACAATGTGAAAATAACTATGTAGCTATGTATGTTGAATATATATACGATTTGGGGAGTTGAGAGACAGCGCCATCCTCCGTCATATTTCAAGTTCATCGGATTCTGAAGAAGACTTCTGCATCATCTGCAAAGGCGCAATACCGAAAAAAATGATCAAAAACAACTTCATTCATTGCAATGTATGCGATCTGTGCACTTAAAGTGTGCCAATTTACTAGCTGGATATTATACATGCGTTCACTGCGAATCGGATTGATTGTATTGCATTTTCATAAGATTTTTTCATAAAAATTGTCTCATTTTTCTTATTTTCCATCTTGAATAAAAAATAGTTATCTAAATATGTCATTTTAATTGTTTTTAAGTAGGTAGTGTCTCACAACTCCCCAAATTTTTCGAACATTCGGAAAATGAATGTTTTTTTCGTGCATAATTTAAATTTTGACAAAAATAATTATTTTCGATGAAAAGAATGAACTAATAGCTACCATTACTGTCGAACTAGAGTAAGCTTTCAGATATGAAGAATATTGTGATTGTGGAGTAGTTCAAGTTCAAAAACAAAACCCGTCTCATAACTCCCCAATCTCCCCTAATTTTTATTGTATACAATTGAATTTTTGAACAAAGTTTCCATAGTTCTTTTTTGTTCTCATTTTCCTTCTTATTTGGTCCGATATGACATGCGCTTTATGAGTATTGTAACTTAAAAAAAAAAATAAGTTTAACGGAATGGTCCTATATCCATTTAGGCCATTTTTACTTCAAAAAATTTTCTTTGCTTCAGTTTTAGGGCTAGTGGATTTTTTATCACTGGAGCATGGAAAATGATGGATGACGATGCGTTTTATAAAAATAAAGAACAATTTAAAATTATCTTGAGAAGGTAACCGTATTTTTGCTAAAAGTTTAAAATTCGATTTCTGAACAATTTTACAAATGGCGTTTAGGTCAAGAGGGAACTCACGAATGACGGTAGGTATGTCTGTAATAGTTTCAACCAACTACTTGATTAACTCGTATATAATATTTAATGACGATAAACATTTAATTAACACTTCGCACAAGGGTTTTTGAAATCACTGATTTGGGTTTGACACTAAACTCATATTTGATCTCCATGTAGCGGCTGCTTGTGCAAGGGCACATAAATTAGTTGGGTTTATTTTTAGACGTTGTAACTTGTAAAGAATTTCGTGATCTTTATATAAAAGTTTGGTGGATAATTTTTTAGCGTGTTCGCTGGGCGTGTACTAAAGGAACATCAGGTTTTGGGTGAACCGTATGACCCAGGATACACTATGTGTCTTATACTGGTTTTGCTGTGTGTGACTGCACATTGTTGGTAACAAAATCACTTTGCCATATCTTCTAGCCCATTCCGGTCGTCTTTCGATTAATGCGTGGTTTAAATTAATCATGTGTTGGCGATAGCGTTGTGTATTAATGGTTTCGCTGGGCTTCAAGAGTTCAGAATACACAATACCGCTCTGGTCCCAACATACACAGCATGCGGTCTTCTTGCCGAAGCGATTTGCCATGGTTTTGATGGATCGGCTTCACCATTGGAAAGGCTTGGGGTTTTCAAAATAAGTCCATTTTTCGTCACCCGTCACAATTCGATACAAAAATGATTTCCTTTCATGGCGTTGAAGCAGCATTTCAGAAGTGACTTTGCGATTTTCTATTTGACGTTCATTCAAATCGTGTGGGACCCATTTATCGAGGTTATTGATCTTCCCCATTGCTTGTAAACGTCTGCTGATTGTTTCTTGTGACACATGTAATGCTTCGTTGAGTTTGAGTTGGGTCATCATCCAAAACCTCCTTCAATTGCTCGTCTTAGCATTTTTTTGGTCTACCAGAGCGCTCACTATTTTTCACTTTGAAATCACCATTTTTAAATTGTCGAAACCATGTCTCACATTTCCTAATCGATGGAACGTGGTCACCATATGTTTCTACCAGCAAACGATTACTTTCAACAGCCTTTTTCTTTTGATTAAATAAGGAAAGCAATGCGTGCCGCAAATGTTCTTTTTCAGACACAAAACTCGACTCGACATTATCATTGAACGATAAAACCAAGACGCTAAATTTTGGCGGACTCAACTTGTGTGTTTGTAGTTTAAATGTCAGCCGAACAAAATGACATATGTGTCAAATTAATACGCTGCGTACTTTCTGCTGGAGCCATCTCTTAGTTAAACCGGAAAATACTTATGCGAACATCTGGTATAAGGTGCTTATACTTATAGAAGGCAACATTTCAGAAGCCATTGAGATAACATCTCAAAGTGCGGCAAGGAGACCCAATAGCTCAAACTCTCTTCAACCTATCATTGGAATATGTCATTCGTCAGCTCAATATAGGGCGCAATGCAGCTGCCAGTATTATAATTTAACCCAGCTATTAGCATACGCTGACATTATTTGCATTCTGTGTCGCAACATCATCTCTCTGAGATCATTCCTCATCCCATTGGAATTAACAGCCCAACAAATAGGCTTTCAGATCAATGAAGCGAAAAAGAAATACATGGTCATCGCGAGAAGGCATACTCGTGCAGATTTCATTTCAGCAGATACACAATATGAAACGGTGAATGAGTTCAAATAACTAGGATCACTGAGCAAAACTCCGTTTCTGTGGACATTTTATCAAGGATCGCAGCGGACTACCGAGCATTTTACGCCAATATCAAAATATTTAAGTCTCTTCATATATCGCGCAAAATAAAACTGGACATTTACAAGGCGCTGATAAGACCAGTTATTACCTTTGGTTGCGAGTCTTTGACACTGACAGCACAAAACATCCAGAAACTCGCTGTAACTGAGCGTAAGATTATAAGAAGAATACTTGTTCCTATTAACCCTTGTGTACGCACTCGGCTACCCGGGTAGCCATTTCAATTTTAAATATTAATGGGGACTGCAATTTTAAAGTTACACGTTTCTAGCTTCTTGACATCCAAGAATTGACTATTAGTTTTCGATTTTTGTATAGAAATTGGATACAAATTATTTCTTGATTGAGTTATGTGTGAATAATTTTCTTTACCCTTCTAACGTACACCCGACCACCCGGGTAGCCAGAACAAAATATAAGGAAAAGACTTAGTTTTATTTTAATTTATTTTAAATTGTATAACCCTATTGCGTTCCGCCATTGTAATTTTTTATACAAATTTAAAAATATATTATTTTATACCAGTGTTCGCAAGTAGTTGGTTATTACCGTGCCAATACAATTATGTTTTTAAATGACTGATTTTCTGCGTGGCAAATCAAAATATAATATTAAGGATCACCAGAGTTCTATTTTAAGATGCATTTTATTATCCCAAAACACGGGCTCAAAGTCTTAACCCGAGACAATTGCCTTAGGCCGTTCTAATCCTAATTCTTTTCAACATGTTCTTGGATAAAAATACGAACCCACAAGGATATTTGGAACAAACATTTTTGATCTATCTATTTCAACTATTATGAAATGGTGTGTTAAAATTCTGTTACACGATGATATGGCATCGTCAACTAAATGGTCAAGTAGGTTTAAGTAGATGAAGTAAAACGATTCAGAATTTCAGATCTTACGAATTTCCAGTCCAATGCCTTTTTAATTAACTGATATTTAAATTCAAATTAATAACAATTTTCCATTCAAGAATACTATCGCAAAACTGCTTCCTAATTCTCGTAATTTGTAGTACTAAATAAACCCTGAACTAAAATTACAAGCTTACGAATTAAATATCGCTAAACTCACCCATTTGAAATATATCGATACCTAATATCTGTAAAAATATGTTATCTTATCACCTACTAATTTACGTTCGAACTTTCCGTATTTGTCGAAGATATTTGACATTCATTTCAAAGGTGGTTGTTTGTATGACTAAATTGATTTCGTGTTTTCCTAGTTCTCCAGCATTTCAATAGTTAGGCTTTAAGAGCGCTACACACGATACAATTTGGTTGGTTGGTTGGTCCGATTTGGTTGGATTGGATGTAAAATTGAATCGTGTGTATGCATGTCGGTCCGATAAAATTAAGTTGGATGCGTTGGATGGAAATTCCATCCAACCGACCAACCAACCAACCAAGTTGGATGGTGTGTATGGTTGTCGGACGATATTTCATCATTTGTTATGAATTTCATAGGGTAAACAAAAAACAACAGAAAACAAAGGAGGAAAATGTATTTTTTATTTTTTTTTATAATATAAAAAAGAGAAAAGGAATATTTATGACGTGTTCTTTTATGCGTAGCAATAGCAACTTAAAGTAGGCTGTGAAATAATTGGAAAAATTCGATTTTGCCTAAACAAAAATCAAAAAATCGTATGGTAAATTGGATCGTCTGTAGACGACATCCAATTTGGTTGGGCCGACCGTCGGACCAACAAGTTGGACCGTGTGTAGCGCTCTTTATTAAAATTCTAAAAGCCTTCTCTCTTTTTTGGAAAAATTACTACGATTGTTGAGTATCTATACTCTAAAATTTTTTGATGTGCCAGGCCAATTTTTAAGGGTGCAAAATACAAAATTTTTAAAATAAGGGCAACAACATAGCGGAACCGGCAAAAAATCTGTTGAAAAAACCGAAAAAAATACACTTGGCTACCCGGGTGGGTCGGGTGTGTACTAATGTAAATGTTTTTGGGTATACACACAAGGGTTAAAGAGGGAGCCACGTACATAATGCGAATGAATCACGAGATCAGAAATGATCTCGATAAAGTCGACATCATCGGATTCATAAAATTTTCAAGACTAAGATGGCTTTAGCACATGCTTCGTTCACAAAATCGGCCACCAAACAGGCCTTGGAGTCGGCACCAATAAAAGTAGTATCTCGTGTTAGACCACCTACCCGATGGATGGACAACGTTGAAAGGGTCCTAAATACACTCGGTCCCCGTGTCTGGCGTTCTCTTGCGACGGATCGAATTATTTGGGGAGCATCATTGAGGCGCCCAAATCCCTTCATGGGATGTAGCGCAAGCGGAAGAAGAAGAAGTACAAAACTCTCACCTTTGATAATCATCGCAATCGGCTTTTCAATATGCCGATGCATCGTTCCACCATGGATCTGGCTTGTTACACTACAATATTGAACTGTTCTGCAGCACGTAAACAATCTGAAAATACTAAAATTGATTTGTTTGATAATAGGGCAATCACTTTGTATTGTATAATTGATACGTAACTTTCCAAATTTTTTGTATTTTTGTTAATTCTTGAATCTACAAATGTTTAAAAAAAAATAGTTAAAATCCTATAAAAGTTAAATTTTTATTGACTTACCAATTTCATTAACATTTAAAATTATTTAGATCTTTCAAAGTTATATTGAAATTAGAGTTCAGTGTTACTATTGCACTTTTGTAGCAGCGCGAAATTAGCTATGGTTTCGTTTTTTTATTGTTTATAAGTTTCCTTTTCTTTGTAGTCATAGTCAGCCGTATTAAAACAAAATTTCACTTGCTTTGTCAGTTTATCTCATCATCACATCACGAGCAGCAAGCAGCAAATGTAAAAACCTTTAACGTATGTTAAATAAATGAATTTCACGCGCGCAATATGCGGCGAGCTTTTGTTTGTGCCGGAAGAATTGTAGTGGTGCATTGGGTGAACCGCTACAAACCATTAATAGAATTTTAAAAAAGTTAAATGCAAAAATAAAAATACGCTTTAAAAATATTCTTTCTTTTATTCTTCGCTGAATCGGAAAAAACGTTAAGTGCACTTAACAAGGCTGTATGATATTCCTCAGTAACCACATGTGTCTATCACCATTTACATATTTCTGTTCCAACTGTTGTTGTAAATTAGATAAACGCTGTGTTTAAATTCGAAATGATCAAGTCGCTGTCGCATACAATTGGGAACGAAGAAGTTGACGAGAAGTTCAGGACGCCAAAACATCGCTTAAAAAAATGATGTGTTCTTTCTTCCAGTCATACATTTACAGTTTTGCCTCCTTATTTCAAAAATATTGATAGTTTTGCTCAAAATGTTGGCCAAAGACATAGGTTTTAGCAATAAGTAGTTTGATCTGACAAACGATTTTTTTTATGTTGCTCTTATTATATGACAATCCATCATGTAACTGTTTACAAAATTTGAAGTTAATTGAAGCATTATGTGGGACTGGGAGTCATTTTACCAAAAAAAAAATTGTTGAACTGTTTCCCGAGGTAATGGGCCCAAAAAAATAAAAATAACATAACATAAAATGTTTGCGCACTCAGAATCGGACCCAATAAAAAATTTTTCGAAGAAATATTTTACTTCAGTTTTTCACGTATTCAGTGTGTTTAAGATATGAATATAGATTTCCGTGTAATATGAAATTTAATTTTCTAAATTTACCTATAATCCTTTGCTGATAAAATCGTCAACATTGAAAAAAAATATCTAGTAACCTTTTAAATGTAAGTCCTTCTGTTGTTTTGTTAAGACTTTATTGATTCAAATTTCAATGCCATGTTGATCGATAAGCTATTTGTGAATTATTTTAATGAAAAACGTCTCTAAAGGTATTATTCCCGAGCAATAAATTCTCTCGATATTAAACCTTGTATACAAAATTGTGTCCACTTAAAACTGAAATCAAGATGGAATACTATATTCAATGTTTGTTTATTTTTATATTTATTTTGTACATATGTAATGTACATAAAAGTATATGTGTTAGATATGTTCAAATCTACCAGGAGGGGCCCAATGGATCTCTTGAATATCCGTGGTAAATTGAGAAATGTAATCAGATGACGTGTTTGTCTTGGATAACGCTCCGTTTGTCGGAGGTTTTTGGTGGGTGTAAACTGTAAATAGTGAATTCTCGACATTCGACGAATTAGCGGAAATATTTTATTGGTAAGTATACGGCTACTAATTCCCTGTCGAACGCTGAATATTTTATGTCGGCCTCAGAGAGTTTCCTTAATAAGAACACCTACGACAGTGTTTGATGCATCCGATGTAAGACTTAATTGTGTATCATTCAGTGGGTGTGCTAAAAGAGTTATCTTTGTTGGGCTTGTTTCAGCTGAGTAAATGTATTTTAACATTGTTCCGGCTAAGAGAAGTGTTTGATGACTTGGGCTATTCAATCAAAAATGGAATTTAGTCCAAGACAAGCAAGTTCGAATTGGTTGAAAATTGTCCACGACAATCTCATTATAAAAAGCGTAATATATTATAATTATAATTTCTATACTAAAATAAAATTTTTATTAATAAAATAATATTTAATAAATAAAACTAATTACTAAAATCATATTGTTAAAAAATTAAATTTATTACAGCTTCAAAGCTTACCGGAAATATCGTGCAAAAACTTACCGATTTTAGACACTCTTAAATGATTTAACGCTGTAGTGTTAGGTCAGAGGAGGTTAGGCCCGTTGCAATTGAGACGGCTTAGGATATAGTGAACATTTAACTCTATGTGCAGGGGGCAGATCACAAATGATACCGGTTACAAGAGATACTGAAAAACACATTAGTTCTGATTTTGTGTTGCTCTTGCTCGTATATTAGTTGTTTCAGACTGAAACTGACACTTCAGACTGAAGCACTGAGTAAACTGTAATGAATTGTAGTATGAATGCCAATTCCCACGTTGCTCAACAATTATTTTTATCAGAACAAACGACACAAATCTTCAAAAAACAAATTTTGAATATTGTGGATACTCTCTTAAGGGAGTAATTTAAATTCTTATGGGTTTCCAACAAAACCAGACATGTCGTCATGTGAGTTCCTTTTATAGATCCTTTTTTTCAAAAATGAGTTAAATATTGGTTCTGGTGTTTTTGACCATGCTCTTTCAGAATTTTTGACAAAATTGGCGTATCTCTTACAGTTTTGCAAATATTTTTTTTTTCTATAGTTCTATACACCACAAAACTTTGTTGTTTATTGGGTGTTTTAATTCTATTTGGTTATATGTGTTAAATTCTTCCAAGTAGAACAAAATTATATGCCATTTACGTAATTTATCTTATGAGTTTTTTAGTGTCCTCTATCCAAAAAAACGGAAATACACAAATTAAAAATATTTTTTTTTTTGTCCACATTTTTTTTACATGTTCATAAATACATTTCGTAAGAGAATCCTTTAATAGCCCTAATTGTTAATTAATTTAAATAAACTTTATTTAAATGCATCTACAGTCAGAAACATTCAGATGTATACGGCAAATTAAAATCAACGAAACACTTTTTCTTTTTTTTTTCTTACTTTTTTTATTTTAAAAATACGTAAATATGAAGTAAATATATTATTGTGATACTGTACTGATAACATTATTGATAAAAAATAAAATTTTAAATATGATATCTTCTGTTTGGTTTTTAACTTTATCTTTAAATTTCCCTCTAAATATGAGCCGTATACATCTGAATGTTTCTGACTGTACAAATTTTTATCAAAATCGTTTGATTGCTTTATCGATGAGAAAATTAGTGGTTCGTAGCTTTTTAATTAAATGTTTAATAATGATTAGAATAATTTCAAAAATACTACACCAACGACCTAATTAATTTAAATTTGGCGGAAATCCAGTTATTTAAATATTGACCAAAATATTTATATTTTATTAAATATTGATAAATTTATTTATCAAAAATTAATGGGTTAAAGTGAATTATTCAAGTACATACAACATACAATTTTAATTAGTAGGGGAGATTGGGGAGTTGTGAAACATGGGGAGTTGTGAGACAGCACCATCCTCCGTCATATTTCAGAAGTTTGATGTTGGTGATAAGTGTCAAAATTGTTTTTCAATGCAACCTTACTTTGTAGTTAGAATTCATTAAGTAAACACGCATTCTGAGCCTCTCTATATGTAATGTGTTTTAAAATTTCTCGAAAAGTTTCTTGACCAATTTTGTTTGTAATACTTTCAATCAGTTTTTCAAGCGAATTGCAAAGGGAAATATATACTAATGAATCGTTACATCGTTAGCCAATGAAGTTTCGACACATTTTCATGTTTGCATGAACATACAATGTGAAAATAACTATGTAGCTATGTATGTTGAATATATATACGATTTGGGGAGTTGAGAGACAGCGCCATCCTCCGTCATATTTCAAGTTCATCGGATTCTGAAGAAGACTTCTGCATCATCTGCAAAGGCGCAATACCGAAAAAAATGATCAAAAACAACTTCATTCATTGCAATGTATGCGATCTGTGCACTTAAAGTGTGCCAATTTACTAGCTGGATATTATACATGCGTTCACTGCGAATCGGATTGATTGTATTGCATTTTCATAAGATTTTTTCATAAAAATTGTCTCATTTTTCTTATTTTCCATCTTGAATAAAAAATAGTTATCTAAATATGTCATTTTAATTGTTTTTAAGTAGGTAGTGTCTCACAACTCCCCAAATTTTTCGAACATTCGGAAAATGAATGTTTTTTTCGTGCATAATTTAAATTTTGACAAAAATAATTATTTTCGATGAAAAGAATGAACTAATAGCTACCATTACTGTCGAACTAGAGTAAGCTTTCAGATATGAAGAATATTGTGATTGTGGAGTAGTTCAAGTTCAAAAACAAAACCCGTCTCATAACTCCCCAATCTCCCCTAATTTTTATTGTATACAATTGAATTTTTGAACAAAGTTTCCATAGTTCTTTTTTGTTCTCATTTTCCTTCTTATTTGGTCCGATATGACATGCGCTTTATGAGTATTGTAACTTAAAAAAAAAAATAAGTTTAACGGAATGGTCCTATATCCATTTAGGCCATTTTTACTTCAAAAAATTTTCTTTGCTTCAGTTTTAGGGCTAGTGGATTTTTTATCACTGGAGCATGGAAAATGATGGATGACGATGCGTTTTATAAAAATAAAGAACAATTTAAAATTATCTTGAGAAGGTAACCGTATTTTTGCTAAAAGTTTAAAATTCGATTTCTGAACAATTTTACAAATGGCGTTTAGGTCAAGAGGGAACTCACGAATGACGGTAGGTATGTCTGTAATAGTTTCAACCAACTACTTGATTAACTCGTATATAATATTTAATGACGATAAACATTTAATTAACACTTCGCACAAGGGTTTTTGAAATCACTGATTTGGGTTTGACACTAAACTCATATTTGATCTCCATGTAGCGGCTGCTTGTGCAAGGGCACATAAATTAGTTGGGTTTATTTTTAGACGTTGTAACTTGTAAAGAATTTCGTGATCTTTATATAAAAGTTTGGTGGATAATTTTTTAGCGTGTTCGCTGGGCGTGTACTAAAGGAACATCAGGTTTTGGGTGAACCGTATGACCCAGGATACACGCGTGTATATTGACACTATATAAAACAGAAGTGGAGCTCCGATCGGGTTTTACTACACAAATTAACACACCTGCAACAAATTGTTGTACTACACAAATTAACACACAAATTAACACACCTTATTTGATTTCTGTTTTATTTTTATTTAGATTTATTTAATTGATATTTACATAATATGCACTACGGTTAAATTGCAATAACCGTAACAACATAGTTTTATTCGTATTTAATAATTTATATAATATAATAGAAATATTCGATGCATTATTTGTCGGATAATCTTTTTCGATTCTATTTTCTCTCTTTCGATTTCTATTTGGTCATACACCATGTGTATGGTGCATTTATACTAAATTTCGGTTCAATTATGTTAACGATAAAGGTATTTCATTGATAAACCGAAAATAATTTTTGCGTGTAAAATTTAAAAATAAAGTGGTATAAGGCAGTAGTATGTAACGTTGAACGACTGTATCTCAGCCAATGTTTATCAAAAATACTTTTAGCGGCCACCATTTTGACGGGAATTACATCAGCTTTCTTTATTGTGATGCCAATACCTAAACCCACTCAGAAAAAAGTTATACACAAAAATTTAAAAAAAAAAACAAACAATTGAAACTTTTCGGTTTTTCTGGCTTTTTTTGTTTTAGTTTTTTTGACTTATTTTGTTCAAAAAAAAAGTGTTTTGACTTTTCAAAGTACCATTTCGATAGGAAATTTGATTCTCTAAAAAAAATCGTAGACGTGTATATACTAAAAATGCATAGTTTTTGAGTTATAGTTAAAAAACTTTAAGGTGCCCAAATTTACTCAAATTTACTCCATTCTCAAAAGTCCAAACCTAAATTTAATAGCACTTTGTGGATTTATAATTATTCGAGTACCATTCAATATATGAAACAAAAGAATACCGCTAAAGAATTATGGCTGCGATAAACTCCGCGCAACCGGCGTGACTAAGTAAAAAAAAATGTAGTTAAGTCACTTCGTTCGCGTCGAGTTTATCTCAGCCATTACAGTCTAAGAGCTGTTAGACAATTTTGAGTAGGTATTTGAGGCAGCATGAAAATTTCTGCGACGCTTCTTTAGCAATGTCTTAACACAAAATAAAAGACCTGCTGAAGGGTATCGGGGCATTGTTAACCCTAGATATTTTGAAGTTGCGAATTTTTTTTGCAAAATATGTCTGAGGCATTTTGAAATTTTAATACCTTTTAGTTTAGTGGGGCTCTCTACCTGCCAGGCGGTTGGGAATGTACTGAGTTTTTAAGAGCTTTCGACGTAATTCTACTTTGCAGTTTTCTGTTTTGCTTGTTCTCGAAACACTGAAAGAAAGTCAAAAAATCGTTGAAGAGGATGGAAAGTGGTTATTATGAAATCCAAATAACGGACAAGTCGTTCTCTAGACAGTCAATTGAGCTGACCCTGGAACAGACAATTAACGCAGATGCTGGAAGAAGATTAACCGGTGTGGTACATTTTATTAACTCCATTTCTGTTTGGCAGCGCTGGTGTGAGAGCCATGAGATTCGATCAACTGTTGTATCATATACATATGAGGCTACTGGTCTACGGAAACGGTACCTAGTTACAGCTGATTTGGAAAAATATAATTTAAAAAAAGACATTAAACTAATTCAATCATTTGTCAATGCATTTTTCAAAATTATGAACCCATTCGATACTAGTATTGACCAGCAACAACTTTTCAATATTTCGAGTGGAAAAGCAGCTTTAAATGCAGTACAAGATTTTTTGATAAATATTGAAGAAGTAGGTGCAAAATTATCTGCTTCAAATGTAAAAATTACGAATTTTTCTGCTTATATATGTATTGCAAAAAACTGTTAAAACGGGTAATAAGGTTCAAGAAAGTAAGTAGTGTTGATAATAACTAGGTATAGTTGCAGTACATTCCCGACCACATGGCAGGTAGGGAGCCCCACCTAAATGACCTGTCTTTTTGAAGTTATGTTTTTTTCGTTATATGTATATATTTATCTGTCTAAGTCTTAGCTTGCCTCAAATATATTGACAAAATAAAATGGCAAATTAACCGTTTTCTGAATACAATCTTAAAAATAGAAGATTGAATTTGGTCTCTTTTAATTATCGCCTAATTTAAAACATTCAAACAAATTAATTATTTCGAGCGAACATCATGATTACCACTATTATAGAATATAATATAAAACATCATCCCAAATGTGTTAATCATTTCTTTTTTGTTGATGTTTTTCTTATTTTCTTGTTCTTCGTGTTGTTTAGACTTTAGAAGAAATAAAGCAACACCTTAATCAAACAAATAACTCGTCCTTTCGTTGTGTCGCATTAAGGTGTGAAATACGCATAACTAAATTTTATATGTTAGATATTCGACACAAAATCCACCTAATTTTCAATAACAGAACTGACATATAAAGAAACTGCAAACAACATAAGATATAGATAGAGAAGAATACAACAATAAATTTAAATATTTTAAAAGAGAAGTTGATTGAATCAGCGATTGGGGTACGACAAAAGAAAATGACATCGCGAATTTATTAATATTATAAAAAGCTGTATGCCTATAACTATAATACATATTAAACTACATAGTACGTAGTAGCAATCTTTAATTGTGATACAGATGGGATCCGCGCAATTTGTATTTCGATTTTACTTAGTCCAAGTATTCCCAGTGTAATGAATTGAATTGTTTCAAGAATAATAATAATAAGATACGTCGAAACTTAAATTATTAATTACGTTCGGTTGTCATCATCATTATAAATTATATTTAACAATAACCCCGTTCTAAGTTAAATTTTCCTCTATATAAGCGCTCTAAATTTCGCGATTATCTACCGAAAAACAAAAGATCGTATAAAGAAAAACGTAAAACAATAACATTAAAAAAAAAATAAAAAAATGGAAAATGCTAAGTGGTTGTATTGTATCTTGTTAAAATTCGCGCTGCAACAAAATTGATTTAAATTTTGTGTTAAGAAGAAACAAATATCTAACAACAACAAATAATTTCTGTTTTCTTTAAATTATTGAATTTAAGCAATTCGTATCCAATTTGAAATAAAACGATGGGCAACAAAAAAATAATAATGCTAACAAGGTAACAAGATTTTTATCTTCATCAGCAATAATTTAAAACGAAGGAATAAAAAATAAATAAATTACGAGTAAAATATTTAATTCCAGAACATGAAGAAAATTGATGAGGATGTCTTTAAAATGAATTCTACTACGAGCGCTTATTAGAAATTGAATATTTAATTAATTTTATGATACCACATTTATTAAACTTTTGTGATGTGTGAAACATTTTGTATGTTCTGTGATTGGTTTCGTTTTGATCTCATGTCATGTTCAAGAATTATTATACTACAGGTAGTTCGCAAAAACAAGAGATATGATTACTTAAAATGTAAATTTTAATCTCTTCTGTTAAGTAGCTTGTGAGGTAACTATAACTTAAAATAAATTATATTGTTCCAAAAATCCTTTAAGGTGGAACTCTAATGTAGACTGATGGAAACAAAATGTATGTATGTTTATAGAATTAGAGGATACCGCCGTTTTTTTGTGATAAGGCCCAAAAAACAAAAATTGCACATAATAAAGTCGACATTTGAGTACGAGCCAACCGAACTTATACTATAAATATTACAAATAGACATTAAAATAATTAACAAATTGACCTATGCTGTCCAATTGTGAATGTTATAATTTTTATAGCTATTTAATTTCTGTAGTTTATTTGTTTTGCCAAAGAATCACTATTCACTCAAAAAATGATAAATTTACTGACACATGAGTCAAAGTAATTGGGAGCGTAAAAATGGATTTATGTAGCCGGCACATTTGAAATCATGCTATATATTATCACTGATTTTGATGGTAACACCATACTCGTACCAGCAAACTATGCTAAATTGCAGCTAAAACAACTAAAGCCAGATTTTATAATGAGATTTTAAGAAAACTAGTAAATTGATGATAATACATATCCCATTTATCTCAAGTGGCGTTACAATTGCATTAAGTGGTCCGGATTACGCCAATAGTAGCATTAAACGTTATGATGATCTACTTTAAAATGTTTATTAAGCGAATTAAGATGTAATATGTTATCACGTCAGAAAAAAATTTGTTGTTGCTTAAATTAACTAAATAAATAAATAAAAAATTGATAGCTTTTTCTTAAGGAATTTAGCACAATTTGGGCAATTGCCACATGCACGTTATGTCGATCGGCATTCCAAACATAACAGTTTCATTTGCAGGATCAAAATTGGAATCCGCTCGTCAAATTAGAAAATTACCTGTTTTTATTAAATTAAAACAATCTTACTAAAATTTTGTAAGAATTTGGTACTCTTCATCGATTTGAACTGTATTTTAATAATTTTGACGTTGCAAGTGAAACTATTGTGCCAAAAAGTGGATTTAACGGGTTAGACTGGCGGCCGACGTCACACGCGTAAAGCTGCGGACCAATTTTTAGAGTAAATATACTGCATCGATAATTTTCCATCAAAAATACGTGTTGAACGAAATAACCCCGGGATCGATAAAATTTGAACAATTTTCAAAAATTTGTCAATAACAGTCAATCACGTCAAAAATTCCACCATTTTATCAATAATTTGTAATCAAAATTTTGGGTTTAAGGTGCAAATACATGAAAGCACGATAAAATGCTTCGAGACATTGAGCGCTTTCAGGTCTACCAACATGCTGTCATCACTAATCGGTCTCCGACTCCGATCATAAATTTGACCTTAATGAAACTGATTGATCAGTTGTCGAATAGTTTTATATTAGTTTTGTTTTTCCCCGAAACCATTGACATAAATATTAAAAACTTTAAAATTAAGTATATTACTCATTATTTTCAATCATATTTTGGGATTGTGAAATACATAATTTAAAAACAAAATTAATTTAAACTTGTTGCACTGACCGCAATTCCGTAAAAAACGACGGATTTTATATGGAATCCATAATAGGGGTGATAGAAAATGTATTAGATACCCAAAATTTGGATCAAGTAAGAAGTACTCCAGTAAATTATTGAAAATTATTTTGATATCATCATACCAGATAAGTTTATATGACTTTTTTAAACAATTTTGTATGACAAGATCAAAGTTCAAGGTAACGAAGTGTGACGAAGTTATTACAATTTACGTGTAACAATTTACGGGTGTAACGAGTGCAACCTCAAACTGAAATCCATCCGCAAAATTATAAAATTGGAGTTGTTTGAATGAAATTATTCCAATGTTAACAAAATTTTCGAATAGCATAATAGTTTTTATAGAGTCGAACTATTTTTTAATAATTTTGATAGAGCAGGTGAAATAATTGTATTAAAAATTGGAATTGAAGTAGTAACGGTTGGCATTTGCGTCTGGCAATGATTTTGCTTGTATGTACGTTCATGAACGGACGTTGAAACTGTTGTTACCGAAGCTATATAAAAACGGAGAATAATTCTATGCGCATGATATTAATTTAATAATTAAAATGCCATTTTAGGAGGTGATAAATTTTAATTACACAAATAAATGGTTTTGTAAGAAATACAACTTTTTTATTATAATTCAATAACACTGACGAAGCTGAACTACAGTGGAAAAAATATCTTAACCACTGACGAAACATGAAAATTTTAGCAAACAGTAAATGCACTTGTGTATATTAGTTTCAAAATCCCAACATTGCCAATTTTATCACAAAATTAGTTTCTGATGGCAAATAATAGATATCTCTGATATCTACAGTTTAGTCAACTCTGTAAGTTGCAAAAACAAATACTTTGCTTAGAAAATGAACTCAAATTTAGATATTAGAAGCAGAAACCACACATCTCCGCTGCAAGTTATTTTGCAAAAGCCCACATTTCCAATGTAAACGTTAGTTTCATAAACCTACAATTCCACTCATATTATGTTACTATGTTAAGACTTTTGTTGCAAAATTCCGTAATTCCTTTAACAAACAAAGCTGCACAAACTGTATAACCAAGATAGTCCAGAACACCTACGTGTCAAATCTGGTTACTTCCGCTTTATTTTTAATAGGCAGTTTACCATCGGATTCAAAACATCAGCCACGGATTTTTGTTCTACGTGTTTGATGTACAAAGAACAGCTAAAAATTGAAAAAAAGCGCGGCCAAGAAAAACAATTTATTAATCAAAAAGAGGGTTCATACTGTTCGTGCTAAAAGTTTTTTCCACTATGCCAAAGAAGAAAACGACGATATGGCTACGCTCTCGTTTGACTGTCAGAAAAATATGGTTTTGCCAAAGGTAGCTGACCAAGCCGCCTATTATTCTAGGTAATTCTACCTTTACAACTTTGTCTTTGTGCAAGGCTCATCCAAATCGGATCTATCAAAACAAAAAGTATTCCTATATGTTTGGACTGAAAACGATCGGCCTAAAGATAGTAATGAAATCGCTTCAGCTCTATACCATAGACTTTGCCGTACAAATTTCACAAATAAATCGGTTGTTCGATTAATTTGTGATGGATGTGGAGCACAAAATAAAAACTCGGCCATGATGGGTATGCTTACCAAGTGGCTCCATATCGATGCTCCTATTCAAATTAAGCAAATTCAAATTATATTTCCTGTACCAGGGCATTCGTTCATTCCTCCTGATCGAGTGTTTGCTCATCTCGGAAAAAGAGTCAAATCCATGGAACAAATTATAAAACCGGAAGAATATTTTCAAATCTACGAAGAACATGGCCAGATTATTAACCATTAAATGACACATGGGGTCCAGTGGACCCCAGACCTTTCTCAATCGTACCTATTTAAATGTTTCCTCCGGAAATGCATCTAGTCCTCCTTGCATCTAGTATCTCCTTGCTACAGTTGAGATATTGCACTGCCTGATTACGTACTCAGCGCAAGCCGTTTGACTGCTAGCAGCTGTGTAGAAATGTCCAAAATCGCGGTGGGATCCAACCGACCCCAGTGAGTCATATACGTAGTTTGTGTGAAAATCGGAGTAATGTTTAGGCATCACAACTCTAGCAGACCTAGAGTAAGATAGATGCCTTGTATCCCCGCTGCTGATATCTGTCTGTAAACAAAGTAATTCGAAAGGCACTTAGCCGATTTTCAAGAAACAGAGATAGACTAATAGACCTTAACCAGATAAGAAAAATGTGATAGGACAAAGATCTCTAGGTGATCGGATTTGATGAAAATTAAATGAAAATATTTGTATTGTATACGAAATACTTTTTCAAAGTTGTTTTTGCCGTTTTTCGTGTTGTTTTATTGTTTTTGGTCGTGAGTAAGACTGCGCTCATATTTATCATATTTCTTTTGATTTTGACGCATTATTAGATGGCGTATAATTTGCAGAGTCGAACCGTCCGAGGAGTGCTAGAACCCATCGACGAAGCATCTTCAGGAGGAGAAGATAACGTGTTTGAGGACAGTAAAGACAATGATCCAGACTTTTCGATGTGCGGTGCTCCACAGAGTGCCTTGGAAATAGACCAGAAAGATATGGAAGAGGGTATTTAGGATCAACGGCTTTTGTATGTAGGAGAGCGTCAAGCGGCTGGCCAGAGCCGTGGTCGGCCATCTTCGACGATAAAAAAATATTCAACGTTGATATTGCAAAATAAATATCCTTTTTTGAAAGATTCCGTAACGGACTTATTTTTATCTATAAAGATGCTATTTTAAGGGTACACCGCTAAATTTTTAGCTAAAAATATTGAAAATTAAAGAAATACTGTTATTTTATGTAAAACAAGCCATTTTCTAATTTTTTTCACAAACCTTCTTTTTTTTTGGTATCATAAAATTAAAATTTCATTAATGTAATAATTTGATCTCCTTTAGTAAGCTTTAAACTATATTGGAAAAAAATTGTCAAAGCTAAATATAGAAAAATTCAAGGAATAATAGCCATTTTTCTTGCTGGGGTCTAAAAGACCCAGTGTGGCATTTATGTGATTTTCCTTAAGTGTGTCATTTAAGGGTTAAACTGGGTTCGGAAATATGCCCAGTATTTGACTGGAAGACTGCTGTTGGAGAAATTATAAAGCCGCCAAGTCAATGGCACTTTCAATTTAATCCGGTAAAGCGATTCATTTTGAGTCGTGGTACCAACAGCATTGCAGTTCGAGGAGAGGTAAAAATCAGGTCAGATATGGGAATCGCAAGGTCAGTGAAATTGACCAGTCAAATTGACTATATAAAAAGGAAGATGTTAATAAATTGTTATCCAAACATTTTGGAAATGACTGGAAGGATAATAAAGAACTAAACTTCTACAAGAACGTGATGAATGCCAATCATGAGATGACTATTACCGATGATGATGGGAATGAACAGTGCGTACATTTTGATGAAGATGTAGACCTTCGAATCTAAATTCATGAAGTATGATGCTTTTATGTATATTTATTTGGAATTCGTTTTAGTTTTTTATGTACATTTTTTTATTTATTTTAAGTTCTTTTAATTTTCAGTATTAATGGCTTATACTCATATACATAGTTCCTTTATTTGTACAACCGTATAAAAGTGCTAATAAAATGAAATTGAATTTCGGGCCAAATTTAATCGCAGTTTATTTATTAGCAAAAATCATCATTTCCATACATGTATGTAACAAAATCCATTAATTCCAACCGATCGTGTCAAAAACGATCATTTCCATTTTTAAATTTGTCATAACTTCCATAATAGTAATTATCTAAGAAATTATTTTTGCACAAATATTTAATTATATAATAATAAGAAATAGAAAAGAAAATTTCTTATTAATCTGATCGCAACTTAAAAAAACAACAATTTTGTGATTTACTCAAAACCACATATCATGGAGATGTGATGGTTTTGAAAATAATAGACACACTTATGTTTATTTGTACATAAATATTATCGTTGTGTCCAAATAAGAGTATTACATCTACAAATGATTAATTTTTTGGAGGGGCGTGTCAAGTTTTTAATGTTAAATTTGGCTTAATTATTTTTAAATAAAATTCTTGCCACACTTTTTGGAAAGGGACTTTATTTAAAAAAAAATAAAAAATTAAGCCGAAATTAGCATAAACAACTTTAAAGCCTCTTCAAAAAATTAGCGATTTTTAGATGTAATAATACACTTATTTGGATATGACGTTATGTATTTTGAAATATTATGCACCAATGATAATTTCAGTGGCGCCTTCTGACTTAAATTACCACGCATTGAATAAATCGATTAATTGATGTGGAACGGTCTAATACGATCCGATATTAACCGATTTGTATCGAGTATAAAATACTGAATTATTTGTTAAATTTGATGAAAAAAATACCACGAAGGAATCAGGTTGAGGATCGTCGCAAATCGTTATATTATCGTTATATAATCGACCAAAGGGTTCTCTATTTCTGGATGTGAGTGGTTTTATATTTTTTTTTAATAAAGATTAGTTTTATACAATAGAATTGTTTTATTAATTTATCGATTATTCGAGTTTTTCGAATTTTGACGATATATTCCATAATTCTTCTGACTCACAAGTACAACGTCGTTTTCATTGACATTAACGTTTAGTTTGGTAAGATTTTCAAAATTCACTGTTTTTAGATTTTTCTAGACATCTAGGTAGGAATAGTATTAAGTTGCTTGGTGTTTATGCGAAATTGTCAACATTACTCAACATTTTCGAAATTATTTAACGTTTTCAAGTTTCTTTGAGAGAAATATTTTTTTTGCTTTTGAATTATTTAATATTGAAAGTTTTTTTGATTTTGAGTTACTTAGCCTGATGTTTTAAGAGTATTCTAAAAATTTAAGATTGTTCGAGCTTTTCGAAATTATTCAGGTTTATGGAAATTTTTGGGTTATACTCGAAATTTGGAAGATATTATGGGATTGAGAGAAATACAGAATTAGAGATTATGCGATTTAAAATTTATTATTAGAAATTTTATACACTTTAATATTATTTGAGATTTTCGATATTATTCGAGTTTAGTTTGTATTTAAAGTAGGAGTAAGCATATCACTTAATTAAATTATCTTACAGAGAAAGTTTTTCAAAAACTGCATGAGATTATGATTATTCCAGATTGAGAAAAATAAATATCCAATTAAGAAAGTGACAAAAGCAAAAATAATTGTGTTTTAAATAAAATCTTTTAAGATTATGAGAGTACTTTCTGGACGAGCTTTTCGCGATTACTCGTGTTTCTCGATATTCCTGGAAATTTGCAAGATGTGTTCAATACCCTCATTTGCAGCAGCTTCAACCTGTAAGAAACTATTCTATTAATGGAGTGGTTTACCGAGAATTTTGTTTTTCAGTTAAGATACAGTTAAGAATACAGTTAAATGATAATACGGTTAAGAAATATTTGTAGAATATTGAGTTACTTACATAGATGGAATTTCCCTGGATATTTTGGATTTTGCATATTTCGAATTAATCCATTATGTGAATTCGAACGACATTTGGAAGATTATTCAATAATTTTTTCAAGACAATTCGTTGTTGACAGTCGCGTGATGCTACAGATTATTCAATATGAAGACGTGCGTGAATTCTTTGAGATTATTTCAAATTTACAAGATTTATAATATTGATAATTGTTCGAAATTTCTTGATAGTTTATCAGTGTTGACTTGTTGAGTTAATGCTTTAAGTTGAGTTGCATTCATAGTTTTTGTAGGTAATGTACATAATGTACATATATACGCATAGAGGTCTAACTGCCCTGCATTAACTTCCCTTGGCTAATATTGCTTAAATCAATTGATTATGAGAACCTTCAAAATATTTTGCTGCCTTAGAATTAATTTAGCTTTAAATAATGTGACAGACTTCAAAACTGTGCTCATCATGTATCTAGTTTATCAATTCTAGATTTCCAAAAAAAGAACCAGCAAAGCAAAGTCGTGTTGAAAATAAAATGTTCTTGAACTCTTTTTTCGCCACAAAAGAGAGATTATGCATCGCAAATATCGCTACACCAAGATTTTGGTCGAAAAGCACAAACAACAACATCTTACTCCCAGATGTTATATTCTCAGTTTCTCACTTGGATGCTCAATTGAAATTGATTTATTTCTCTATTTAACAGCGGATTAAGATTTTTACATTGGGTAGTGTGACGTTTGAAAACAAAACGAACAATTTAACTTTGGTACCCTGAATTCTTGTCAGTTTTCTACTACCCGAATACCTTCTAATTGCTTCGTTTCGGGCCGTATTGTATACTTTCGTGTTCTATTCTCTTAAAATTCAATTTCAAAAACTTTAATACGTAGATGTCGGTTAATTGGCCAAGCTCGGGACAAAATTGTGTTCATCAATTGGGTAAGTCTGATATAAAAAATTATAAAAATTTCTTGCTACGCTTAATTTATACTGTAAACAAGGATTTGTGTTTTTGATTGGAGTTTTGCAATATTTAGATAAATAAACGGCTGTCCCATTTAAACGATGTCAAATTAACCGGAATATTCGGTATACATATTTTATGTTCCTACTATAATTTTGAATTATTCACCTGCATTTTTGAAATGATTTCTTTGTTAACCGATTATTTTTTTATAAGAAGATTTATTCTTATTTGTAATCTTTATTTATTGTCGTCGTATGATGATAAAAAGTGGTGCTTTCACGCAGCGGTCAAATCTCGAAGTTGATCAACATTAATAACTAATTATACAACATGCATCAACGACCGGATTAGGGAATGCCGAATCAATGCCGAATTCCCGGGGTTGAACTTACAGCATTCTCGGCCCGGGATCCTGGTCTTTTTGTCAATTCCGAAATCCGGGGATTGAACTTATATAATCCGGGGATTCCATTCTATAGACCGGATGTTAGTTGTCTACCTATCTTTCGAACACTCTAAACAGTCACAGTCACATAATTATTGTGTTGTATAATTGTTCGTTTGCCACATGCAACTTGCACTTAAAACGTATAAAAATGGATCAACAGATCTCGTAGGAGTTGTGTTAAGTAATGATTAAGGGCTATAAGCCATAGATTATTATTATTAAACATTTTTTTTCGGATTGCCTATGGTAGTTCACAAAATATACCTACCCGATATTCAGGTACATATTTACTTTTCGGGCATTTTAGATTCTCTACTTCATATGCAACTAGCGACATTAAAATGTACGATTTGAAATTTAAAGGAAATTATTTGAAAATATGTTATTTGCTTCATGACTAACTTTTCACTGATTTCCATAGGAATCCATAGTAAAAATTGTGTTTTTTAACTTCAAGTTTTTCAATGAAAAAAGCAAAAATATTATAAAGCGTTTACATAAAAGTTTTCTACATATCTTTAACAACAACATAGTAGATGGCTTGCTACATTGGTATTACATAAATATTAATTGCAGAAATATTAAAATTAAATTATGTCTAAAATATATTTTTCAAACTTTCATTTTGAAAAATACATCAAAGTTGGCTCTGACGAATTAAAATAATACATGCTAAATTTATCTTTAGTTTTACTAGTGTGCGTTAGATGTCTAAAATTTGTATAGAAAAATACGAAAAAAATTTATTAAATCACAATATAATGACACGTTGCTAATAGTCGTGTTCCAGTCGACCACCTCAAGTGCTTATAAGTACTTAGGTTGCTTTAATGAATTACTCGTAACTGGTCTTGCATTCTGGCAAGAGCAGTCACGAGTAGTACAATTTAAGCAAATACACCAACCTAAGTACTTATAAGTACTTGAGGGGGTGAATTTGTGTTGCTTTTCCTACAATTTTTGAACTTGCAATTTCCCCCAGTGGCATTTTTCTGGTTTTCCCGGGGAATTTCGAATTGGGAATTGATTTATTGTCAGTTTTTAATATATTTTGGTTTTCTTTTTTCCAAAGCATACTGAGCGATTGGTAGTTTGTTCCTGTTTTGGGAAAAAATAATTCCCAGCCAAATTGGTAGGGAAAAATAAACAACAAAATTGCTATGAAATGGAACTATTTTTCCCCAAAATTTAGTATGCTTTGAAAAAAAGAAAACCAAAATACACTAAAAACTGACAATGAATCAATTCCCAATTCGCAAATCCCTGGGAAAACCAGAATAGTGCCAGAGGTGGCAATTTTTGGTACGATTTTACAAAATTTTTACTGCCATCTATGTAATGTATTGTACATACTATTATTGACTTAATGCACACGATTTGAAGTAAGCTTTTCTTTTTAATTTGATCAGAATGCTGTTTTATGAACTTTTTTATATATTTTGGTTTAAATAAATCAATTATTGCAAGAAAATGAAAACGATCTACTTAAACGATATTTTCATATGTTGAAAGTGAAAACGATTTATGAAAATATTTCAGAAATCATAATAGAGAATTTGTAACGTTTTCATTTACAAATTTGTCTTAGGAAAAAAGTAATTTCCTATATGTTTTATGTGTTTTACCATGAAAATTTTGGTTTTTTCCTCGTTTCTAATTTCCTTATAAAAGCTTCGTTTTTTTACATTATGGCTGGTATAATCAAGATTGATTTGCTAAAAGTCACACATTTTTGCAAACAAAAATCAAAAACAAAATAAATGAGGAATGAGTTGAAAAAAACAACAAATGGCAACTAGATGTAATAGAATATATAAAAGAGACAAAGTGAAAATAAATCAATTCGAACATTTAATTGGCGCTGGGTATACAATTTTCAAGGAAATTCCGACACTCATCAAATGCTTATTTGGTTTTAACAAATTTGCCAGAAGTTTAATTTAAAGAAGGTTGAACATTTTCAGACCTTTCCAGAAATTCCAGCTAATATGATCAAAATTCCAATTCTTGCTCAACTCGCTTCAAAAAATCGAATTTTAGGATTTTTCTTAAAATTCCCTAATTGACAGTGTGAAATATTAAAACCGCAGCTATATTGAAGTTTCTCAATTATTCTATCAGTAGCAGTAAAATTCTCTGTTGATGAAACCACAGAACTAAAATTAAAAACAGTCCACAATTGCTCTATTATACATTTAATTATTAGATGTGCAAGTAGAAACTCGGCTTTGTTTTGATAAAATTCAACTTTATTGAAAAGATACTTGTAACAAAGATTAAATATTCTATTTTCAAAGGTCTTTTTCCATTTATCGGATAGATGATGAATGCCTTCGCGATAGAAACTTTGGGGTTTCGAAGCAAATTGTCATCAAGCCATTTTCGTACATCTTCAAGTTCGTGAACCGCTGGTCTTTCAAACATGATGACATCGATCTGAATAAATGGTAATCAGAGGGAGTCAAGTCTGGAGAATACAACGCATGCTGTACAACTTCCCAGCCTAAGGAGGATATGAGTTCCTGGGTTGATTTTGCTTTATGTCAACGAGCCTCGTCATCCAGCAATATCACCTTCCGTCCTTGGCCCGTAAATGTTCTTTTTTTCTCCAAAGCACACTTAATTTGATCAATTGGCCCTGATAACGTACATATGTAATAGTTTGACCAAGTTCCAGAAGCTCGTAGTAAATGACCCCTTTCCAATCCCACCAGATACCACACAGAAACACTTTCTTGGCATGAATATTCATTTTTGCAACTGATGTTGATGGCTGGCCTGGATCAACCCATGCTTTCCTGCGTTTAGGATTGTAGTATAAAATCCAATTCTCATCACCCGTAATGATTTTGTGCAAAACAATTTTTCTTTAGAACCGAGAAAGCAAATTCATGCAGATGTCAACTCTTCGGTTTTTTTTCTTCGGTCAGTTTATGAGGGACCCACTTTACTTCCTTCTGTATCTTTCCATTGCATGCAATCGAAGTGATATTGATTGGTGAGTAACCCCCAACTGTTCTTCAAGCTCTTTTTGAGTTTGACACGAGTTTTCATCCAGTATAACTTTAAGTTCTTCGTCTTCAATTTTTTTTACTGCACCTCTGGACAAGGATTATCCTCAAAACTAAAATTGCTATCACGAAATCTTGCAATCCTCTTTTTACTGTTAAGTGACTCACAGAATGTTCAACAAAGTCAAATTAATCAATTCCAGAGCTTGAGCACAACTTTTTTTATTTGAAAACAGAATAGAATGCAATGCCGTTAATGTTGCTGATCGACATCTATCTCTTAAAATTGATGCACAACGAATGACATCTTCTAAATTACTAAAACTTATGACATAAAAACAGCAATGACTAAGCTGCATACATATATCCAAAACCAGCGCGCGATTTGGATGCGTTCAAGTATCTTTTTAATGCAACTAACTTCAGAGCCGAGTTTCTACTTGCATACCTATTATATTATAATCAGAGATAAAGATATCAAGGTTTACACCCAAAACAACTAAACAAATCATGACTAATCAGATGATGTAACATAATTTTGTATTTTAAACATTAAATCATATTTTTAATCTAGACAGTTTTAATAATCTTAGCTAATTAGCTTTTATTAAACTTCATGCAACACCCAAAGTCAAAATATTTCCCATAAACAGTTTATTTAATTATGGATTATTGAAACACATTAATTATAGAACAATTGTAAATCATTAATATCACAACTATACGAACTCCAAATAAGACAATAATAAATTTATTGTAATCACATGAAATAAAAATTTGTGTGTATATTTTCATTAATAAAATAATAGATCATAAATAATATATCGTATTTCATTCATTAACACAACATTAGTCATAAACTCAAGACATTAATTATTCGAACTTAAAGTTTAACAATATTTAAGTTAGAGAAACCACAATTTTTTTTTAAACACGTAATCATTTAAATTTACAATACAACAAGAAATGTCTGTATTAATAATAATATTTATGTTTCAAAATTAATCATATAATTAAGTATTGTTATTAATTTATGGAATCTTATACTATACGTAATATAACAAACTAATTTTTAACAAATGAACATATTTAAGTTTAATAATGAAGTACATAAATAAGAAAAATAATTTTAATCCGATTTTATTTATTCACTTTAAGGAATAAATAAATAAGATTTCGACATTTTTCAATCAATTTATTAATATTTTTTTAATATATTTTATTAATAAATAAAGATATCTAAATGAAGATGTTAACTATAAACGATTGGGTTCAGTTGCATGAAGTAGGAATGTTTAGAAGAATTACTGATCGATTAAACAAATTAAAATAAATAAATGTGCGGTTATTTCTCGATCTTCGAATGCTGAAAAAATCATTGAGTTGAAATATATTTGCTACTAATTTTGTAAAAATGAAAATATTGATTTTTGGAAAATGTACTTACGCCACTTTCAAAATAAATGGCCATATTTAATCAAGAAAGTGGTCATATAGAACTTGTATCCTTTATTATGCGAAACCTTTCGAACTTCGAAGGTCGTGAAATTTCCAAACGTTAAGCCTTTCGAATACTATACTCCCGCCTAGCGGTAAACAATTTTAAAATGGGTTTCTGTGCGAATTTTCAGGTTAGGGTAATTATTTTTCCAATATCGTTCCCTTATGGAGATAAGTTTCATATGGAAATTGAGAAAAAATTGAAAGGTGAGCGGTTAATTTTAAAGTAGTTATCGTAGTATATTCTCCAAAAACTACATATAGTTATGTTTTTTTTTTATAATAAAAATCAACTTTATTATTTTTCACTTTTTATTCTTTAATTGTAAAGAATATTTGTACAAGCATATTGCTCGCTTCATGGCAATAACTTCTATCTGAAAAATTGTGTTTTTCAGGAAACGATAAAAACTGTTTCTTATTTGTATGGGCTGCCTTTATAGAAGTAATAGTTTTACCTATGAATTTTTTTTGTTTTTTCTGTTTCTGTATATTAAACTTACATGTGTAGGTACGTACCATATATTCCCGTATTTGTACGTCAAAATCTCATTTATGCAAAAATTGCAGATAGGAATTATTGCCATGAAGCGGGCGAATACATACATTATACATAAGGTATTTCATAATTATATTATGACTTTTTGTAACAATTAAATATTTATATGCCGCTCATTGCATTAATTTTTGAAAAATTTTCTGGAATGGAAGAACTTTGAGAAATTGTATTACAGTAACAATAACAATTTTACGCAAGAGTCCCCACTGGTGAACACAAGTTCTTCTGTTGCGGGTGGATTAATTGCTCGCGTGGCTTTTAAACCTCTGCAGCCTCTTCATACTCAAAACCTAAGCATGTGGTTTGAGATTTTGGAGTAACAGTTTTTAGTGGCGGGAATTAAGCCCTTACCAGCGCGAAGAGTACACATCCGTACACCAAATTTAAAACAGAGGTGATCCGGGTTCTTGGCGAATCTGAGAATACAGAGCTTAACACCTGTTACAATGCTTGACACTTGGAGACAGGAAGCCGTCGCAGTTGTTGATCAGCATGAAATTGAATGCTGGCAACAATTTAAATGAAGCAACCCTGCGGCAATTTTGGATGAAGAGGTTGCCACAGCAGGTTCAAACGTTGCTCACACCTTTCGAAAACGACGTCTTCCTACCGGTCTTGGCGGAACGGGCTGACAACCTGCACGAGACGATGACTCAGTCACAGGTGAATGCCCTTGTGACATCTGCTTCTGTATCCAATCAAAATTCCCATCTTTCGATCAACGAACAATTTTCAGAATTTCGAAAAGCCCTATTATCGGAAATATCGAAAATCGTTCAACACAATTCTCGATCCCGCTCAAAGTCAAATTCTAGTCGGAATTATAATTCATGGGCGCAACATGGTTAGAATAATTCCACCGAAAATTCACTAAATTTTCGAAGATCATATTATCAAAGTTCTGGTGACCCGTCCGCTTGAAATGAACACACGCGTGTTATTATCATCAACGTTTCGGAATTAACGCAAAAAAATGCAAAACCGGCTGTAAATTATTAACTAGAGGCAATTCTTCCGATAATAGTATGCCACAACATCAATAAGTCATTCGCAACTGGCGAAGTGCAGACGTATTCAAATTCAGCCGCCTCTTAATTTTCGAAATTTTTCATCAGTCGCGTTGTTTAATAGATACAGGCGCAAAAGCCTTGGTCTTGCCGGCTCGCATTGATCGGAACCCAAGGGTCGATCTATGATTCAGGTTTCTTGCAGCGAATGGCTCTACAATAAACGCTTTCGGAACCTAAATTTTAAAGCTTGACATCGGATGGCGCCGCTAATTCTCCTGGGAGTTTATCTCCAGTTGCTGACGTGTAGATGCCTATCATCGGCACAGATTTTCTAAGGAACACCGGGATGCTCGTGGATGTTCAAAGACAAAGGCTTATAGACCCGTTCATCTCTTTGTATCCACAAGGTGCGCTTACCTCCAACGCGGGTTCTGCGGTATCTTTAACGTTATTTCAAAATTTTCGACAGTAATTTACAGCAACATCAACCTCGACGCTACAAAACATAACGTGATACACAAACTAGAAACGAAGGGACCACCGATTGCATGCAAACCTCGACGACTGGCGCCGGACAAATTCATCATCGCGAAGACAGAATTCGAAACATGATGAAACTCGGGATCTGCAGACCTAGCAGCAGTCCTTGGTCCAGTCCATTGCATTCAGTGTTAAAAAGAATGGAGAGTGGAGATCGTGTGGGGATTTCCGAGCACTTAATCGGGTCACAATTCCGGGCCGGTACACAATTCCACTTCTCCAAGATTTTACACAGCAACTCGAGGGATGCTCTATGTTCAGGCCTACCACCAAATTCCCATCGAACCGACGGACATTCAAAAAACAGCAATTTCGACACCTTTTGTTTGGACTTTTTAAATTTTGTAGAATGACTTTCGGTCTTCGCAATGCAGCACAGTCGTTCCAACGCCTTATGCACGCAGTCCTATACGAGGGCTTAACTTCTGTTTGGTGTATATTGGTATGACGTGCTAATTGCCCTTTAGAAGAACACGGTCTTGTAGTAAACGTGGACAAATGCAACTTTGCAAAAATCGAAATTCTATTTTTAGGCCACATGGTAACTGGACAAGGTATCTTATCATCGCATGAGCGGGTTCAAGTCTACTGACTGTAAAACAACCCAAACGCTTTTTATGGATAGTTAACATTTAGCGTCGCTTTACTCCGAGTGCTGCTGTCGACCAGGAATTACTGAACGACTATCTAAAAGGTTACACCAAGAACAGTCGGGTTCCGATACAGTGGCCGACAGCAGCTATTGAAGCGTTCAATAACTGTAAATTCAAATTTACGGACGCTACCTTACCTTACTGTTTCATCCTTCATCATCAGCACCTCTGGCCATCATGGTCGACGCTTCCGATATGGCGATCGGAGCAGTGGTTCAGCAGTGCATTTCAGATACTTGGTAACCGCTTGGGTTATTTTCAGGACGTCTCAATGATACGCAAACAAGATACAGTGCTTATGATCGTGAACTTCTCGCGGCTTATTCGGGGGTCAAACACTTTCGACACCTCCTCGAAGGTTGTACCTTCACGCTTTACACCGACCATAAACCACTGATTTACGCTTTTAATCAGAATCCGGAAAAAGCATCTCCTCGTCAGTTTAGACACTTAGATTTCATTGGTTAATTTACAACCGCACATCTCTGGCATGGATAATGTCGTAGCAGATACCCTCTCATGTATTAATCAAATTACTATTCCCAGAAGTATTGATTATGCAATCATCGTAGATGCTCAGATCTAGGACGAAGAACTTCAAGAAACCTTAAGGAGCATTACTGTTCTCAAATTCGAGAAATTCCCGATTGTTTTCAATTTAAAAATCTTAATTCATTGCGATATTACAACTTTACAACTACTACACCTAGGCCATTCATTCCGCTAAAATTTCGAAAACAAGTTTTCGAGGCGTTTCATAGTCTTTCCCACTCTGGCGTCAAAGCGTCCATTAAACTGTTGACTCAGAACGTAATTTGGCCATCTATTAAGAAAGACGTCCAGAAAATGGCTCAAAACTGTGTAGCTTGCCAAAAGGCTAAAGTCTCTCAACACCCCAATACTTCACTTAGTACATATAAATTAACTTCTCAACGCTTTACGATTATTCACCTCGATATCATTGGTCCGTTACCGGTTTCTGATAATCAGCGGTACTGCGTCACATTGATTGATAGATACACCCGCTTGTCCGAGGCGGTCCCAGTTTCTGATATAACCGCGGCTACCGTCGCTTTCGCTGTCTCACACACTTCGAATCACAATTTTTCCATGAACTGGCTAACATACTGGAATTTGAGCGAAAGAGAACAACTAGTTACAATCCAAAATATAACGGCATGATCGAGCGATGGCACCGTGTCATTAACCATCGAACAGATTGGAGTAGTATTCTTCCTTTAACCTTACTGAGACTATGAACAACGTACAGCGACGAACTGAATGCTACGCCTGCTGAACTCGTATGCGGACAAACGACGCGAGTTCCAGGAGCCTTTTTGAATACAACGAACGACCAAATTTTACAGTCGGACTTTGTAACGAATATCAAATGACACTTCCAAGAATTTTTTTTTTCTTTTTTTTAAATTAAACCCGTACGGCTGCGTGACATGCTAGGGGCAAAATTTTCATTAGTAAAGATCTGCAAACGTGCTCGCACGTTTTTTTACGAACTGACGCAGTACGTAGGTCACTGCAACCACCATACACATGGCCGTTTTTTGTTATCCACCGTACGCCAAAATTTTACAATTTAGAATTGAACGAACGACACGTCAAAATTTCCATCGACCGGCTTAAGCCTTGTAACACGGACTACACAAACTGGACCACCCTTACCGACTCACGAACCAGAACTTTCTATTTTGGCTGAAGTACCTAAATTACGTATACCCCTTTATCTATATCTTGGCCGTTAGATTGATTTCTTACGGTTCAGTTTCGAAAGGATAATTTTTTTTTTTTGGAAAAGGAACAAAAATATTTGAATTGCTTTTACAAAAAAATTGTATCTATAGGTTTTGTTTTTTTTTTTCTAACGATACTAATTTTGTTGTGCCCCACTAAGGTTCTTAACACCACTTATTTATATGTAGTAAGGGGAATGTACTCATCTGATAGGTTGACCGGGCACCGATTCAGTCCGAGAGTTACCTCAGCTCGTCCGCTAACAGATTGGGTATATATGAGGGGCACAACGCTTCAGTCCCCTACCAATCACTTAGGAGATTCGCTCCGTTGATTCCGGTTATTTGATTAGGTGTACGCTTTTTGTTGTTGTGTTGTGTATCTCTCGGAGGGCGACACCAATTCAGTCCTCTTTTAGAATTCCTCGCTCTTCCCAATTGCCTAGGGTTTGAACGATTGCACCGGATAATATACCACCCAGCAAACCCGTTAATTATAAAATTGAAACACAATGTTTGTTTTTCCTTTTTTTTTTTATTTTTGGTTTTTATATTTTTTGTTTTTCTTTGGAGTTTGCCTTGTTATCACAATCGCCTAGGCAAGACCCCACATTTACTAACAATAAGCTGTGCACACAATCAATTCACGGTAAACAATTCAAACTATTTTTTTTTCTCGTAGCTCGACTACCCGTATTTAATCGGAACCTATTATGGCCTAAATTCCTCGGTTTATGTTCGGATATCCCAAAATTTTCTGAATCAAATCAAAGGCCTTCTAGATGTCCAAGAAAACCTCACCGAATTAAAGGCCTTCTAGATGTCCAATAAAGCTACCCCGCGATCTTGCAACGAGACCTGGATCGTTTGAGGTCATTCAAGGGACGCATCAATGCATCCGTTGTGTTTTCCGGAGTAGTTTATTGAACGTAACCACAACACCCCTCGCTTTTGCTTATTTAGGTATGCAAAGTCGTACATAACAATGGGCTCAGCACCGAACAGTAATTATTTAAATTATCTGAGTATACAATTGAAAGAAAAGTTTATGACAAAAATTATGTTCACAAATACAGAATTTTGAAAAACGGAATTTTTCAAAGCAGAATTTTTCGAACAACTAAAATTTCCAAAAACAGAATTTTTGTAAAAATAGAATTTTTTAAAACAGAATTACATACTGATCCTTAGTATTGTTAATACTTTCAGAATAGTTTGATTAGCTTACTCACTCTTTTCTGCCTCTCTTCACTGGCCACATGTTCTCCACCACAGTTACTGCATTTAACTGGGACTGATTTATTTTCATTCCTGGGGCAAGCACCAGTGGCCCTATTGTGCTCTTCCCAGGGAATTTGGAATTGTTTTAAGCCTGATTTCCATGACGAAAGTATTTTTATCAGTAAAAATGAACCGAGATAAAAATATAGATTTACTTGAGGTGTGAGAGGGAATTTTTTTTTTCAGTACTGAAAAAAATGGCTTTTACTGTAATATGTAACCATAATTTACTGGTGTATAACCATAATTTACTAAAAAATATATGAATCGAAGTATATTTTTTCAGTATTTTACAATATATCTACAAACAGATTGTGTAATGATAGAAAAATTGTCTCGCACACTGAAGCAAATACTATAAAAAAATGAAGTTAACCCCACTTCGATATTTTTATGGTATAAAGTGACGTTTGGATAAAAAAATGCAAAATGTACTTAATGTAGACAAAGTTTTCTGATATATGATTTATTATTTATATTAAATAAATTCTAATAATAATTTTAATAATAATTTAATTCTAATAATATTTCAAAAAATTTTCTTTGAAGCTTCATTTTGCCCAGTTTCTTCTGGCCGCACATTCATTATGTTTAAAGGATCAAAATAATCCATTAAATCAGTTTCCAAACTGTCCATCACAATAAATAATTTATCGAAAATACAAAAAGAATGAAACACACTCAATGAATTACGAAAAATTATGAAATTTATTGGTTATGTTAACAAAAACCTGTCAAAATACAACCATATAGTTTTGCTATAAAAAAAATACTATCTTTGTCACTCTAATGGAATTTTTGGTTGTCTTTACTCTTCTGTCTTTTTCAGTAAAATATATTAGTCAGTATTTTTCTCATGGAAATCAGGCTTTATTGTGAATTTTTTCAGTAGTTTTGCATTCTTTCTTTCCAAAGTGTACTGCGACGTTTGAATTTTTTTTTCAAAAGTAGGAAAAAAATAATTTCCTTTTAAAGCTGATATGCCCAAAGGTGATATGCATCATTAAGGTTCAAATATCGATTTTTTTTTTTTTGATTAAGTTTACTCCAATATTTCTTTCAATAACAGACTCAATCAAATTATAAGAAATCCATTATAAACGGAATTTAAGACGCAAACTTTAATTTATTTATATATCAAGATTTTGTATTTTAATATAATAATGATGATTACTATCTTAGTAATAACTGATTAATTGATTTAAATTTTCAGCGATATTAATAAACAAGATGATGAATTTAATCAATTATTTATACTATAGCGAATATTAACTGTGCGAATTTTAACATGTATATAAATACAAATGGGAATGGATTGGAAGGATTGTTGTGATGAGGAAATTATCAGATAGGGGAAAACTTACTTTGGGGCTTTTTGCAACAATAACAATAATGCCCTTTGGAAGGGTTTCAAACCAAGTTTTGTTGGTAGATAGTTGTGCGGGCAATAATTTTGAAATTTTATTTGTATTTTATTTGTTTTAATTTGTTTTAATTAATTTAATGTCAACTAATGAAATAAAATAAATTAATTTCGTTTTGAATTTTGACCGTAAGTTGCATTTGTATTTTTATAACAAGTGATGCTCCAGTTACCAAAGTAAGTCGGCTTATACATACAGACATAATGTTTTGGTTTTTGCAGCATGATGGTTTAGAGCAGAGATGGTCATGTGAATTACACCCAAGAGCGGGCATCAATTTTTTAAAAATTATATAAAAATGCAGTTATATTTTTTATAGCTCAATAAAAAATTATGCAAAAATGAATACACTGTTAAATGTTTGAATTATAAAATGTATAACGATTATTTTTGAAAATCTCTAACCAACTTATCGAAATCAATAAGCTGATGTAAGATAGTGCTGATGTCACTGCCGGCTTATATCCTGGATTCGTCTCGTTACAGAGGCTCTTGACAAAGGAATACTGGTAATGCAGGTTCTCCCACCATTTAATATTTTGAGAAAAACATCCTTTATAAAAGCACCATCACATAGATACTGAAGGAACAGGCTGATTTGCATTAATCGGAAGTAGAAATTTATAGCCAGGAAATAAATTACTACGTTCTGTTCCCTGGATTGCTTGAAAATCGCTGGGGGATGAAGGTATGATGGTAAATGAAGAGGATCGAGACCAAAACGTGCAAATTAAAAGCTATGTATGTATACTTCTTCAAATTGATTTTTATATCAAATCACGTTTTATACATAGGTTGTTACCGAACTACAAACGAAACAAAAATAAATTCAAAATGATATACCCAAAATTGCAGTGTAGCTAACAATAAAAAGTAAATCAAAAATTGAATTTATAACGGAACAATGAAATAGAATTTATTGTTTTTTAATAATCCTATTAATAATAAAGAGCGGAAATCCGCTCTTCTATTGTTTACAATTATTACAAATTATTTTTTCAAGAGCGTCTAGCTGCTCTAGAGCTTCTACGTGAGCATGTCTGGTTTAGAATTTTGATGATGAAGTATATGAAAGTAGTTGTGGTTAAGTCATAAAATGACTGCAGCAAAAGTATGGCTTGTGTCATCTTTATCCTTATCTAAGTTGTTTTGTTTTATTTCGTTTTATCACATTTTTGTTACACTTTCATCACGGGGTGAACTTCTGTAGTTCTGTAGTTTTGGTGGAAGAGTAATGACTGTATTTTTGAGTTGAAATGGAGTCTGATGTAGCGGGGAGCTTTTGAGTGGGTGAATGATACTGTTCGGATTTACTATACTAGGTTATATTGGAGCTGCTTTCTATAGGTTTTGAATGTAGTTTGACTTAATGATAATCACCTACATAGAAATAGCAAATAACTGATTAATTTTATTTAGATTTAAATTTTCAGGGATATAATTGACCATGATCATGATGATGAATTTAATTATTAACTTATGCTATAACAATTTTAACAACTAGACCACGAGTATTTCAGAGATGTAATAATTTCTAGTTTTTTTAATAAGTAGTAGTTAGTGATAATTAACTAATTTCGATCTTGACTTTCAGGAATTTGTGGAGAAACCCAAAGCAGATTACCAGAAACTTTAGGCATTCAAATGTCAGGCAGCGGATACTAATTATATCTATTAAAATAATCTGATTCAGCAACTTAAAAAATTAAGGTTTCGGAGTTCAAATAATTTTAGTTTATTTTACAATAGTAGTTAGCGATAAATAATTAATTTAAAGCAAATTTTAATTAGTTAATGGGGTTTCACCCTTGTTTGCTGAAAATAACGTAATTTATTTCAGAATATTACACAGTTCCAGAATTAATCATGTTTATTAAATATTTAATTTAACCCTGACTTTCAGAATGAGGTCATATTTTGACACATCTCTATAAGATCAACAAGAAGCTAAAACTAGTAGTTTAGAAATTGTGATGTCCTGTGCTAACTAATTTAATATATTTATTACTAACAAGTTTACTAACTATCGACTGCATAGGTGGCTGAAACCGGGTCGAGTCTCTAATACTAACATTCCTTTCCTATCCCTCGGTTTTGTTTTATGTAAAGGGTGTACGGTGGATCCGGCGTATCCGGGAATCTTGCTGAGGCTTGGTCGTACATCCGTATCAATCAATCAAATCAAAAATATCAAGATTTTGTATTTTAATGACTAATAGTGGTATGCATACTTAATTGCCCAACTTTACATGTTCATTAATAAGTATAAAGTAAAGATCTTATAAACTTGATTTTGCATTATTATGTTTAATTCAAAATTAGTATTCAGAATTAATCAGTAAATGATAGCACAACTTACTTTAATCAGTAAGTTTATTGAACTTACTTCAGAAATGTTGATGACTTATTTATAATGACTTAATTTATTGCATAATGGTCATTGTTTTTAGATTAATAGATTTATTACCCCAAATAGCAAAACAAATATATTCTTAATTTTATTGATGTATCGCGCAATTTTAAAACTAATACATGTTTTTAATTAAAATGACTATAGTATGTACCACTTTCCACGCTTTTTATTTTATCTTTCTTGTAAACAGTTTTATTGCATTTTTAATAATAGGAAATAAAATAATTTAATTTCTTGAAAAGAAAAAAAATTAACCGCAAATATTGTATTAAAATAATCCAGTTGTCGCATTTTAAAAAGAGATTCAATTTTAATGATTATTTTAAGCGATAATTTTGGTTTAATGTTTTCATAACTTTTAAGTCTTAAGTCTTTTAAGACCATCAAACAAACAATTATTGCTTTAACAAGATCATAATCACCATCTATTTAATCATCATCATTGTACATCCTTTTGTCTTTATTAACATTTGCGAAATAAAACAAAAAAAAAAATCACATAAAATGGTCAGAAAAAGTAAAGTAGCACGTGCCCGTGAATGCTAAATTTCAATATAACCATATAGTATGAAGTTGTTGCTAAACATGTAATACATTTCTTTGGAATCTGACATAAATTAACGATTCATCAAAACTTTGACAAAATAGTTAATTTTTTTTTATCTAAATTTAGATTATGATAATTCTTTGCAAACAATCTTTGATGATGACGAATTGACGAGTTCGTTTACGAATTAGCAAATTTATGAATGACTATTAAGAAATCAAATTGATGAATAACAACATATTTAACTTATACGTCTCGGGAACAAGATTTATTAATTGCATTGGTATGAATATAAATGAAATACATATATTATTTTGGCAGAACTAGCTGTGGCATTAAATCAAGTTCCCTGATTTTTTTATTATCACTGTCGTCCGTCGATTCAATCATCAATTTTTTGTTATATTATTAAGTATAGTACTTTGAATAAAATCATTATTTCAAATTGTGTAGCTTTTTAGAAGTGATTGTTAATTTACAAGAAATATTACATGATCAATATTTCAAATTTTGCACGATTTTGTGTTACCAACTGAACCCAATTTCCCAAATTTTAAATTAATTTAAAAAGGAAACAATTGTTTTTATTTTGATATCAAAATTTTTAAATTATTTATTTATTTATATAAAAATACAATCTTTGGATAGTCATAATCCAGTGGTGATTAGTAAATGAATAAAACTAAAACTTTAAACAATATTCAAAACAATAATACATTAAAAAATTAAACTACATTTGAAAATGCATCAAACCATTCACTCTTGAGTCACTAAATAAAAATAATTTCAAGCCAGATGAAAATTTAATAAGTTTCAGACAATCTCTCAATTCAACCGGAAGGTTATTAAAGACTTTCGGAGCAACAATTAAAACTGAATTTTGAAAATTGGTCGTTGTAATTTGTAAATCTCTGAAGACGAATAAACTGAATGATTTCCCAAATTGTAACTAGTAGTGACATTTGATTGATTGACATTAATAATGAAAAAAGCTTCCATAATTTTGAACATAAATAAATGCTTAAAAGGAAGAATCTCCAAAGGCTGAAATAAAGGCCACGAAGCAGATAAACGTGGAGCATTAAGAATAATTCTTATAATATGTTTTTGTATTATAATAAGTATAGATAAATTCTAGCAAAGTAAGTATCACTCCAACACACTAATCCATACGACAACTTAGACTCCACAAGGACAAAATAAATAGTTCTTTAAACGGCTACTGGACACACTTGTCGTAATATACATTTTCCTAATCACTGTCATTAATTTTGAAAAACATACCCTTGGTTTTAGTGCTGAAAAACATAGAATGAGCAGACATCACTCCTTTAGAAGGCTTAAATCTGATTTCATATGTTGAATGTTTGTGCTACGAATAGGGTGCTTATAGAGAAACACTAGGTCGTCAGCAAAAGCTATCAACTCAGAATTAAAGTTAATATAAAAAACAGAATTTAAGTAAATTAAAAAAAGCAAAGGACCTAGTACAGAACCTTGCGGAACGCCTTCATTAATGGTTATACCTTGACTCCAAGCATCATTAATTTTAACAACCTGAGACCGTTCAGATAAATAGGATCGAAACCACTGCAAAATAACACCACGAAAACCAGCATTGGAAAATTTTTTTAGTAAGACATTATGATTTACCATTTCGAATGCTTTTGTCAAATCTACAAAAATTAAGAAAACCGATTCTCTCTGATCCTTTGTATAAAAAATTCGTTACTTCTAATAAAGCGTTTTCACTTTTCAGTAGTTCTAAATTTCCTAAAACCATTCTGGTTATTATATAAAAAACTAGTGCTCATTAAAAATTTAGTAACTCTTAAATGGAATAGCTTTTCGATACCAAATACAGAGAGCAATGAAATTGGTCTGTAGTTAACAATAATTTTTTTATCGCCTTTTTTCAATATTGGAATAACAACTGCTTCTTTTAGCCTGGAAGGAAAAATATACCGGAAGAAAAACTGGAATTTGCAATGTATGGAAAAATATCTACAATATAGATTGATACTTTCTTAACCAAAAAAAAATTACTAACATCTTCATTGCCCGATGTGCAAGTCGGTTTGAGCTGAGATATGATGTTTAAAATTTCAAACGAATCAGTTTCCCAGAAAACGCAAGATTTTAATTCCGAATTATTATAAATAAAATCAGAACCTACTTGGCCATCAGGATTAATAGTTTCTTTCAAATTAAGAAGCGAGTTAACGAAAAGATTGTTAAATAACGTGGCTATTTCAAGTTGATCCATTACTGATGATAAGTTATCATCAATCATTATTTCTGCAATCGTATCTTTCTTGCTTTCATTGTTCAAAATTTCATTCACTACTTTCCAGCTATCTTTAATATTACCTGTTGAGGAGCTAAATTTATTTTCATACAATTTGGCTTTGGCAAAATAAATATCATGTTTAAGAGCCTTAATTAAAACTTTGAGCAGCATTTTCAAAGTTGAGTTACTCGAATTTTTAGATAATTTTCTACTTAACCCTCTCAAACGCGATCATTCTCTTATGTATTTATGTTCACACTACATTTTATGAGCAATGCCATATCATAGCAGTGCATAATTGTGCTACGTATTTTATTTTTGGAAGAAAGTCAATTTTAAATGGCGTTTGAAAGGGTTAAGTAATTTTTCAATTTAATTTGTTTTAGCAGAGTAGAAGAAATCCAAGGCTCCATGATAATTTTCTTAGGATTCGCTAAACGTGTTGAAGTATTACCATCAATGCATTGTTTTAAGCGTGTAATGAAACAGTCATAAGCCTTGGATACATTCGTTTGGGAATATACGTTGAGCAAGCATTCCCCGTTTAACTCGTCAAATAGGTTTGAATAATTAATGGTTAACGTAACGTTTTCATAACGGTACTACCAAAATAGATGTCATTCAGTGGTCAGTATTGTGCAATCCATGAACATCCGAAATAAAACTAAAGTCAAATTTCAATGAATGTCTAAAAAATGAGTGATCTATGCACGTCGAAGAAATATATAATCATCTGAAGTTGAAGGAAGTTCAAATATATTGATATTCATGTCCCCAAAAAACTAATAAATTTTTTGATTTGATCCTTGACAAAATACCTATTAACCTCCCCTAGAAAAACAGATGTGTTCAAAAAATGAACCTTATAAATGACTAAAACGGAAAACCGGACGGAATTAATTTCAAAATTTACCTGTAAAATGTCGGCATAGTAGCTTTGATGCATGAAACAGTATTATTCTTAATGTTATCATTTAGATAAATAACAACTCCACCGGATCTATACGTAGAATTATACATTTACCGTAAATAGTAAATCCAGAAATTTTATAATTATCGAGTTCAAACTCCTTGATCCAGACTTCCGACAGGAGAATGATTTGAGGCAACTTGTCAAGCGCAGCAATGGTTGCTATCAATAAATTAAAAATTTTTCTTATGCTTCTAATATTTTGGTGGATTATAAAACAGTTTAGCTTATTCTTTATACAGTTAGATGTTTGAAAACCTATGTTGCCATTTGTTGAATATGTTAGCGTAACCCTAAAAGAGGATGACTCTTAGTTTGGTTTTGGAATTCCTACACAAGAACTCCAGCTGGACAAAAATTTGAAGCCACCAATTTGTCAAAAACAGTAACTGAAACTCTTATTTCTTATTTTAAATGAAGAGTAATCCTGTTTATAATTATCTCTTAGTTTTGGAGAAAAACGATGAACCACTGCATCAGACAAGTTGAATTTTTCTTGTTGAAGTATTGCCTAATATTTGCTTCGTTAACATCCGGATGCATTCTGGAGACAAAGATCTGTTTACGTGGTTCTACAGCCCGTAAAATACCACCATTGCCAGTGCCAATAATAAAATTATTCACAATGTTATTAGGAGCACAATTTGTAAAGGCAGAAGTAGACTGCTCAGTTGGAACATTATTGCTTTTATGAGCTTTTATTTTTTCCTTACTTCGTAAGTTCATTGGCTAATAAATCGGCAAACGGCAATGAACTAGTTACAGATGTTGGTTGACAAATCGGCAATCCAGTTATATCAGAAACAGATTGGTAAATGGGTGGAGAAATATTCCATGGTAACGTACCAGCTGATTTTCGGGGTACTGAAAAAGTTACATTTGTGGGATTTTTGTACCAATTTCATTTATTGAAACAGCAGGTACCGGAACCGTCACGTTTGGAACACTTTTAGATTCAAACACAATTCCAGATGAATCATCAGGTACCGACACACTTACATCACCATTCTCATCACTTCGGTTTAATTCATCACAGAGTTTATCATGACTGAGCGAATCATTTGCGCACAAATGAACGCTTAGAGTAGAAACTTGCTTATTCAAGTTATCCTTAGTACACTTTTCAATACCCTTGACTGTCATATCAATGTCTTTACAAAACACAGATAATTCTGACAGTTTATCACAATAAACTTTAAAAATGTTGTTGCAATGATTGGAACTGGATATCAAGTCACAAGCTGACTTTTTCCAGCCAGCACATTTGTTGTCCACTGCCCCGTAGTATACTATTGTCCTTGTCCCAAAAACAAGCACAAAAAAATTACCAGGACACTAAACCTAGATATCTGAAATTTTACCACCCCGCACACAGAAGAGAAATGTAAGTGATATAGGCGACATCATGATATATACATAAATTTTTGTACTAATTTTATTTAACAGGAAAGCGTGGCAGTTACATCTGTTCTCCGATCACTGGCCTTTCAAAGGGAAACTGTGGCTTATTAAAAGAAATAAGGGACCTGTTAAAAAAACGACATTAAATAAAACATTTTTTTTGTGTAAATTCATCAAATTATTTATTTCGGAATTAAACGAATAATTTAAAATTCATGTTTTATTTTTGAACAAAAAAATACATTTTAAACAGAAAGACCCCTCTCCTCAATGTAAGTAGTTAAAAACGTTCGATTTTCTTCCTCGGAATTGTCTTCTTCGGTCGCGTTACCAACAAGAATTATTTCTTCGTCGATTAACTCCTCAACTTCGTCTATTGCGTACGTGTTTTTAATTAATATGTTGTGCAATACTGCACACGAATAAATAATGTTGGCCGACCTCTCGTGTGTATAATGCAGATGGCCCGAAGCTGCTTTGAGGCACCGGAACCTACTCTTCCAAATTTCAAAACAGCGCTCTATGCCACTACGAATTTTGGAATGTGCCTTATTAAACTCAAGCTCAGCGTTATTTGATGGTCTACGGTATGGGGTCATCATATATGGTTTTAGCGGGTGCCCGCTGTCGCCTGAAATAAAAGTAAATTATATTGGTTTATTATTGAAGTAGTATTTAATCAAATATAGTACCAAATAGCTACGTCCTGTTATCTTCTAAGTTTAACCGTCGAACTACCGGAAGGATTTTGCTCCAATTCCAGATATGAGAATCAAGGGTCGAGCCAGGATACCGCGCATTTAAAGTTAATATCCGTATATTTACGTCACAAATCCGTAAATAAAAATTTGTAAATAATTAGTTAGATGCAAATAAGTGCAATAATCTTAAATTTTCTAATTACATACCGATACCACTTGCGTGTTTATGGAGTGGAAACCTTTTCTATTTACATACATATGCGTACTCATCTTTTTTGTTTATGTTGGCGACTGCAATATGGGTACAATCGATCAAACCCAAAATGCCCGGTACACCAAACTTATTAAAAACTCCTCTGTTTTAATATTTGCTGCGTCTAATGTAGCTGGGAAAACTATGTGCTCGTGCACTGTTTTTGTACCAATTATTTTGCTTATGCGTGCTTTACTAGATGATACCTTGCTTTGGCTCATTATTGCAAATGCATCTAAGCTCACGCGACGCTGATGGCTTCCACTTGCACAAAAATTGAGCGTACTTAACACTTCTAAGTGTAAAGGAATTCTTAATGAATTATCGGCATCATCAACAAATGGTTTTATGTCCTCTATCAATTCGTGAACCAAATGCTTCGGTAGCCGATAATTGTCAATAAAACTGAAAAAATTAATTAAAATACCAAATATGATATTGTATTTGTTGTTCTAATTCACAACACTTACAGTGGCGAGCAAAACTGACTACCTACATAATTGAAAAATCGTTGTTAACTTTTAGTTTCTTTTTTATTGATAAACATAATCAATTCAATTTTTTTATATGTATTATGACTAACTATGCCTTAACTAATTATAATAATACAAAATAAAAAATAAAATATTAATCATTTAAAGCATCATTTACTCAGTTTTGCACGTTCTACTTTGTTTATGTCTTCTATTTTGTTTTTAATGAAACCGTAACGTTAAGTACCGTTTTATGCTATCTAGGTCAATACAAAGGATTTTAGTTGTTTATTTGGTAGTAATAAATCTAAAGGCAATATTAATTGTATGTTTGTTTTTAAATAAAAGTTTGATACATTCATCCAACTGAAAATGAAGAAAATTAGTGTGGATTTGGAAGACAACATTGTTTCCTTGATCCAACAAGGGTATTCTTCTAGGAAAATTGCCCAAATAGTAAAAGTATGCCAAATCACTGTATGTTTAGTACAAAAAAGAAGAAATGTAAACGTAGAAAAAGTATGGGAGGTCGTCCAAGGCTTTTGTCAGATGCTGATGCTCGTTTAATGCATCGTTTGATGAAAGTTGAAAAGGCTAGAATGCCCAAGGAGGCTGTACGTAGTGTGAACAAAGATGTGAGTGAGTGGACCGCACGAAGAGCATTGGGAAAGATTGGCTTAATATCTCTCATAAAAAAAGAAACCGGCAATATCTGAAAAAAATAGAGAGGACAGATTAAAATTTTGTCAACGACACAAAGATTGGAGTGTGGAAGACTGGAAACGTGTAATTTGGTCCGATGAGACTAAAATTAATAGATTCCAGGCTGATGGTAAGTCTTATTATTGGCACCGACCATGCAAAAAAAAACTACAAAAATATCAAGTTAAAAGAACTTTGAAGCATGGAGGAGGTAGCATAATGGTATGGGGATGTTTCACATGGTGGCACGTGGGGCCATTGGTTAAGATCAATGGAATAATGAAGAAAGAAGACTATCTTCAAATATTGCAGACCAATTTACCCACTTTTGTAGACGAATGTGCGTATCCAACTGAATAAATTATTTTCCAACATGATGGGGACCCAAAACACACCGCTAAAATTGTTACAAAGTGGTTAGAAGAGCAACAATTTTCCACATTAACGTGGTCTGCCCAAAGCCCCGATATCAACCCAATATAAAACTTGTGGGCCATTATCAAACGACGTCTTGCTGAGTACAAAGAACCAGCAAGTAATGTTAGTCAATTATGGGAAAGAATTAACACTGAATGGCAAAAAATCGACCATGAAATAATTGAAAATCTCGTAGAAAGTATTCAAAGGCGACTAAAAGCAATAATGAAAAATAAAGGCCTCTGGACAAAATATTGATTTTATTAACAAAACCAACAAAAATTTGCGAAACTGAAAACGTGCAAAACTGAATAAATGATGCTTCAAATGATTAATATTTTATTTTTTTTTAATTTCAACATGGATTTTTTATTTTGTATTATAATTAGTTAAGGCATAGTTAGTCATAATATAAAAAAATTGAATTGATTATGTTTATCAATAAAAAAGAAACTAAAAGTTAACGACGATTTTTCAATTATGTAATCAGTTTTGCTCGCCTGTATGTGATTTTGAACATAAAAAATGTATATTTACATATATTGTAATTTGAGATGTTTTGCTACATTTTTATTTCAGCAATTACTAATGGCGTGGCGTCATTTTTATAATTTGTCATTTGTGAATTATTTCTTGTTATAATTAGCTGCTTATTTATAAAACTAATTAATTTTATAAATTGTTTATAAAAATGGATAAACAATTGGTGTTTTTTTAAAAAACTAGCAAGAGATTTTATTCACAAAACAATATCAAACAACTCGACAAATCTAATTGAAAATTGTATTTAATTTACCATCCGTCGTATAATATTAAAAGGATCCAACGTATTGCGCAAATACTCATTATACCGCTTTGTTTTCAGTTTGCGGTCGTAATATAAAAACGCGATATGCGAATGCATTTTAATACAATTTAAAGTTATTAATTTAGTCATAAAACAAAAAAAAAACAAGAGAAAATAATTTTTACACCACTACTAACCTCTACAAACACCAAAAAATAACTAAAAGAAAAACAAAAAGAGCATGAATCATAAAAGAGCATTCGAATTCGAACACACACATAACAACCAATGCCATCACGATCCGGTAATTCTCGCCTCAATGACTCATGAGGCGACCAAAATTCATGTCCAGGTAAAAACGAGACACAAGAAAGCGCTGCAAATCATGTATAAACCGATTAAAAGCCAAACAGAGAAATACCAAATGCAGTGTATGCCAAGAACCGGTGTATTTAGAATGGTTTTCCCGCACGTACTATGCTTTGCTAAAATAATTATTTATGTATTATACCCGTGACTATTGGCCGACATTTTGAATATGAACAAGAGCTACAGCTAAAAACCTGATTTTTTGTGATATACTGTGTTAATGAAACGGGAATAATGTTAATTTGTTTTGCGCACATTGTTTACTTGTACAGTAGACTGAGTATTTTGATGTGGTTAGTACATAATTTTTGTATAATTATAATTATTTTATTAAATATATAAATTATAATTGTTTTTAAAATATTTCTAGTTATAATGGATTTCGTAGAGGAATGATTTTAACTGAAATGATCGGAGTACAACCAGTTAACTCGATTCCAACACAGATTTTTGCAGCTCGAGAGTTCGAGTTTATCTTCGAAAATGAATTACTGGATATTGGAAAATCATTAGTTCAAAATAGCACCGAACCAATGCCCCAGAAAATTGATGAAATTATGACACCACACATTCTAGTTGAAATGGAGGGGCATAAAAGGTCCACAAGAAAGCGTTGTACATTATGCTTGGATAGAAAAAAAGTCAAGCTACGGAATACAATGTGTACGATTTGTAAAAAATACATGTGTATAAAGTGTTTCTTTAGAACACACAGTTCTTATTTGAAAAATAAATATGTAAATGAAACAAATTTTGTCATTTCTTCGTTTTTATTTTTTTTATTTGTTTATTTTCAGAAATTTAAGCAGAAGCTAAACAAATTTTATTTAAGTTTCTGGTGGAACTGGTGAACACACATGCACCGGTGAAAATTTCTCGAATGTTAATTACAATATTTAAAAATTGCTTTACCGTTTAACAGGCGAGAAATTATGTGATCACGTGTGATCAAAAATGTACACTGGTAATCAAAAATGTGCAAATGTGAAAATTCATATGAAAATTCACAAAAGAAGCTTTTTTTGCCTGTGTGTTCGCCCTTGCGTGGCTAGGTGAATGTGTCTTCATGCGTGCATTTCAACCAGTGGGTTCACCCGTGAATCCCCACCTGTAAAAGTGTGTTCAGCAAATGTAAAGGGAAGCACCTTAGATTGGACCTTATAATTTGGTAAACAATCATTGGATATATAACCTATACGGAAAATATAACGAAAAGTTAGATAAGGATAATATAATATATTTTTCCTTTGATTTTCTTAATAAAGCATTGGACAAAACATAAGAAACTCGAAAAATTGAACAAGTGCTTTAGTTTTCGTAGTAAACCAATAGTTTTTTTTTTGAAAAATTCAAAATTCATTATTTATTTATCTATTTGCTTATAATTTGGTATACAGCCATTGGATATGATACGGAGACCACATATATAAAAAAAATTATATGATGGTGAAGGGATTTTTTTTTTAAAGTCCTTAAAAAATAGCCAAAACATCATCAAATTATAGAAAACATTTATTTTAGCCATGAGAAAACTGAAAAACTACGAGAAACGCAAAAAATCTGTTTTCATTTACCTTCGAAAATACTGACTTCGTGTGTACACTGACCCTGTTAGGGAACGGACATGACTTGCACTGGCTGGCGTTTGCAAGTAAACTGCCGGGTTATTTCGGCCTTTAGTGCTCACTATTACCCAGACTTTCTAGAGGAGGTAACCGAAGCCCGCCGTCTATTCATGTGAGGGAAATTTGAGTTTCAAATTTCGACTGTTCCTTAAAAGACCCAGTGTACACACGGAGAGTTAAATATCAACAGATTTAAAAATTAAAATAGAAATGACCCATCCTGTTACAAGCATTTTGTAAAACAAATATCACACATTCACACTGTCTTATACGATCAAAGCGAGAAAATAGGTATAAAAAAATCTTCTACAATATGTTGTTGTTTTTGTTTATGTACGTCCACGATAGAGTCGAAAGAGGAAAAGTTCAAATGAATATGCAATTTCGAAAAGGGCACATGTCTGAAAAAATAAATTTTTCAAGAATTAAAGAAAACTATCTATTTTCTAAAGTAGTATATAAATTTATACAATTTATTTTAAGGTTAAGTATAGGGGCAAAAAATAATTGAAAATTATATAAATATTTAATGTTAATCTTTATTTTATATAATTTTTTATGTATTATATGCACACGAGATGTGCCCTTTTTGAAATTCATAAAATATAAACTAAATTTAATTAAAAACAAAACGTACAAACTTTATAAAACTGTTAGCATAGGTATCAAAATCACTTCAGCGACAGATAGAGGTATATCGCGGTCGCCGATTAATAATATGCATTAAATTCGAAAAGGGCACATCTCCAAGAGTTGTGACCTTTTCGAAATAATCGTTATACAATCCGACACTGGTGGCCGTATTAACACAAGAAATGTGCCTATTTCAAACCAAATAGGTGCGGGGATATATTTCCATCACATTAACGTGAAAAAACGGTTTTGTCAAAATTTTCGAGATGTGCCCTTTTCGAAATTGCATATTCAAATGTATTCAAATATTTTTAGGGACAAATCTTACTGTATATTTAATTAACGAAATCCATGATTCCGGTGTTTGTGGATATTTCACATTAAATTAATCAAAGCCAAATAATATAATTTTTTAAAATATTTATTATTAAACAATATATTTGTACGCCAATAAGTAGCTCCTTATTGGGAAAAAAATATCTTATTTCACAATAAGGAGCTACTTATTGGCGTACAAATATATAATAATAAATATTTGATTAAATAAATATTTTTAAAAACTACACTCCCGAGCAACTGAATCGACTAGACCATCAAAACGCATAATTTTTTTTTAAATTGCTGGATCGATTTTCGAAAAACAACCTTCTTTTGACAGCCTAGTATTTTATCTTTTCAAGGATACCTTTATCATTAAAATCCATACAGCACTTTTCAAATTAAAGCAGTCTTAGCAAAATGCGATGTTTCGGTGAAAACAATTGGCGTGATGCAATCTCCTGTATAATGCCACGTTGACCAATATTTGTCGTCACTTATGAGTCAGACGTTGACCTGAACAAATCTCTACCAGTTTAATTCATTGTTTCCTTAAAATCATGGATACCACTCCAGAAAAATCCGCACAAGTTGTTGCTTTATTGCAAGAAGGACGCATTCAACAAGAAGTCGCTCGTCAGCTTAACATGAGCCAATCTGCTGTCTCAAGAGTATTCAGAAGGTTTCAGGAAACTGGTACCTTCAATCAAAGACCACAAACCAGCCGGTTTCGGTGTACATCAGAGAGGGACGATCGATTTATCGTCCTAGGTTAGGTTAGGTTAGGTTTGGGTGGCGGTCCACCAGGACCAGGCATAGACACAAAAAAGGTCCGTAGCCATACCACAAATTAAAAAAAAATTTTCCTCCAACTCATTGAAACCACTTTGAGCTTGCTATGAAGCGCTGGATACTCCTGACGTCCTTCTCGCTGAGCTCCGCCAGGTCGTTGAAAAGGTGTGCCCCTAGAAAATTCAGTCTGTTTTGTGCCAGACGAGGACAGGTGCAAAGAAGATGAAGTACTGTCTCTTCCTCCTCTTCGTCTTCGCAACTACGACAGTAGTCATGTGAGAAGAAACCAAGTCTACTTGCATGTCTGCCTATGAGACAGTGCCCCGTAATCACTCCAACAACCACACTGATCTGACTCCGCTGAAGTGAGATCAGCTGTTTGGATCTCGCCAAGTTCAACTTTGGCCAGATTTGCCGAGTTATTACGCATGAGGTACTATTTGACCATCTGTCATTCGTCAACTTACTGGCTTCCTCCTGAAGCAGCAGTTTACATACCGCAAGAGGAATTTCAATATCCTTTTTGCTGTTTGAAATGTGGTCCGTTGTACCACGTCGAGCCAGTTCATCGGCTTTCATGTTCCCCGTACTAACGAAATGTCCTGGCACCCATATGATATGGATGTTGAACTGATCTGTCATCTCGTTAAGAGATGAGAGACAGCTCTGGACTACTTTCGACGTGAGAAGGTGTGATTGAAGCGCTTTAATGGCTGCCTGACTGTCCGTATATATGCGAATATCACTAGTCGATATTACATTATACCTCAACCAGTCCGCGACTTCCTTTATCGCAGTTACCTCAGCTTGAAAAATGCTGCAGTAGTCAGGGAGACGAAAGGAGAGGTTTAACATGAGTTCCTCGCAGAACACCCCAGCCCCTACTCCTCTATCCCGTTTTGAACCATCAGTGAAGAAGTTCAAAACTCCTGGTTCCAAAACTGTATCCATCATCCAGTCCTCTCTAGATGGTATAATAGTCCGGAACTTTCTATCAAAAGATAGTGACGGGACAGTATAGTCAGTGGTCTTGGGAAGCCCTTTGTTACAAAGTATAGATGAGTGCCCTGTGTTATTACAGGTCCACATTAAGGTGGATTTCAGTCGTATGGCAGTGCTAGCTGCCCACTGTTTTCCCATGATATCTAGAGGAGTTAGAAATAGCAGAGTCTCCAGTGCCTGAGTGGATGTGCTCCTCATTGCACCACTGATCCACAGAGAGATTGTTCTCTGAACTTTTGTCAACAACTTTAGGTTGACAGTTTTGTCCAGAGCAGGCCACCAAACTGTTACCCCATACAGAAGAATGGGTCTAACTACTGCTGTGTATAGCCAAAGGACCATGTGGGGATCCAGCCCCCAACCTTTCCCAATTGCATTTTTGCAGGAGTATAGCGCTACCGTAGCTTTCTTTACCCTTTCCGTAATATTCGGTTTCCAGTTTAATTTACTGTCTAAGACGAGACCCAAGAACTTTGCTTCACCTGTAAAAGCCAAGTTGAAACCATTTAAAGTAGGAGGATCGACATGAGGAATTTTATATTTCCTAGAGAAGAGAACCAATTCGGTTTTCTGTGGGTTCACACTTAGCCCACAACCATTGGTCCATAATGAAAGAATGCCCAGAGCATTTTGAATAAGCTCGCTAAGTGTCCCGGGATATTTTCCCCGACCGCCAATAGCGACATCATCCGCATAGGCAACCACCTTGAAGCCAGTATCCTCCAGCCTCAGCAACAGATCATTTATGACCAAGTTCCAGAGAAGGGGGGACAGTACGCCACCCTGCGGCGTGCCTCTGCTTGCAAATCTTCTGGCGGAGGATTTCCTCAGACTGGCATTTATGATTCTGCCTCTTAGCATCTGATCTATCCAGTCCTTAAGAGAATCCTCCACTCCTAGATTCGAAAGTGCCCGAGTTATAGCCCCTGTTAGCACGTTGTTAAAGGCTCCCTCAATGTCCAAAAAGGTTACCATCGCGTAGTCTCCATATTCGAAAGATTTTTCAATGAAATATGTGAGAGAATGAAGAGCAGTTTCTACAGATCTCCCCTTGCAATAGGCATGTTGAGATTTGGACAGCTTTTCCGGCACAATCGTGCCTCTAATATGAGCTTCTATTTGTCTTTCCAGTATTTTAAACAGGAAAGAAGACAAGCTGATTGGTCTAAGGTCTTTGGGACTGCAATGTGAGCGTTTTCCCGCCTTAGGTATGAAGACAACCTTCACTTCCGTCCATTTACTGGGAATGTGACATAGTTCTAGGCTGCCTCTAAAAATTACCTCTAACCAGGGAATGGTTAGATCCGTAGTTTTTTGTATATCCGCAGGGATAATACCATCAGGCCCTGGTGACTTGTATGGTTTAAAACTGCTTATAGCCCACAGAATCTTTCTTCTGCTAATAATTTGACCTACGAGGCTGCTTGCCCTTTTACCTACTGATAAAGTAGGTGCAGATTCGGAACAACCAGGAAAGTGAGTCTCCAATAGTAGTTCCAGCGATTCCATACTATTTGTGGTCCATGCTCCATCCGGCCTTTGAAGGAAGCTTGGGATGGATGGACTAGTAGATAGTAATTTGCGAAGCCTGGACATCTCTGAAGACTCCTGAATTTTACCACAAAAAATAAATATGCTCGTAATAAAATAGGCTGTATTCGGAAGCTACCAATTTAGATTAACTGGAAATACCATCCATGTTACTAAAGGTGGAAGGCAACAATTTTTTAATAGCAGACAAGATATTTATCGGTGGTCGGATTATCATACTGGCACGTTCGGAACAATTCAAAATTTTTTCGCGCTCTGATTTGTGAATCTTTGATGAAACATTTAGCATTGTTTCCGGATTAATTAAAGTTATTTATTTTTTGCAGGATAAGATGTAATGATAATTATATAATAATCTCGGCCTTTACTGTTTAATGACAGCGAAAACAGAAAATTGTTATAATGAAGTCTTTCAAGAAATTTATAATTATGCCGACCAAAAACAACTAAAGTTAAATTCCAAATTCATATTGTCCGACTTTGAAAAAGCCAATGCTAAAGGAGCTAAGAAATTATTTCCAAATGTTATGTTCTCTGGTTATAACTTTTTGTTTTTGTGAGAAAATGTTGTCTGAGAAAATTTCCACTGGAAAAATTATGCCTGAGAAAAGGTTGATTGTGAAAAAAATGCGCAGTTTTTCCAATCAATCTTTTCTCAGGCATAATTTTCCAGTGGAAATTTTCTCAGACAACATTTTCCCAGACAACATTTCCTCAGTCGACATTTTCTCAAACGACATTTTCTCAATCGACATTTTCTCAGTCGACATTTTCTCAGGCGACATTATGACTCGGACCCAAAATTACCACATCGCTTAAGCTAGAGTAAAATTTGAAAAGTTTTCAAGATATTGACTTTCTAAGAAAATACTATTCCTATTAGTCCTATTATAGGCCTACCAAAAAACCATAGTGGGGTTCTTGCTATCTATCGAAAATCTTAAGATATTGACTTTCTTAAGAAAATTCTAATATGTCTATACAGAAATTTGTAATTTTAAATATGTGTAAGCCATTAGCTTTTTAAATGGTTTGGCAGTTTAGTAGTTCTATTATAGGCCTACCAAAAAACCATAGTGGGGTTCTTGCAATCTATCGAAAATCTTAAGATAATGACTTTCTTAAGAAAATTCTAATATGTCTATACAGAAATTTGTAATTTTAAATATCTGTAAGCCATTAGCTTTTAAAATGGTTTGGCAGTTTAGTAGTCCTATTATAGGCCTATCTAAAAACCATAATGTAATTTAATTTGTAAAATGTATTTTTATACAGGTTCCTATTCTGTCTTATTGTTATTATTTAGTTAATTACGGCATTTTGAGTTAAATATAATGAAACATAAAAACAATAATTCAAAGTTGTAAAATTATTTATTGATAAATGTTCGCCTAAATGTCATACATAAGTTTTTTTGTTTACAAATACATATACATATTCTATTGTTTTTGTTGGTTTAGTTCTAACTTAGTTTAGTTCTAAGTTATTAACTTCATGAGCATTAAAAATGCATATTAGGTTTAATCATACAAAAATAAGGCTGAAAATGAATTTTGAAATTAACTGTGCTATTTCATTGAACAGCATATTTGTAAAATAAAATGTTTAATTATTTTTTTTTTAATATTCCTTTTATAAATTAAATATGGTTTTTATATTTAATTCTAAATTTATATTTCTACTATGTAAATAAAAAAAAAATTGAAAATTGATAAATATGATAGTTTTTTAGTTAATGAAAAATTTGCAAAACAAATTTTAGAGTATGGTATTTCATTGAACACCACTGTAGATATTAAATTAAAGTGTTCCAACTGAAATTGGTTTTGATTTCCCCGTAAAAGACACAGAAATCTTCGTTTCACTTTGATTGATTAAAATAATGAAGCGATTGTATTTTGGGAATTCTAGCTTAAAACTTCTACTTTCTACAGCTATTTCCAAAATTATGAATCTGGTTTTTTGAATGAAATTCCCCACGTACATATATTATAATAAATACTCGTCAGATTCCCGCCGATAATCCGTTGCATAAACTTTGCACATAACTAAAATAGTTCATTTTCACGGACATCACAATTTATTCGATACAATAAAAACATTTTAAAAACGATTCATTCTTTTTTGCATTTCCTTTTTAATTACATTTTATTTTAAATAATAATTTTTTGTCTTTTAATTTTAACAAACAGACATTAAGTTGAATAAGTGGAATGTATATTAAAACAAATGTGCTAAAGGCATGAATATTATAATATTTATAATCATTTCATTAAAAAACATCATCAATCATATCTACATATTATAATGTACAGATATAAATAAAAATTATTAAATTTTTAACACTCTTGAAGAAAATATCTTTATCTACAAATCGTGTTTTTTATAAGAATAAATTCTTCACCGTCGTAAGACAACCAGCCAACAACAAAATAATTATAATAACATTTAGACATAAATAAATAAACTTTGATTTCTTAATCACGAAATTTTAATCAATCACAATCATATCCCATTAACCCTTTTTTGTTTTTTTCAGTTCTTCAACTAATTCTCTCTCCACATTTCCTTCCTCCAGGTTCTCCTTAAGAATAACAATTTGAGCAAATAAACACAAACAACTTAAATACGAAGAATGTACGTTAATTTTGAAAAATATATAAAAAAAAAAATTTATCTCAGTTACAACTAATTAGACAAATAAATGTGGTCTCGCAGGTTAATTAATTGTATTTTATAGATACAAACCTTTTTTTTTGGTGTTCGTCTTGTATTTAATTTCTTGTTGGGTAAAAAATATCTTACGAAAAAAAATGAATCCAAAATTCTTGTTAAATTCTTTTCTTGTCATTTTTATCGTTTTATTTATTTATTTCGTTAATTTATTTTCTGTTTTTTTTTAACATTTCTATCTGAGTTTTTTTTATTTTTCACCTTAACAATTTGGAATTTCTTAGATAATTTTTTTTTTTTTGCAGCAAACTTTCTGGAACCATAGTGTCTCTTGTGGTACAAATAAAATAAGATAACATTTTATTTGTTTTATTTTTTTTTTGTAAAAGGCGACAATAAGACACAACAAAAAAACTCGAAACAAAGGTAATTTGCAGGTGTTAATGTTACGAATTTCTTGTATTTTTTTTTTTGTAAATTAAAATTAAGAAAGAAAAGTCAACTTATATGTTTGTTTTATTTGAAGATCCTTCTTGATCAATTTTATTTACACATTTATATTTATTTAGCTGTTTGTTTGGTTTTGTTTTAATCGTGATTTGATTTGGGCGAATAACAACAAACAAAAGAAACAATAAATTAAGATAAAACAAAAAAAATACAAAATTTGTTAAGAATTTTTAAATTGGTTGAAATTAGATTTGTTAACATATGTTTTGGTGATAAGGAAGACCAAGAACAGAACAAAAAAAATCGAAGTCTTCGTTTGGAAACCAGTTGGTAAGACCATGAGCGCGATTGAATACAAAAGAATATTTAAGAAAAAATTGACTTTATATCTCGATTTTGGTAATTCGTTTGATAATTCCTCTTATCCGTGCTTGTGGTGTTGTATATTTAAACTTCTGTTTTATAAGATTATTTTTATTTAGTGATTAATTCATTCTATTTAACTAAATAACTTATTATTAAGGTTTAATTTTATAAGCGATTATTGTTAATAATATATATATATATAGCTAGGGACACTGTAGAACGCTTTGAAATAATACAACAATTTAACAATGCAAATAAAATAAGAGTTATTAAATTGTTTGTGGCGTAGTGGTAACGCATTGTACTAGAGCGGCAAAGGTCTTTGGTTCGATCTTCACCTAATTTGATTTTTTTTATTTTTATTATTATTATTTTTTTAATATTCATGTAATGACCAAATATTTTACTTTAAATTAAACATTCCACTTTATAGTTATTAGTCAGTAATTACACAAGAAAATACGTGGTCCGCGTTTGTGATGCCCCTAAACACTACAACAAATTATTTAAAAAGTTTCATATATTATAAGATGTAGTAAGCCATGAGAATTTTCGGTAAAACATTTTTTTCCTTTCATAAACTTCAAAGCATGCTATGCTTGAAACAATATAAGAATGAAAATTAAATAAATTTCCTTAAGGCCGGTATTCACGTACAATTAAATTGCGCAATATAATTGTGTTACGCCCACTATTGCACAATAAAATCCAAAAATTTTGAATAAAAATTGAGTGTATTGTGCAATATAATGACGTCACACAATTATATTGCGCAATTTAATTGAACGTGAATACCGGCCTTTAGGTTGATATGGCTTAGTAGAAATGTTTTGGACTAGAGCGGCTAAAGTCCGGGGTTCGATTGTGGTCAAGGCATTTTGGTTTTGTTTTTCAATTTATATTTTTTTGACGTGATAACGTCTTACACTACCGCATGTTCAGAAAATTGACAAGAATATTTTCCCTTGGTCGTGGGCAATTACTAATCAACTGTAAGCATTACCTTTAATTTAAATGCATGATTTCTTAGGTTGGTCCTTAGGCCTCACACATAATATTATCGAATGATTTCGCGCGATTTAAATCCTTCAACAACTGTAGTTGCATAAAGAAACAATTTTTGCATAAAGAAACAGTGGTGGTTAATTTATTTTAAATTAAAATAATTAATCTACACATTAACTTTAATTTAAATTAAATCTTATCCTTAAAAGCCTTTAGTCTCGAGCTATTTCTACTTGACTAAAAAATAACGGTTAAAAAAATATTAAATGGTCAAATGGTGATTGTGGCAGCGCCCGCTTGACATCAAAATTGTATATAAATTGTATCCGTACTAGGACGGGCTGTACCCCCTAGTTGTTAATAATAAAGCGAATAATGTTAATACGTACATATACGCATACAGCTTCGATATTTCCAGCATTTTCCTAGTTTTAAGTTTTTATTGTTTAAAAAAATCTTATATGTACTTTATTATATGAACGTACATACATATAATTTTTATTTATTTTTATTTATTTATTTATTTAACCTACAGTAAATATACAATCGGTATTCCAAAAAAAAAGATCAATGCAAACTATAAAAATATTAACAGTAGTTATACAATATTTTAGCACAAAAATAACATTTAACCATTATTTAATAATAGACATAAATTTAAACAACTCATTTCTAAACGAATTTCTTGTTAAGTTAAAATCGAATACATCATAAACCGAATTAAAGAGTCGCGACATTCTCAAAACTGGTTCCGAGAGTGCAAAGTTTGTAGAGACCGGATCAATATGTAACAAACAACGATGGCGCAAACAACGTGTAGGAGCGTAAAAGTTGAAACGAACCAGCAAATCGACACAGTCTATTCGGGAAGTCAGAACATCTTGAACGAAGATAGCAGATGCAACGTCCCGTCGGTGGTCTAATCGTTGTAATTTTAATAATTTACAACGATCATTATAAGGAGGAAGTACATATTGGTGCACTCGCTCCGTAGGTAAGCCGCGAAGCGCGTACAAAAGAAACTGCTTCTGAACGCTCTCAATTCTGTATGAATGGCAATGATAAAATGGTGACCAAATCTGAGAAGCATATTCCAGAATGGAACGAACAAAGGACACATAAAGAGTTTTCAGTGTGAGTGGGTCGCAAAAGTCTTTACAATTGCGCTTAATGAAACCCAGCATAATATAAGCTTTTGAAATAATAGAATCAATGTGTTTGGTAAAAGTAAGATCATAGGAAAAGGTTACACCTAAGTCGGTTATGACCTCAACTCTGTCAATAGCGGTATTGTATAGAAAATATTGCTGAAGAACAGGTAAGTGTGTACGAGAGAATGATAAAATCCTACATTTACCCACATTCAACAACAATTTGTTTTTAAATGACCAACTGCAAAAGTTACTCAAGTCATCTTGTAATTTAACACAATCAGAAACTCCAGTAATAGGAGCAAATATCTTCATATCATCTGCGTAAAGCAAACATTTTGCGAATTTAAAACAATCAACAACATCATTGACAAATAATGAGAATAAAAGAGGACCAATGTGGCTACCTTGAGGAACTCCAGAGGTAACTCGAAATAAGCGAGAACTAATATCATGTATCTTAACAAATTGGTAGCGATCAGACAGGTACGAATGCAACCACCTGATGGGGATAAACTGACAATTTAGTTTATCCAGCTTATCGATAAGGATCGAATGATCAATTTTATCGAAAGCCTTCGAAAAATCGGTGTAAACTGCATACATTTGTTGCCTACGTTCCAATCTACTATATAAATGTTGACAAAAACTGACTAGCTGACAAAAGCTGACAAAAACTGACTTAGTAACCGTAAACCTACCCGTGTAAAAACCGTGTTGAGCAGGAGAAATATAAATTTTTGCATGAAAAAATAAGAATTTCTGTACCATTGATTCGAAAAGTTTTGGTATGGCAGAAAGAATAGCGATTCCACGATAATTGCTGATATCGCTTCTTCTGCCGGATTTAAAAATCGGACGAATGAAAGACAGTTTCCAGGGATCCGGAAAAATCCCAGTACGTAGGCTCTTATTAAAGATTAGAGTCAGTGGATGGGCTAAACTCTCAGCACAATTCTTAATAAGGATAGGTGGAAAACCATCATGACCTGCCCCCTTATTACTATCAAGTTGAGATAAGCTATCATAAACTTCTGCTTCAGTAAACTGTAAAAAATTAAAATCAGAGCAATCGCGATTATTTATAAGCTTGGTACCAGAATCCCCAGATACTTCATAGACGGACTCAAAAAATTTTGCAAATAGATTAGCGATATCAGAGGGTTGACTTGCGGAAGAGTTCTGAAAGGTCATTGGAGTAGGAAACCCAACAACCTTCTTTTTACCATTTATGAAATTCCAGAACTTTTTTGGGTTGGAAGTCAGATCCTCTTCTATTTGCAAAATATAGTTGTTGTAAAGGAACCAATTTAAAGTTTTGAACTCTTTACGAGCTAAGTTGAATCTGGAATAAACCTCAGCGCCCTGTAACTTATACAAAGAATGGAACTTATTCCGTTTTTTTTCAAGACGTAGTAGTTCTTTGTTATACCACGGCTCACGAAACCTAGGTCCGTTTTTATTTGATGGAACATACCTTTCAATACCAGTCTTGAACAGCCGGTTGAACAACAAAATAGAATGGTTCAAATTTTCATCCCGCTCGAGAAAGGCCCAATTAGAACCGACAAGAAATTCGTTTAACGAATCGTAGTCCGCAAGCCTAAAATCGAAATGCAGAGAATTACTAGAAGTACACGTAGTGTTGCAATTCTCTAAATATATATATATATGGTAATTGGAGTGTGGTAAACGCTCGAACATCCAGTAAAATCTTCGCAAGGTGACATCTCCGAAAACATAAGATCAATTGAATAAACCAAATCGAGAAATATTCCCCGACTATTGCTTATCCGGTTCAACTGCATCATTGCTAAGCTAGCAAAATAATCAGTAACTGCCAACTCCCTTTGGCCAGAAGAAGAGGATATGAAAACTCCATCAACATCAAACCAAGCAATATCTGGAAGATTGAAGTCTCCTATAACCATTAGTTGTTCCTTAATACGAACCAATGGCATGACCGCAGAACTGATGAAATTAACAATTCCCATATAATATTCCAGAGTAGATCCAGAGGGAACATATAAAGCCACTACGAGGATAGATGACTCGGATACATTAATCCGAACAGCTATTACATCATAAATTGGATGACATGCAATGAGCTCGTTTGGGATCGAACTCTTAACAGCAATCAACACCCCCCCACCTTTAAGGCTGGTACAAAAATCATGTCGATCTTTTCTGTGGACAACGTAGTTGGGTGGGAAATATTCCTCTGAATTAAACACTTTAGTAAGCCATGTTTCCGATATGATAATCACATCGTAATCGTTATCAAGAACGCCAAGCAAGAATAACTTAGCTTTCCCCCGAATACTAGAGGCGTTGTGATAGTACATCGAAGTGAAAGTAATTTGTCCAAAACTTTTGGGCCGACGCGTCCCCTTTGACCCTGCGTTATTTAAATTTCGGCAGAGTTGACTACTGCAGCTGGTATCCGGAATTTCACATTTGAGGCTCCTGTCCGAAAATTTTGCTTATGGAAGGGCCTAATAAATACACCGGTAGGCCATGCATCCGAATTTAGAGCCTTATCATGAAGCTCAACGTTGATCCCCAATTTAAAGCACACATATTCTAACTCATGGATATCTTTATCCTTAGGAATTAGTTTAACTGCCTTGTAAACACTCAGACCTAAGCATTTGCTAGCCAGAGCCACAATATCATCCTCAGTTGTAAGAGTATCGAATCTTGACAAATGAAGCCAACATTTCGGTGCAATAGTTTTAATATAAATATCAGGTGAGGTATTAGTGCCACGAATATTAAAATTTCGTATGTTCTTCCGGATAGTTCGTGATGATGGCAACGATTTTTTATTAACATTTGGACCGCACGATATATCAATACTGTTCGCTTTTGCAGACGTACTCGCAATACTCGAAATAACTGCCGAAGATACCACATCAGCAAATGTGCCATCAGACACATACGAGTTATTAGACACAGGCTTGAATGATTCAGCACATGAATTTCCACCAATTATATTGGTACCAAAGATTTCGGACTTAGCGGCACCAGGCAAAACAGATGCGCTTGAGTCTGGAAAATCATCAGCGATGATGTGATCTGGAGCAACCACAATGCAATGTGTAGTGACTGGTAGAGTAACTGGTTCTACTGGATTAGAAGTAAGCGCTTGGGCTTGCTCTTCCATTTTTTTAACGTAATTGTCTATATTTCTGATTGTACCAACCAGTTCACTTAAACTATTTACTTGCACCTTGTAGATGTCTTTGCACTTGTCACAAAACCAGAAAATGTGGGCAACACATTTACACAACCCACTGCACATTAAAAAATTATCACTACCACCAGGAGTACAACACGACATACAGCAATTCGACGCCATATATAATTAATTATATTATTATTTTAAAATTATTTGGCACACGAAAAAACAAAAAAAAACGTCCGCACAGTTCAAGGCTTCAAGGTTTAATCGTTTTAAATAAGTTAATTTTTCCGCGAGCCTATATAACCGCGAGAATACCTTACTGAGATTATCTTTCTACGAATCTACGAAACGTGCTAAAAGTGATACTTTTGGCGATAATTTTTTGTTTAAAATAAGGCAAAACGGGATGCATTGCATGCAAATCGTATTGCAATAAAATTGCAGTATGGTTTTTAAGTTACACTGTGGTGGTCCCAGCCGTGCAGAATCTAATTTAAAAATAAAAATTAAACAAGCTAAAATCACCGTAGTTTTTCTACTTTACCTATTTCGTCCCGTCATGGAAAGCCAATTAATTCACGGCTGTCGCGATGTTGTGACATTTGCTTATAACAGCAATTTGACACAACATCAAGCAGGCGCTGCCCATAATATACTCCACAATAGCCGGAAGGCCATCTACGCATACAAACCCGCAATCAACGGACACTGTTCCTGTGGTTTAAAGAATGACTAATTCAAATGTAGATATCGCGGCAACCGGAAAAATCAATACGAGGGTTCATACGAAACTAAACTAATTATAACGTATATAAAAAAAAATGGAGGTGTGGCCAACACACGACTTTCTTTTACGAACAGCGAATTTTGAGAAACTTTTATAATTCAAATTTCCCGCAAACTTAATTAAGATTGTTTTTATTATTTCATGTTTTCTGTAAATTGTATATTTTTGAAATATTTGCAAAATAAATTGTCTGTTTTACGGAATCTGGGAGCTGGGAGCTGGGACCCCAAAATTTATGTAAAAAGTTTAAACATGAAGTTGCAGTTTGATTGCTTAAACCATTTGGACTACAAATTGACAGACATACATATATACCAACAGACACCACTTCAAAACTCAATTTTTTGAACTCATTAGTACACACGTAAAAGAAATAAAAGGTGATATTTATGAATTTAAATTTTTTCTTTTAATTTTTTGGAATTTGTATTAGTGATTTATTTTTTTGTAAACCTTATACTGTTTAGGATATGTGCAAAACACTTTTTCTGGCCCAAGAGAGTGGCCACTTCCGGTTGACCGATTTGGCAATTTAACATACATGTAGGCTAAATATTTTTATAACATACAGTACGTCACTGAAGTGTGCAAATTAATTATAATTAGCATAATTGGGCTATATACACATATATTTATGTGTTGGCAAAACAATATTTAATTTTTTTTTTATAAAATTTTTAAATTTTTTTTAAATTTTTTTTTTAATTTTTAATTTTAATTTTTTTTAATTTTTAATTTGTTTATTTTGATTTTTTTTTGATTTTTGGAAACATTTTGTATTAGTAATTTTTTGTAAACCTTATACTTTTTAAGATATTTGCAAAACAAATTTTCTGGCCCAAGGGAGTGGCCACTTCCGGTGGACCGATTTGAAGTAAAATTCACTGGGACCTCCCAATTTATCCAAAAAGCTTAAATCTGAAGTTTCAGTTCGATTGGTTAAGCCATCTGGGCTGTAGAGAGGACACAGACTGACAGACGGACAGACAGACGGACAGACAGACGGACTGACAGACAGACATCATTTCGAAACCCACTTTTTCGGACTCAGGGGACCTCAAAACAGATAAATCTTCAATAATCTCAAGGTCGAAAATTTTCATGATTACTATACTTTATTTTACTTACGTAAAAGAAAGTAAAAGTAAATCATATATAACAAAATAAAACATTATAAAATAAAATATCATTGTTAACTTATATTATAAAAATGGTGTAATGTTTTAATGCATTGAGATATATTGCTGAAGGCAAAAATACACTTTCGCCTCCTGCAGTAATATATTTGTGGGGACTACTACAACAACCATCACGCACCCCACAAAATAGTGACCCCGACGTGATCGAACATTAATTACCGTGGTAATAGCCGCCCCGGTGGCACAGTGGTTAGCATACTTGCTTTACGCTCCGGAGGTCCCGGGTTCGATTCCCGGCGGGTGATGAAAAAATCACGGCTGGTTAAAGGTAGGATCAATGAATTAATCACTCATTATCCGTTAACAAAATGATTACGAAACTTCAAAATGAAGCGGCCAAATCCCTCTATGGGATGTAGCGCCAGCGAAAAAAAAAAGTAGCCCCCTCCAGAGTCCAGCTCACGGTACGCATTTTGTTCGAGTCACGAATTTTCACAACCCATACCGGAAATTTGGAGAACGCCGGTCGGGCACTGCCACTAAAATAAAAATTTTCATGGGTGAAAGCATTCATAGTGGCCACGCTAAACGCCGGTCAGTCGCAGCTATAGTATCCAATCGGAACGTCGCGCCGGTCTGGTGCAGCGAGGCGACACTAGTCAAAACGCCGGTCGGGCACGAGGGTAAGCGACTAAATAATAAAAATAAAGTATGTATAGTGCAGAAATTAACCACAGACACCAGTGCGGCGAATCGTCGATGGCCCCAGACCCGCAACCGTTTATCAGCAGTGGCACGGCGACCGTCGATAACACGGATGCTTCTACTAGCGAAGCATCAAGAGACTCAGTTATGGAACTCAACGAACAAATACAAGCGGCAGCGCGATCAGCAATGGCCAGCCATATCTCCAAAACGACCCCGATTATTATTATTATTACTTGAGGGCCATGTGGGCGTTCAAGCCACCTCGCACTGCGACCTAAAAAAGATCTTTTGTGTATCAAGCCCTACTTAATTATCCGTATATTAAACGACCCCGATACCCTCTCAAATAAAGCCAGCAGAACAATCCGTTACGACCGAGGCACCTCCACCAGAATCGCAGACGCATCCACCACCAACATCAGCAGGATCCGTCGCCGCTATAACACTACGTTTCGGCAAGTTAGCATCACAGGACCCACGTTTATGGTTCCACATGGTGGAAGCACAGTTCGCGCTGAGCCGTATCACAGCGGAAAGCACCAAGTATCACCATCTAAACGATCGCACCAGCAATGAGGTGAGCGATATCATCATCGGCCCTTTATCGCAGCAGCCGTACACAGATCTAAAAAACGCCATCGTCGACCGCCTAGGAGAGTCACGACAAACACAAATCCACCGACTCTTGCAGGGCATCGAATTAAGGGATTTGAAACCGTCGCGGCTGTGGCGTCAGTTGAAAGCCAGTGGCAGGACTGATGTAAACGACAACGTAATTAAGACCATATGGATGAAGCGGCTGCCTATGCGCGCCCAAGAGATATTGGCGGCCACAGCCGAATCTCTACCAGCAGCCCAGTTGGCGGAATTGGCCGACCGGTTGCTCGAGACGATGTCCCGGTCGAATGTGATATCTGTTGCAGCACCCTCGTCATCAAATCATAGCACAATCTTAACGCAGCAAATAAGCGAAATCATGCGTCGGTTGGACCAAATCGACCACCACCAACAACGAAGTCGGTCGCAGAGCAACCGGCGCGGCGTCACCCGATATATCGAAGTGAGAATAGGCCGCCCACAGCGTAAGAACCAAACGCCAATTCTTCTGGACAGTTTTGACATCCAGGTTCCAGAACAGCAAGAGATTGAGCCCGAAGTCAAATATCAAACGGTATTGGCAACATATTTTTGTGCACTTAAAATTTGAATCCTATTCAAGTATAATTTAACTTATAATAAAATATATCTTTGTTATGAAAATGCATAATATTTTACTTACCAGACTTTTGTGGTATATTGCTTACTGATTTTCTAACCTAAAATCAGTAAGCAATATACCACAAAAGTAAATTTTATTTACTCTCTTTCTTAACTAAGCAGGAAAAGTTAAGAAAGAGAATAAATGAAAAAAACTACAATGTTGGAATGTAAATATATTCAACTGTACTCCCGATCTTTCCAATGCAATAACTTTGTTCAACTTTCTCCGAAAATGTATGCACAAGTTAGTTACTTTTTTTACCACTGTTTCCCGATTCGCTGATCGGAAGGAAATCGATGATCGTTTAATTGTTCTATTAAATTGTCATAAGCCGCTTGCTTTAAATATCGATAATGGTAATGTTTGCTATTTTATTTTATTTGACGTATATAATTACATGTGCCTCGAAACCAAAACTGAATAAAAACGTGCAAATTTTCCCTACACGAAACGATATGCAAATGAATTTGCGCAAGCGAAAGCGAAAAAAAAAAATTTTTTTGCACGAGTCACTTGTACTGTATATGTATTTCACAACTGCATAACTTTATCATCTTCACCCTCAGATATATTACATCGATTAATTTGTGCAGTTAAATTTGCGCAGTTAAACGTTTTGTCTATGGGCGACCTTATACTAAAATAAGGAACTCCGGAAAGTTTATGTGATGACAAATGAAGCAAATGTAATGAAATATGAATAATGAAATAAACTTTCCATGAAAAAAGCATAAAATCTTGTTGATATTCAAAATTTAAATTTAACGTTAAAACAATTTGTTTTAGTTCTGCTGCAAAACAATAGATGTCACTAACGCAGATTATACGGATCACAAAAGACTCGCAAAAACCTTAATAAGTGTATTGCTTTCAATCAAAATGAGTTAGATATTTTTTATTGATCAAAGCGACAGCAAAAATTAACCAAATTTTTGTCTAACTTTTTTCGCGTATTTTTGTATCAATTTGCCTCTAGTGACAAATATTAAAACTAAAAATTTGAAGAACTGTTGTAATCCTTCAATCGTTTTCTCGTCTGACTGAAATCGGTTCGATTCAAAATATTACCAGCAATAACCAACACATTTCTTTTTATATGTATTCCATTTACATTAATTATTAAAATTCACATATTTTTATTAATTTTATTTTAATCAACATACAGGGTGGCTGATGAATTTTGCTACATTAAGAAACTCAAATAATTTTTTTTTCAGTGTATGGAATTCATTTTTCTTTTATTCATGTTAAAGCTCATTCAATTTTATTAAATATAGCTTAATTAGTTTTAAAAATAATGGAATTTAAATACCCCCCTGCTCGTTGATGCATGTGCGGCATCTTACCAAAAAGTTGTTCATTACTGCTTGGAGAGTTGAGACAGGAATAGCCTCAATTATTTCTCGAATGGATTGCCTTAGTTCATTCAAATTTGTTGGTTTTGTTTTGTAGACTTCCTGTTTGCAATAACCCCACAAGAAAAAGTCAGGTGCAGTAAGGTCAGGCGACCTGGGTGGCCAACGGAATGTGGAGTTTCTGCTTATCAATTTATTGGGAAATTTTCGTCGCAATTCTGTCATAACAGGTTGGGCTATGTGAGGAGCTGCACCATCTTGCTGAAACCACACAGAGTTGAAAGAAATTCTCCTTCGGCGTAATTCTGGATAGAAAAACTCTCTCAACATGCTCAAGTAACGGTCTCCAGTAACCGTAACGGTGTGACCGTTTTCTTCGAAGAAGTAGGGCCCGATAATGCAGCGTGATGAAACTGCACACCACACTGTGACACGAAGTGGATGCAATTCCGTCTCATGGAGTAACTGTGGGTTGGAAGCACTCCATATTCGACAATTTTGTTTGTTTATGTTGCCGTTTAAATCGAAATGGGCCTCGTCAGACATGAAAAGACAGTTCAACATGTTTCCATCCTCTTCCACCATTTGAAGCATCTTCTGGCAAAATTCCAAGCGAATCGGCAAGTCTGCAGCGTTCAGTTTGTTGGCCAATTGAATTTTATATGGGAATAAGTCCAAATCTTTGTGCATAATTGACTGTAATGACTGTCTGCTTATACCCATTTGAGCAGATAAGCTTCTTGTCGAAACACGTGGATTGTTTTGTATGGCAGCAGCTACAGCAGCGATTGTTTCCTCCGTTCGAACTGAAGGGTTTCGATGGTAAGGTCTTCTGTTGACTGTCCCATGCTCGGCAAAATTGTTTACAAGTCTCATTATGGTCCATCTGCTCGGAGGATTGCCGCCAAACGTGCGCCTGTACTCTCTTTGAACCGAAACTACGGACTCCAGAGCGTGATAGCGGCGGACAATCCAAATTCTTGTTTCAGTGTCCCAGTTATCCATTTTTGTTAAATGTAAAAGTCAATCTGCAAAATAAAAAAAAAATTAACTAGATTCATTGAATAGAAAAAAAGTTATTCAATTTTTTTTTGGTAGCGGCTTTCATCAGCCACCCTGTACATACGTCGACTACGATCGGATTACATCTCTCTTTTTTTCTTTCGTTTTTCATCTAGATGTACATTTTTATTTTAGGTTTACATTACATTACATTATTTAACCACTTAACGCATAGGAACGAGTTAACTCGTTCATATGTAACTTGCAGAAATGCATAGGAACGAGTTAACTCGTTCAATTAAATTTTAGACTAAAAATATGTAGTTTAAATTACGTTTGTTTTTTGTAATTAAAATATTGTGAGCAGTTGTACTTTACGGATGTAGTTTGTGGCTTTTTTATGGTTTATGACACCAATTGCTCGGTGGTGTATGATATCGATAAGATACATATTTATGGCTACATGTTTCATCATAAACGATAATATGAAAAAGGAGAAAAGTGACTGCTGGATGTAATTTCATTGCCGGCACCTCAACAATGATTTTGGTTTTTTCCAAAACCTTCGAAAATTCTCTCTGTAGTCAAAAGAGAATTCTCGCAGATTTTATATTTTCTTTAGGCAAAATAAAATTTTAATTAATTTTTATTGTTTTACCATAGTTTTACTGCGCCACCCCAGAACTAGTCTTACACACGTGTATTGTAATGTGTATGGATTTGTGAACGACATTATCTTTTAGCATTTTATAGTGCCACTTTACACTTGCTTTCTTGCATTACGTTTCTCACTTCGTTCCCTTCCTCTGTACCTACAAACTGATTTCGAAGGTCAAATTTTTGAAATTCTTTTTTCAACAAAAAATGTTTGTGATTCTTGTGATTCTGTGCACTAACACAAACAGAAAAGAAATATAAAATATTTCAAGGTCGCATTGTTTTTTTTTCGTTTACAAATTTTACTAGTTTAAATTTGTCTTTGCTTACATATCCAATATCCATAGACAAATAATTCAAAAGAATCACGATTCAAGAAAGCAAGTGTAAAGTGAAATTGATTTCTTGAAAGCAGAGAAACGTAATGCAAGAAAGCAAGTGTAAAGTGGCTGATAATGTCGATTGCACATTTTCTCGTAACATTTTATACAGTAAAACGTGCAAATGTTGCAATGCACCGACATAATAACGGTATAAGAAGAACAAAGGAAAGTTGTTATCTTGTACTTTAGTTATTTTTCTTTTCTGCTGCAAACAATTTCAATTTAAAAGAAGGAAAATAAAACAAAATCGATATTTTTTGTTTATATAAATGTACCTATTGTGCTAAAATAGGTGCAAATAAACATTTTCAATAATAAAAAAAAAATATTTTTTTTTGCACTTTTTTTGTCAAAAATAATATGCGTTAAGGGGTTAAGGTTACACAAGTCGGCCACGCTACATACGTAGGCGTCCTCACCATCTAACAATTTAGCGATTATTATATACATAAAAAAAATTATAGAAAAGTTGAGCATTAGAAGTTATTTTTAAAGTCAAATTCAAACGTAAGCTTTTATATTCACCATTCTACCGTACTCTTGTCAAGTGGATGCAAGAATCCCTGAGGTTTGCCCGTTGGTACTTTAAAATAAAGACAATTAATGCATCTATTACTATAATTAGAAACTTGTTCTCTCATTGTGGGAAAATAGTAAGTTTCCTTTAACTTTGACAATGTTTTGTCCACACCCATATGTGACCATTGATGTGAGCCTCGTTGATCAGATATGACCTAAATTCCCCTGGAACGTATAACCTCCATCTTTCTTTCGAAATTTTATATAATCTACCCTTATAAACCATACATTTTTTTTTTAAATCTTCATTCACATCTAAGTTTTTTTATGATCTCTTCTATTTTCGTACATCCTCTCTGCATACAAGCTATCGAATCAGTGTTTACGCTTATCCCTAATTCTATATTCTCATCTTCTATAGGATACCTTGAAAAAGCATCTGCAACTTTGTTAACTGATCCCTTTTGGTACTCAATCCTATAATCGAACTCTAGTAATTTCATGAACCATTTCGCGGCCCGCGGATTTAAATCTCTCTTTGGCTCCATTGAACTTTAAACTGTTGCAATCAGTCCTTATCACGGACGGTATTCCCAATAAATATATTCTGAATTTATTAAATATATTAACAATAGCTAAAGCCTCAAGCTCGATGCTAGGATATCGTGATTCTTCTGCGGTAGTTCTTCTACTATGATAGTACGCTACTGGATGTAACTTATCATTCGTTTATTTTTGAAGCAACACTGCCCCAAGACCTATTGCACACGCATCGATATGTAATTCCGTAGCTGATGCTGGGTCAAACACCTTCAATATAGGCGATGACACAAGTACCTTCTTAATCGACTCAAATGCCTGTTGTTGACAATCTTTCCATATGAAATTCGAATTTTTCGATAATAAATCTGTATGTGGACGTGCTATAACAGCAAAATTCCTTACAAAACGTCTAAAATAGCTTGCGAGGACCAAACAACTTCGAACACCCTTTTAATCTTTCGGTGGTGGAAATCTGATCAAACTCTCGATTTTAACCTGACCCGGCTGAATTCCATCCCCACTTATTTCGAACCCTAGATAATTTATTTTTTTCATCAAAAACCTACACTTGCTTAAATTGATTGTCAGATTACTTTCTCGGATAATATCCAATATAATCTTTAAATTAAGAACTAACAAAATCGTATTAACTAATTGCTGAAATACCTAGCTTAAATATATTGATTTTATGATGCCTTTTAAATCATCAGTGGCACTATTCTGGTTTTCCCGGGGAATTTCGAATTGGGAATTGATTTATTGTCAGTTTTTAATGTATTTTGGTTTTCTTTTTTTCAAAGCATACCGAGCGATTGGTATTTTATTCATGTTTTGGGAAAAAATAATTCTCAGCCAAATTTTTAGGGAAAAATAAACAACAAAATTGTTATGAAATGGGACTATTTTTCCCAAAAATTTAGTATGCTTTGCTTTGGAAAAAAGAAAACCAAAATACATTAAAAACTGTCAATAAATCAATTCCTAATTCCCAATTCCCCGGGAAAACCAGAATAGTGCCACTGGTAGGCTATTGAAAATTTTTGGAGCCAATATTTGAAACGAGTTTTGGTAGTTGGTTGTTGTAAATTTTTCTAGCCGTATGTACTGCTTATTTCTCAAGTTGTAATTGACTGTAACATGAGAATGAGTGTCCTTAACAGAAAAAAATGATTTCATTGCTTTGTACATAAATAGATGTCTAATGGGGAAAATTTCCAAAAACTCAAATAAAGGCCACGACGCCGATAGACTTGTTGAATTGAGCATAATCCGAATACCATGTTTCTGAGCAATAACAAGTGGGGAAATTCTAGTATTATAAGTTCCTCTCCAGCATATTAAACCATGGGACAATCTTGATTCAACTAGCGCAAAATAAATAATTCTTAGGACTGCTAAGGACAGGCTGAACGTAAAATATATAATATTTTCGAATAACAGCACACAAATAAATACGTAACGAATCAATATGACGCAGCCAACGCATAGAAGCATCCATAGTCAGTCCAAGGTGATGAATTTTGATACGAATTCAATATTAAAACAACCCGCGCAACAAGCTATGTTATCACACTTTATATCATGGTAAATGATATCTGGTTGAACAACAATTTCATTATTAAGTTTAAAGAACATACCCTTAGTTTTTATGCTCAGAAACATGGTATGAGCAAGACACCATTTCTAAGACTACATAGGTCAGTGGCGGTATCATGAAATCCGGTACCGGTAAAATTTTGACGTAAATCGCCCGGTTTTACAAAAACCGGTATCATGAACACCGCTTTCGCGGAAAATTTCCGTCAAAAATCGTCCGGTAGATATTAGTTGACGAATAACGATTTTTCCTTTAAAAAAACCAAAAATTTTCAAACCAAAAATTAACTAATGATAGAAATTATTTTTCAATTAAATATAAAAACAATTTAATCCAAAAGTCAGTCGTAAAAGAAACACAAGTTTGTTATTTTGATTTATTATTTTGACAACTCCATAGCAAAATGTATAGCAACTTAGAAAAATATACACTGAACGAAAATTTGCTCAATATTTTTACCGACCGGATTTCATGATACGGTTTCTTCTCCGGTCGGTTTTGCTGGCGGTGACGTTTTATAAACGACCGGCATTTCCGCCCGGATTTCATGATCTCACCCCATAGTTCATAGACTGGATGTTCGTACTTTCCAAACGATCATTATAGAGAAACAGTAGATCATCCGCAAAAGCTATCAACTTTGCAGAAACCTTCAAATAAAAAATTGAGTTTAAGTAGATCAAAAAAAGCATGGGGCCTAAAACAGAACCTTGCGGAACACCATCATTGATAATTTTACATTCACTCAAAACATCACCAATCTTGAGTTCTATTACATAAATAAGAGCTAAACCATTGCCAAGTTACTCCACGAAAACCAGCATGTAGCCGTTTTTGTAATAATACCTTGTGGTTAACCGTATCAAAAGCTTTAGTTAAATCCACAAAAATTGATGCAACCGATCTTTTCTTATCAAGACTTTCATACAGAAAGTTAGTGAATTCCAATAAGGCTCCCTCAGTACTTTTAGATTTCCTAAACCCGAACTGGATGGTATGCAAAAAATGTGTTTTATTCAAAAAACGAGTTATTCTTTGGTGAGCTACCTTTTCTAAGCTAATAATTTTAGAAAACATCGATAATAAAGAAATCGGCCTGTAATTTACAATATTATTTTTATTTTATTTTTTAAAAATGGGAATAACCTGACTCTCTGTCAGTTTAGTTGGAAAAATACCTGAATCAAAACTAAAATTTAAAATATATCAAAACACATTAACAATACAATGAGAAACCGACCAACCGGCTCAGTGGTTAAAGCTGTGGCATTTTGATCGGGAGGTACCGGCTTCGAATCCCGATAGGGGCGGGATGCAAAAGGGATTTTTCATCATCTGATTACGATCGGTGATGACGATGACGTTGAACACAACTATGACCGTCTGTTGAGAGTGCAGAATCCATGGGCCGACCCACCTTTCATGTCAGCACTACAGGCTGCCATGAAGCAATGCAATGTGCAGGTGATTTATACAAAACGGGCCTAACGAGTTTTTACTGCGTAAAGTAAGACGGTAAAAGTTAAATGCGAAAGAGTTGGGAGTGCCTTGAGCCTCAGAAAAGATTGCATAGAATAAAACGAAAAAAAAATAAAGAAAAAAAAAATACAATGAGAAATTTGTTTGACAAGAATATTGCTGCAGTTATCAATGCCAGTAGAAGAATTATAGGTTTCAGATTCGATATAACTTTTAGCAGTTCATCTGGGGGCGAATTCCAGTTCGATGACTAAAGTCACCAATGAGTTTAGTTGGTATACAAATTCAAACTGGTATAATAAAATCATAAAACCGATTCCCGTATGATGACTGAGAAAAACAAACTCATAATATCTGTCAAAAAACTCAGTTATATTTTATTCTGTGATACAATTAACTGCTACTGAGATTTTTAAATTATTACAATAAATAAAAACAAAATATTAATATTTTTTAAGCGAAATGTCAGTAGAACAAAGACGGAAGGCTACCGAGGAACAAAAAACATACTTAGTTTCCTATTTGAAATATGTGTCCCGTCGATTAGCCCTGTGATGCCCGGAGATCCATATATGGATGAAAAGTTAACTTGTGGACAGTCTAATTGGAATTTCACGAAATCTTTTGCCAATTTGTTTTCAATTATTTGACAAACTTCATCAACGCATCGTGAAACCAAAATTTGTGAAAGTGAGTGACTGCTAGAAAACGAAGAGCGCATAGAATTCTTAAAATCGAGTTCAATATGTGAATTCGAACGCGCCTTTGCATTTGCGGTTGCATGAAGCTAATAAGGAGCCTACAAATTGTTTTATTAAATCTAAACATCCTTATGAATTCGGCGTCCGTGGTTGCTTCAAATGGATCACCTAAATCTCTTAAATTCCTGCTAAATCTTAAGAGACGAGATCTTAAACTCGTATAAAAGATATTGAATCAAATTTGAGAAATCTAATACTACTTTACCTTTGGTAAGAAATTCGGCGTCTAAGAACTCTTAAAGATATCCATTTTATTTTATTAGGTGTTGTGCATAAAACGGTTTGAATATTATATTTTGTACTTCCCTAAATATCAATAATAGAACCCAATAACCCAAAAAACTCATGCTATAAAGTTTATAGCACGTCAAAACTCATTAGTCATATCAGAATCGAAAATATTATGAGCATGAGAACTGACTAGTCTAAAAAAATAATAAAGTCATTAGTCATACTCATTTGTCATAAAACCGGAATTCGGCCCCTGGACAAGTTTCAAGGAAAACACATGACTGTACAGTGGAATTGCTATAAATTAGGTCAGAAAAATAATCTTCATTGTTACTTACAGTCAGTTTTAAACCTTGGACCGCATTTACAAAATAACTATTGAACAATTCAGCCAGTTCACGTCTGTCAGTTATACATCAATTTGCACATTTATCCTGTCTTTATATAAAACGCCATCAACTAGTTTCCAGTATTCTGAAACAATACCATTCGCAGATTCAAATTAATTTTTCTAAAAGCTGACCTTACCAAGAGTCACCTCATGCTTAACAACCGATGCTTGATAGGGCTGGCATATTCTGATGAACAATCTTCGATGACGTCCTTTGATTTTAAGTCTTCGATCATCTCTTGTACTTTCCCACGTTCATAGTGACTAAGACGGTATGGACGATAATAGACTGGTTTGCTTGACTCCTTTAGTTGAATCTCCATTTGAACTTTGCCAGTTAAACCCAACTGGCTCTTATTTGTCGAAACTACATCCTAGTACTCGTTCATAATTTTCAATACTTCAGGGCATGCACACCATAGATCTGGTGAGCATGTAACCCTTCTTGATATCAATCGGATTATCGCTGAAGCTAGCAACTGGAACTATAGATGATTTCTTCATTGACTGTATGTATTACACAATTCGGGATAGCTGTTCCATTTTCTTGTAAACGATTGTCAACATGCAAATCTTCATCCCTCTCAAAATCTGTTGCTACTTAAATATGACCTACATAGCCCCTAGATATCACTGTAGTCTCCTTTGCGATTAGATTTGTTTTCCCGGTAATATATCGTACCCCAATTTTGTTAAAACCACTATCCTCCCGTTGTTGAAAAATAAGCCCATCTGAATTGGCGATAAAAAAGCAACGACTAAAAAGCAAAAGTCCCTTATCTGCATTTTAGTAGTTTTGAGAAAATGAAGGTTAAAGTTTTAAAATCAAATGGAAATGCATTGAGAGTATTAAATGTATTACCTCATAATTTTTTTATTTTTTAACCGATTTTCACCAAACTTTGATACAATCTAAATAGTAGACAAATTTAATTATTTATGCAAAATTCATAAAAACCGCTTAAAGTCACTTAAGCGACTTTTGCTTTTAAATACAGATATGTACATGTGGTTGTTCGGTAAATGAATGCCCAACTAAACGAAACTAAACTAAATTGGCACACTCTGGAATTCAGGTTTCATTATGAAAACTTTCACCTTCGCTGATACATCTCCTACTTAAAGGACGAGAGTTGTAACACCAACTGACTGCACATCCCCACCCCCATGACCTTTTATTTTAACAAGATTTTCATCCTCGTAAAAGGCTACACCAATTCGCTCTGCAATATTACTTCTTAAAACTGTACAGCTGCTTCCCAGGTCAACCTAACAATCGATGCTTTCGCCATTTATCTCTGCTTTCTTGAAAAACTTCTGATGAGTATTCACCTGTACATGTAACACTTGTAACGTTCGGCGAGCTTTGAACTTGCGTTCACTCGCCTTACCGCTAACAGAATCATCCTGAGTCTCCCCCTGCAGCATTTTGTCGGACTAGCTTCAGCCATGGGGCGTGGTTTGGGTTAGGGGAGCCCATCAGGACCTATAGAGCTGCTAACTTGCCTATCTCCTGCACATACACCACACACACCGTCACTCTTTCAGAGGCTCATCTCCCATCTCCTTCTAATTAATGACACATATTTGGTTTTTTTTTTTTTTTTTAACACGTTGTAAAGTTTTATTAAGAAAAAATTTTAATCCTTTCACCCCTTTCTTTTTGTTTAGACGCGACTCTTTTATTTTTTTATTTTCCTTTTCTTTCCCGGAGTTCCTGACGCAAAGATTTTGTCCACGTAGCTGGAGGTCGGAGAGCTCTGCGAATCCTCACTGATGGCGAACTATAACGAAATTGTCAAACTGACACACAAAGAGAATAGGAAAAAAAAGAAAATTAAATTTTTATTTAATATGGGCTTAAGTAACACAGATGAAATGAAAAAAATTTATTCTCATTACACAAAATAAACAAACACAAACAAATAAATCATGGTGTGATTGAGCAAACCCCTCTCCGATTGATCTGCCTCTTGTTATTGGCTTAATGTCCAATCTGTAGTGTCGTCCCACTCGAAATTTGGTCCCGTGGATCCGCTCGTTGACTCGTTGGTTCACCGTTGTACTCCACCGTTTACTTTCGTAATTTTGTTGATTCTCGTTTTTTTCTTGTTTATTTCTTGGTTATAATTATTATAATTACTCTCGACTTCCAAGAGGTACACAAATTGTTGTTAAAAGGTATTTTATTTGATAACTTATCAGATTTTATTCACAATCTTTCCAGTTAGTTCAAAAGAAAATGGTGTTCTTTTGTTTTTGTTTTTTTTTATGGTTATGTTTTTATTTTTATTTTTACCTTTTTGGTCTTTTTGCTTCGTTCCGACCGCTCTTCTTGAAGTCTCGTGTAACAATCCCCTTTTTTCATTTTACTCAATTTTTATTTTTTTAGTTTTAGTAAACAGCGCCTACGGCGATCAACATCCGAATTGCAAGACCCCGAACGCACCCCGCAGTTGTGTACTAGCAATTGTCAATCATCCAATTATTTTGTTGACATTTTTATGTTGGTATCTATGTCGCGTGAAAAAAATTTGTTTATTTATATCGTGCGCTGACAGATCGAATATTGGATTATACAAACAAAAAAAAAAACAGAATCACATTACATATTCATTGTAAATTGGACGAAAATCTGTTTTAGACGGACCCACCGTCACACACTTTTGGGTTTTCATTCGATGAATTATAAGTTGAAGAATTGCTAGGCAATTTATTCGTGCCACAGTTTCTGGCAAAGTCCCCCTTTACCACACTTAAAACAAATTAGTTTTTTCGTAACATTAGCTGTATCCATACCATCGGTTCGCCGTATTGAACTGATGTTATTCGTTTTATTACGCATCTGATTTACTCCGTTGTATTGATTCGTTGAATTATTTAAGCTTCTTAATGCTTGATTTTTTTCTGTCTTGTAGTAATTGTCAGCTTCTTTTAAATCGAATAAAAGTTCGGACGGTCTATCATATGTTTTTAATGGGCTTAAGAAACTGTGATATCGACTGTCATGTAATCGGAACAGTGCCGCCTTAAATTCAAAGAGCAAACTACTCATAATTATTAGCAAGAGTAGCTGTAGTCCGAAGTCTTTTGCAACGCTAAATGGAACGCAGCATATAATATTAGCGGAGGCTCTGAATTTTATGTATGCACTTTTAAAATTTCTATGTCTCATGTAGTAACAATCATTTGCTATATGCTATAGTAAATACGCTAAATAAGCGTTATTTGTGGGCAAACTACTCACAAGTACTTGCATGCACTCACAACTAGTCTAATTCGATGGTGTGGCTGTTTTTACATGTGTTGTTAAAATTTTCATTCCATTGAGTAACTACTTACAACTCACAAGTAGGTCCTTGCCAGTAACAAATTTTCCCATTGCAGCTCAGCTCAAGTAACATACACTGCTAAAAGTCGATTCTTTATTGTTTCTACACTTTATTCAAAGCCGTGTATTTAACGACGACTCTCACATACAATAAAAGATTGAGGTATTTTTGCAGAAAATTTTATATTTAAGATTTTTATTGATAATACCTAAAAAAAAAATTGTTGCTTCATTCGAATAAAGGTTCTTTGTTGTTTTAATCAGGGGATATTCGATAGTATTGCTGTAAAAAAAATGTAGGGTCTATTGCAGATGAAAACAATATATGTATACAAATGAAGAAATTGTAACCGAAAGTTTTTTTTCAATTTCTTCCGGTAAGCCTATAGTATAAATACATAGTTAAGTTGCCTAAGAAGAAATAACGAATGATTAACAAAATAATAACACATTGAACCAAAGCTGAATCTGAATCGTAAATTATGACTTTTTTTCATTCAAACGTCATTGGTTGTCGTCTGAGCCAAACAGCAAAAAATCATTTATAGCGAACTGAGTCAAAATCAAATCGTCAAGGATATATCGTTTTTGTGTTCATATACAATAGATTGTAACTATATCATAACTCATATATGTGTGAGAACCAGAATTCGAACAAACCATAAATGTCATGGAAAATTATGACCTAAAGTTAAAGCCGAGTACGTAGAGCAAAAGCTTGCACTTTTAATATTTTAACTCATAAATTAAAAGTTTTCCTCCACCTGCCTATAAAAAACTTTTCGAACGGTTTTTTTTTTATTTTTGTATATCAAAACATTTAAAAACCCATCATTTAAAATTATTTAAGTTTTTCGATATTTTTCTTTATTTTTTTTTGTGATCGTTGCATTGTGATCAATATTTTGTATTCGTAATCGAGCGCATATCAAAAATTCACAAAATACACTCAAGATTGATTGAAATGATAAACTTTCATGTTCGGGTTGGATATTATTTATGTGTATTATATTATTCGTTTAATGTATAATTGTTGTTGCTATTTTTGGAGTCAAATAATATCTTATATGTAGTATATCATTTTATTTTCTTGTCGCTAAAAACCGTCACAAAAAAAAAATGTAAAATGAAGCAATGTAAACATTTTATTTAAATAAATTAAATTCTAAAATGGAATAATTTGTAGAAATTCACAAAATCTATTAGTGCACACACATTATGAACAGTATACCAAAAGAATAATTCTAAATTCATATATTCTGAACACAAACCTAGAACTCAAAAAATAATTTATTGTAAATTCATAAATTTATTTTTTGTCTTTGAAAGCTTTTAACTTCTTCGTTTTCGAATGATTATTCTGTTCACAGCAAAAAATGAACACACTGCGCTGTTGCTTGTATCTCACCTCATTATATAGTTAGTTGGTGCTACAAACGGCACTATCCGTTGGTAATTTTTTTAGTATGTATTTTAAATTTATTTCATTTCATGTTGCGATTTAAAAATCATAAATCAGGATAAAAAAAATGTGGAAAATGAAATTATTAAATCGATAATGAAGAATAAATGTAGCAGAATACCAACGTATTGATGATACCTAGAAGAAGAAATTACAGTTTTGAATAGTGGGAAAAATAGAATATTGGAGTAGGTATACATATAGATATTTTAATAGACAAGTATAAAGAAATAGATTACCAAGCAATAGCGATAATGAATTTTGAGAGCCAATGCAATTTATGCTTACAAAGGGTATATTTTTAATTATAGGTTTGTATATAACACGCAATATTTCCACTTCAACTTAATTGCTTCCCGTTTTTGAAGTGATTTTCTTTACGCGCTCTAAAATTCCATATTTAGGACTTTTGTGAATGGTTACGGCAAACCAGGTGAACAAAGCTAAGTGGCATCGCTGATTTGATTAATTTGAACTAAATGAAATAGGGCGGTTCTATTAAACAAAGGCGCTGTTTTGACTGTAAAATCATAGCTGCTTACCACTTTTAAAGTACTTGTTTTCTATATACATACCCAGCATAACCAAACTCAGCAACAGCATGAGCAATACTAAACATAGTATACCGATTAAACAATTTCAAAAAATTATTATGTATCATTTAGCTTTCAACCAAAATGGGTTAGGTATTTTTTTTGGTTAACGGTTGGCCAAAGCAACAATTGGACTCGTGTGGCAGGTATTAAAACTAAAAATTTAGTTAAGATTTGTTTAACTCATTTTTGGGTTAGCTCTGCTAAACTATTAGTTTCTATCTAGTACGATTGTTGTTGTAATAATTTTTTTTGTGAAATCAATACAACTATTGTGTAAGTGCCATTTTTACAGCTCGCTAAAGCCGAATTTGTTGCCTTCTGGGTCGTAAATACTACTAAGAATATCAGAGAAAGAGAGAGTAAAACTTCATATTCATATTTATTATTTAATTTCATTTGGTAAACAAACTTCCCTGCGGATTGAAAAATTTTCATTTCGCGTTATAATACTCTCCAAGATTGCAACCCCAAAACAATAAAATTAGAAATTATTGGTGCTCATTATGTATATTTTGCTCAATTGCGTTTTGCTAATTTTGATTGTTTGCCATTTTACAACAACAACAAAATTTTGCATTAATAATTTTTTTTTATTTCATAAATTATTTAAAATAAAAATAAGCTACAAATAAATTTAGGCAGGATTTAAGAAGAGATTTATTTCGAAATAAATATGTATACAATTTCGAATTATGATCGAAATATAACGGAGGAATTTTTTTCGCAAGCAAGAATAACATCAATCAAATTGATACAAAAACAATTCTGAAATAATAATAGAATTGCCACACACTAACAAAAAATGGCGTAGTATTATATATTACATAGTGTTACCATATGTTTCAAAAATAAAAACTTCATGGAAGGCAAAATAAAAACTTCATTTTTATTTTTAAGTGGAATCTGTAAAAAAACAACATTTTTATAACGAACCTTCTTGGTTACCTTAGAAATTGATTTTATTCAATAAAAATTAATATAATTCAGTCCATTTTCCGCATATAATCTTTTGTCAATAGTATTACTCGGTTTCCGGATCTAACCTATTTCTTATTTTTGTCTTATTTAAATTAATTTGGGAAAAAATGCGTTCCACGTTAGCTGTTGGTATTGGTATTGTTAGTACAGCCATTATTACAGTATTTACAAAAGGAAACGCAATTGTCCCATCGCCGCGCTTAATAGAAAGTATTGTATTCCAAAATTCATTAACAGCTGTAGTTTCGTCTATATGTAAAGATTTAAAATCAAGTCGTCGAATTTCACGCCACTCATCATCAATTTCTTGTAACTTTTCAAGTTTAATTATATTTGGTAAAAAATTGCATAAATATGAAATAGAAATATTTTTTCTATTAATCACATTCGCGGGAGCTATGGCTTCCGCAGATAGTAAAAATTTATCATTAAAATCAAATTTCTTTGATAAATGATTGCAAAGTTCTATATAGAATGTTAAACAGGTAGATCTAAAATCTAGCTCGTCGTTTCTATTTAAAATATGAGTGGTTGTGGTTGATAAAGCTGAAATAACTTCTGAACCCAAATAAACCTCATCTAATTTTTTGATAATGCCCGGAGTGTTAATGTTGAATTTATTAAAAGCCACGTCAGAAACAAAACTGTCTTCAACAAAATATTCGTATATCTTTAAATATAACCGACTTATCTCTGACATCAAAATGTGCACTTGCGGAGATTCACTTTGAAAAACGCGATTTAATCTACATATTCACATCACCTAAAATTATGAAAGTAGTTATATTACTCAGTTAAATGATATGAAAAATTACTATGTATAACAAACAATTTAATGAAATTTACTTACCCAAGATGAATTTCAAAATTTTTAAATACAACTCAAACAGGGGATTGTTCAGGCATTTAATTAATAACTCTGTCGAACTGAATTTCTCTAGATCTTCATGTAGAAAAAAAGTTTTAGAACTTCTATCCGACTTAAAATTTGAACTACTGTTAATTCTAACGATAACCAACGCGTTGCTGATGGATGGAGCATTTTTCTGGGTTTATAGTCCAACAAAATATGTAAATCTTGGAAAAGTCCAAACCGCTTTGGGCAATTTTGTATAATATAATTATAGATATCACGACAGGTTCCTTCTACATATTTTGGAAGAAATCCACATACCGAGATTCGCACATAGCGCAAATGAATGATATGAACATTTTAAAATTATTTTGAAAATTGGGTTTGACCCTGTCATAACATTTGCGCCATCCGCAGCGAGACCTATCAATAGTTTTGCATATTCAATATTTTGGTCGTTAAATATTTCGAACATAGAGTATATACCAAGCGCATCGCAACTTTCAATTTTAATAAGTGCAAAAAATAGATCTTGAATTTTTTTTTTAAAGGGTATTCGAACAAGTATACTTAGCAGTTTTGTGGTTGAAATATCCGTGGATTCGTCTATGCAAACTGAAAATGGAGTAGTTTTCATTATATCGCAAAGCTCTTGAAATTGGGTTTCTCCAATTACATTTTTTATTATGGCAGTAGTTTTGATTCTTGCACAAGAAACATCGCCCATTATTGTAGAATCATTAATTCTTGTTTTTAGCATTGGTACAAATGATCCATACTCAAAAACGATATATTGTGCTCTGCACAAAAGGCACGTAACTGTATTTCAGCCATACATAGTTTTTTGTTATGACTGGTAAGCGCATCATTCGATTTCAAATTGAATGGGCTGTTTTGAAAAGCATCTAGAGCTGCGCTGTTTTCAATTAGGTAGTTTTTTACTTTTGGCATGATTATACAAATCTCAAATACCCCCTTTAGCTTTTAGCTCAATATTGCATACTTTGCAACATGCTAAATTATTTTCACTTTTACAGATCCATGATTTCAATACGCTATCATTTTCCCAATTTACAATGTAATTCCGTACAATGTTACGCTTTTTTGATTTCTAAAAATTACACGATAAATATTAAGAAACAAAATTCCTTTGCGAAATTTGTATTAACCTACCGGGGAGGATTCATTTTCAATTAATTCGAGTTCATTGTCCGCACTTCTTTCCGTTACGGATGTAGAAGATGGTGATGGTGGCTCATTTTCTACATTATTTGAAGTTGAGGCTAAATAAATTTCAAATTTGTAGTTTTTAAATAAAAGATATCGTATTTATTACCTTTCACAGCAAAATAATTTTTTATTGTTGACAGTAATACTTTTATTATTTAAATGTTACAAATGTATCGAACATCGTGACTACATAACTTGAAAAACCACCAAACTAAAATGTGGCAGATGTAATATTTTTCCCAGTAAACGAAAAAGTATAAAACGAAAGCAAATTACCCAAAAAACCGAGAAAAGCAAATTGGTTCAATTTTCTTTTTCGTTTTTGAATTTGCTTTTTTACCCACCACAAACATAATTTTGTCTTTTTTAAAGTAGAGAAAACTTCAAAATGAAGATAAATCTTCACACATGGTAACGCTGATAATGTACATCACCTAAAAACCTAAAATCTATAAACAAAAACTCCATGCCCATGCCCAATCATCAAAGCGCAAAGACCAACTAAAATGTTACAAAAATAAATTTAATTGTGTTACTTTGACATAAATATATTGAGTGAATGTTTATTTCAAGATGGTTGCTCAGTTTATACCAATTATATTTTTTTTAAACTGCCTAAAGGTATTGCCACAGCTATTTTTCGTGCGATGCGATTTTTTTTCTATTTTCAAATTTTACTGTAATTAAAACAAATTTGATTATAAATGTTTGAAGACACTATTAAATTCAATTTCAATCTATAACATCTTTTAATAATTTTTTGGAAAATAATAACTTTTATTGAAAAATAATAATTATTCAAAATTCGCGTGCGAAATTTTAATATTCGCGCGATAAAATTTAAAATTTATAATTTATCAATAAAAATTATTAAGTTCCTAAAAAATTAATAAGACGTTTTATAGAATGCAATTTAATTTGATTGTTTCTTCAAACATTTAGAATCAAATTTGGTTTAATTCCGGTAAAATTTGAAAATAGAAAAAAAATCGCATCGCACGAAAAATAGCTGTGGCAATGCCTTAAGGCTTTAATCTTTCCTATATAGGAAACTCACAAGATGTAATCAAATCTTACAAACTAATACAAACTTTTGATTAAGACTTAACCTATGTTAGTTCTTAATACTAACTTGCACTTTGTAATTACTTAAAATTAGATAGTTAGATCTAAAGGATCTTTTTTTTAAGACGCCGGTATCTGGGCCTTTTTAAAATTTCCCTGGCTAAAACATTGGGATGATGTTCTAATTTCAACTGGTACTTTTTACTGTACTGCTTGATTGTATCTGCTACTGTTTCGATATGTAGGTCCCGATGTATGTTTGTGTTACGTATATACCAGGGTGCATTTACCATTATTCTTAGTATTCTTGACTGCATTCGTTGCAGTTTTATTATGTTGGAAGCACAAGCAGACCCCCACAATTGAATACCATACGTCCAGATAGGTTTAAGTACCATTTTATATAGTAAAACCTTACAATCTAGGCTTAAGTTGGAATGTTTATTGTTTCCCTATTAACCAGTTAATTTTAATACACTTTAACTTGATTTGTTGACGTTTAGTTTCGATATGCTTTATCCATGTAAGCCTTCTATCTAAATGTAGGCCGAGATATTTAACGTTTTGGTGTTGTGGTAGAATGATATTGTTTAGTCTCACAGGCGGACAGGTAAGTTTGCGGAGTGTGAATGTAATGTGCGCCGATTTACGCTCGTTGACCTTAATTCTCCATTTAATTAACCAATTTTTGTATTTCGTCTAAATGATCTTGCAGATTTCTTGATGCTATCTTGGGATTTTGATGCGTAGACATGATTGCTGTATCATATGCAAACGTTGAAACTTTTACATATTTTGATGTTGGTAGATCTGCTGTATAGATCGAATATAATAGTGGTCCTAGCATACTGCCTTGTGGAACTCCAGCGAGGATTTCGTATAAATTGGAGGATGCACTGTTATATTTCACGAAAAACTTTCGATCAAGCAGATAATTTTTAATGATGTTGGAAAAACTTTTTGGTAACTGTCTTCTAACTTTGTGTATAAGTCCTTTATGCCACACTTTATCGAAAGCTTGCGCAATGTCTAAAAACGCTGCAGAGCAGTACTTTTTATGTTCTAGGGCGTTCCTGATTTCAGAGACGACTATGAACTTGTTCTACGGTTCCGTGTTCTTCTCTAAATCCGAATTGATGATCAGGAATAATTTTTTTTTTCGTGCAGAATTGGTTTAAGTTTTTGCAGTAGCATTTTTTCGAATAGCTTAGAGGAAGTCGGTAGTAAACTGATTGGACGGTATGAGTTTACTTTTGTTTCATCTTTACCATGTTTTGGAATCATTATGATTTGCGAGATTTTCCAGGTTTCATGAAAATGTATGTTATTAATTTGATACATTTTTCCGGAAGATTTTTTAGTATTTTGCCACTTATCAGATCATGCCCTGGTGCTTTTCTTGGATCAATGTTTTTCTTGATATTCTTTTGTACTTGGCGCCACTTGTATTTAATTTTCTGGATTTCCTCAGCTTCTGCATCATCAGGTATAAATTCTGGGCTTCCAATCTGTTCGTTGGATATAAATACCTTACTAAGATGTTGAGCAAATATGTTTGCTTTATCTGCATCACTTCTTGCCCAGTTTCCGTCAGGGAGACGAATCGGACGACAGGAAAGTGTTGGTCGTTTCAGCTTACGTGTGGCTTTCTACAGAGAATAATCTGTTGCTTCGGTCGCTGTGAGTTCACTGAGATAATGTTGAACCCCTTCATCACGTTCTTTTATTAAGGCCATTTTCTGGTTTTTGGTCGCTTTACTTAAATTTGATTTAAGTGTAGGCGATCTGTGTAGTTGCCATTGTCTGCGTATTGAGCGTTTTATCATTAACAGTTGCTGAATATTCTGAGACGGTTTGTCCAACTTTAAGTGAACTGAGCTACATGGTGTCGCATCCGCTGCAGCTTGTTTTAATAAAGCCGTTAGGCTTTGTACTGCTGCATCAATTTCATGTTTTGTTTTTAGCGGGATGTTTAAAGAACATTTTTTGTTTAACGTAGACTTGAACTGGGTCCAATTAGTATGTTGATTCGTCAGGAATGTAGGTGGCGGTAGTTTTAGAACTTGCATGTTCAGTGTTATTAATATCGGTGAATGATCAGAAGATAGATCATAACAGGTTTCGGCCATTATAAGAGGTCTAGCTATACCCTTTGTTACACAAAATCCAGTAAATCAGGAATTTTTCGTCTATCAGTTGGCCAATAAGTTGGGTGGCCAGTGGATATGTGATCTAATTTTTCATTTTGCATAAATTCCCACAATTGTTTTCCTTTCGAAGATATTAGTCTGGAACCCCACTGGATATGTTTGGCGTTGTAGTCATCTCCCGCAAGGAACTTATCTCCCAGAGTTTTGAAGTAGTTTGCAAACTGATGTCTTTTCACTGAATGTTTCGGTGGACAATAAACTGCAGATATGGTGCATTTTCCTGATCATTCATCCAGACAGATGCTAGTTGCTTGTAAATGCTCCTCACTATATTTTTGGAGTTCATAATGTCTTATTCTGTTCTTGATAATGATAGCAGTTCCCCCATACGATTTTCCGCTAGGATGCGTAGTGTCATAAAATGTGTATCCTTTGATTTTGAAATGGCTCGTAGTTGTAAAACGGGTTTCAGAAATCAGCATAATATCGATGTTGTGTTCAATAAGAAAATTTTGCACCTCTAGTTTACGTTGCACTAGCCCATTGGCATTCCAAACAGCTAATTTAAGTTGATTCTTTTTTGGTTTTTGATGAGAAGTTGCATGAGGGTATTCATGTTTTGGAGCATGAGACCCATATTGGTCTCCATCATTTGCATAAACTTATTCATTGATTCATTGGATTAAGAGGTTTACCTCTCACAGCTTCCGCGTACGATATTTGTGGATTGATTGCAGCTGACATTTGACCATAGCATTGGTTTGACTCTTGAAAATATGGTTTAGTGTTTGCTGTTCCGCTCTTTGACGTGGAGTCATTTTTTTGCTTAACTCCTTATACACCACGCATCCTCTATAGTTTGCGGTATGATTTTCACCACAATTACTGCATTCTCTAGCCTCCGGTTTGCTTTTATCCAGTTCACAGTTGCTGCTTTCATGCAGTTTGCCACATATTACGCAAACAGCCAGGAGTTTGCAGTAGTTTCGCGAATGTCCATATTCTTGACAGTTGGTACATTGTAAACCCGATTTACGTTTGTGTGGCTCCTCCACTATAACTTTTCTGTATAATAAATACCTAATATCGTATGTTGCATGTTTACCCTTAGTTTTGGTTATTTCGGGTTCCAACTCAACTTTAAACATTGGTTGAGGTTTTCTTTCACGATTTATAATGTTTGTTACATGCTTCACTTTAAAGTTCATTTTTAACAGCTCTTCGCTAATTTCCTCTGGCTGCACAGTGGACTCGATTCCCTTTATCACGACCGTGATTCCTTTTACGCTCTTTAGACAGTATGTGTAAAAATATTTTCCATGTTTTTCAAGAACGGCTACAATTTTTCTGTAACCGTCGATGTTTTTTGCTTGAATCCTGGTTTCGCTGATGTTACCACGTTTAATGTGCGCAATGAAAAAGCTCTCACTTTTTTCTGCATTTAGTGTTGTCAGTAACAGTTTTGATGGCGCCTCTCTTAAGTAGATTGGAGGAGGTCTCTCTTTCGGCTCTTCCTCCTCATCCTTGTTATCACCTTCCACTTGTAGAACTTCGAATCGGTTACCAGATATTATTCCGGGTTGATTTAGCTTTATGCTCTTAAGGTTTGAAGCTGCTTCCTCTGGAGATTTTGGGTTTCTTTTTCTTTTTGACGTCACCGTAACAAAACGTTCAATTCCCGTTTGCACTAATGTTTGTGTTAGATACATTTTCATTATCTTCATTCTCAATGTTTTGCACAATTTTATTATTTGTGTCACTCGTATTACTTTCGTTTTCATTCATTGCAATGTTTGATGAGCTTGCACATTTTAATTGGAATTTTTGTATTTCAATCAAATTTGTTGACACTCCATTGCTTTTGTGATCATAAGTCGTTGTTCTTGGGCTATTCACATTAGCCTTAGCTGTATGTTCATTTAAGTTTGGTATTGACTGTGATTGATGACCAGCTGGAGTCTTTTTCGGAGAAAATAGACCCATCGTCACGTTTTACACATTGTATAAAAAAAAAAAAAAAACTATTCTTAAGCTCACACACGTAAAAATAAGTATTATACAAATAACTAACACTGCACTTTTTATTTTTTTTATTTTTTTACATTTACTTTCTACGCGCATCAATTTACGTCTAAACTGCACGACGGTTTTTGATGATACCAATTTAATAAAGAAAAAATCAACGATATTCGGCTAACTTCATTTCAAAGTGCGGAATAATATGATACTTCGGAGTTTTACGACACAAAAGGCAACAAAATTCGGCTTCACAATTAAACAACCGGAACGGAGGGAAAATAAAAAGCTCTTTTGCTAAAGAGCATTTAGTAAAACATAGGGCATTTTGTAATTTAATAATTTGGAGGGGTGAGAGTAAATCCGACGTGGTTGAAAGTGATGGGAGACCGTACGTAGGATGACCCTTAAACCAGGAGCTTAACCCTCGATATACCGAAAAAAAAACACGAACCATAGCAGTGCATCGGTAATAGTGTGGGGATGCTTCGATAGGATGAAATCGATGGAATTATGGATGCCCTTATTAAGCGAAATACTCAATTAGAACTTAGATGATTATATTATAGTCTTCCGCTACGGTGGCATTTTTGGCAACCCAAATAAGCCTAAAAGTATGAACAGCGAATTTGGAACGGCAAAAACGAACCGAGAATCTAAGGCGAAATGTTAAATGAGAAACGTCACTAGGGAAAACGACAAGCAGAGAATATTTATGAGCCCAAATTCGGAGGTTTGGAAGAATACAACGCCAGCCCAAAATGCCTCTATTACAAATAGTGTAGGCAGGAAATTAAGTGTAGTCTTGATGCAAAAGGGTTTCCCAACCAACTATTGAATTTTTCTTAAATTAGTTATTTTTATAAGTAAAGAGGCTTAATTAAAATGGCAGTCAAAACCACTACTACTTTTATTATTTTTTTTATGAATTATATCTTCATTTATCTAAACAAAAAAAAAGTGCTGGCAATAAATCGGCACACAAAAAATTAATATTTGAGATACAAAAAATTAATAAAACGGTACAATTAAATGGGCAACAAACAAAAATTTCTTGGCATCATAAAATTAATTTTTTGGAACAAAATATAATAATTTGACAACATTTATAATTTTTTGGCACTATTGGCAGGGAACACAAAAAATAATTTGTGGGCATCGAAATAAACATTTTGAGCGACAAAAATAATAAATTGGCAACAAATTTATAAATAAAATTGAAATTAGTTTTAAAATATTCTGGAAATTGGAGATTTATTTTTTAAAGGGACAATTTAAACGGGTATACAAAACATTTTTTGGGGACAAACTTAGCATCAAAAATAATAAATTGGCATCACAAAAAATATTTTGGGACAATAAAAGGTAATACAAACAAAAATTTTTGAAGGACATAATTAAATACGGCTGGCAATAAACCGGCACACAAAAAACTAATATTTGAGATACAAAAAAATAATGAAAGGGCACAAATTAATGAGCAACAAACAAAAATTTCTTGGCATCATAAAATTAATTTTTTGGAACAAAATATAATAATTTGGCAACATTTATAATTTTTTGGCACTATTGGAAGGGTACACAAAAAATTATTTTTTGGCATCGAAATAAATATTTTGGGCGACAAAAATAATTAACTGGCAACAAATTTATAAATAAATAAATTAAAAATTAAAAAATTGAAATTAGTTTTAAAATATTCTGGAAAATGGAGATCCCTAATTTAACTTAGAATTGTAGAGGCTAACGGCTTCGGTAACTCTCACGGGCACGCGGGAGGTCGCTTCGCTCCCCCCCCCCGCTTAGCCCTCCGAGGGGCCTTAGATTTAAACTTCGAGGGACGTAGGAGCCAGGATAGGCAAACATGTCGCACTGCGTGCCGCACGTAGGAGCGCATTATATAGAATCTATTAATGACACTGCAATATTTTATATCGATCCCCCATCAAATATTAAATAATTTGTATCGATTAAATTTAATTTTTTGTCTCGATTTTTTTTTTTTTTTACTACTAAAAATTATTTTGTTTTGTTCCAAAATATTATATTTGTTGCCAATTTATTAATTTTGATGTCAATGTTTGTCGCCACAGTATTTAATAATGTCCTTCAAAAATATTTGTTTGTTTTTTCATATGTGGTGCCAAAATATTATTTGTGATGCCAATTTATTATTTTTGATGCTAATGTTTGTCGCCAAAATTTTTTTCTTGTATGCCCGTTTAAATTGTCCCATTAAATACCATGGCGACAAACTGTTACGGCTGCCATTGATTTTATTTTTCTTTGCTCCTGGTAAATAGTTGAGTTTTTTCGGATATGTGCACAGCTCTAAATATTCTGAATTGAGTATTTTGTGTGTTTGGTTGTTGTTGTTGTAATGCAATATTATAATTTTTTTTAGGTCAATGAACTTGAATTTACGTTTCCTCTTTGATTTTAAGGTGACATATTTACACATTCCTATTGCAATTGGCATTGATGGTGTAGCTACAATTTGGTAGTAAATATGCAGATTTTTTTTTTTTTGTTTTTTAAGAAATGTTATTTTTTTTGTTTAGTACGGCATTGGTATAAGTAAATCATTAGTGTAAGTGATTGGTACATGTATAATGTCACTACACTCAGTATTCTATTTTAGGTACAGGTTGGTTGAAAAGTATTGAAAGCAAAAATGAAAGAATGTGAATTTTTTAATGAAATTAGTTTTTTTATTCAATATAATCTCCCTCAACTTCAATACACTTATTCCAATGTTCCTCCAATAATTTTATACCATCTCTGTAATGATTTTCCGGAAGCTCTGCAAAATACTGTTACACGGCTGCAATAGCTTCTTCATTCGACGAAAAACGCTTTCCACGAAGGAATTGTTTCAGGTTTCTGAAGAGATAGTAATCGCTGGGAGCCAAATCTGGTGAATACGGCGGGTGTTCAAGCAATTCGTACTTTAATTCGTTCAATTTAGCCATCGTTAAAAGACTCGTTTGAACACGCGCATTGCCTTGATGAAAAATTATTTTTATCCACCTGGTCCAGAAGGTATAATATTCAGAATTAACTGTTTTACCTTTTTTAAGATAATCAATCAACAAAATCCCTTTTGCGTCCCAAAACACTGTGCCATGACCTTGTTTGCCAATCGTGCTGACTTCACCTGTTTTGGAGCTGAACAACCAGCTTCAGTCTACTGTAAGCGTTCTTGTTTCAGTTTAGGATCATAGTGGTAGATTCAAGCCTCATCCATAGTTTTAAATCTACGCAAAAAATTAGTTTTATTCTGCTTAAAACGATTTAAATTACGCTGAGAAATTTATTTTCGAATCAGTTTTTGTTGAATTGTTAACGAATGCTGCACCAGTTTTCCAAGCAGCTTTTTCATACGTAATTCTTCATATAAAATATAGAGTACTAGTTCGTCCGAGATGCCTATGGTAACAGCAATTTCACACTTAGTCAAACTTGGATCTTCACAAACAATATGCTTGTTTTTTGAATTTACCATCGCTCAACAATACAAACTACGATTGTTGATCCGAGATTATTTTATTACTCGGAACCTGCAGGATCTAATAAATTTATGCTTAAAAAAAAAGTGCTATTTGAAACTACATAATCGAAATAGTAATTAACAAAAACCGTTTTATAATACAAATATGAATTGTCGATTATTTCAATAGCCACTGAATTGTAATTATGACTCATTTCGATTAGTTAGCGAAAGTAAAGTTATAAAGTAATAACCAAAAAATTTAAATTGTCTTGTTTGATTTAATGATTGATTTCAAACAATTTGTTAGTTGTTGATTTCAAAACATGAATTATATTTCAAAACGAAATAAGGCAAATTTTCTGGTACTGTTATTGAATGAGATTTTTTCTTCTCAAGTTGATAAATTTAAGTTAAAAAGACAATTATGATGGTTTGTTGTGTATTTTATAATGAGAAGGTAATATTTATACACTAATTTAATAATTGATTGGTTTTTATTAAGGAACAATCTACAAATATTATGATCAATTGATTAAATTAAAAATGTGTATTCTATTTTTCTGTTTTATTGTTTTGTAACGCTTATTAAAATAATTAACAAAATTACCAATCTTAAGGAACAAATAAACTAGAATTCCAATTCTTCCATCAATCCAATTATTTTTAGCACAACAAAACAAGCGACTTGAATTTATATGGATAATTTTGCTTAACTAAAAAACGAGTGTAACAACAAGACACAACAATAAAAATTCCAAAATAATATCTTTGTTTCGTATCTAACACTTAATTTAACTAAGGCCAAATGTCAAACGAAACTAACCTTATGCAAAAAAAAAAAATGTAAAATGTCCTAAATTATGTCAAAATAATAGAATACATTGTTCTGGGTTTTCTTTAATTCATTCTTATTCTCGAATTTCGCATATACGTATGAGTACATTAAATATAAATGTATTAAGAATTAATAATGTAGTTTGTTGATCGAAATAAAAATGTACAGTTGCTAAATAAAAATTAAAACGGATGCGGGTTTACGATTTTTAATTCCACTTTAAATATTGTTTGTTGGTTCATTATCTTTGCAATCCATTCTGAGTGCTTTCACTCCCAACTCCTTCGCTGTTCACTTTTAACGTCTCACCTTAAACAGTAGCCATATCGAGGACGCACGGTTACAGCTTCGATTTACTTAGATCAAGCAATTTGCGTACAACAATTTTAGAACCTTATTTAAAAAAAAACATATTTCTACAATACTTTACGGTTATGATATAGATGGTTTAGGTCAAATTGAATTAAACTTTTATGATTTAACAAATTATTAAAATGGAACAATGATTTTTGTTATTCATTTTATATTGAAACTATAACGACAATTAAATTAAGCACTATTGGATCAACTGTACACATTTGATCAGCTTGAGAAGAGCATAAAAAAACTGGAAACAGATTTGTATCTATTTTATTATTATTTTTCTTACTATTGTTGTTTATTTTTGTATTCTCCAATTCAAACAATGTGCGAAGCAATAAATTAACATTGAAGTTTTTGGATTGGATTTTTAATCTAGATTAAGATGTTTTATTAAAAAATCTAGCTTACGGATTTAAATGCAAAATGATTATTTTAAATTTGTTTTAGTTGGGTCAAACCAAACCAGATTGTAGTTTTAACTTGAACACAGCAATTATAATTACAGATAAAGCTCGACAAACTTTGTACAATAACTTGCTTATGTTTGTCAGTTACTGCCGTGTACATGTACTACTACAGTTTGAAGTTTCTTTAAATTTTCTAAAGCGTATTCGCTGCGCTTGCAAATATTTGCTAACTTCAATGTAACAAGCTTCATTAATTAGGGTCGCTGCGGGAAGGAAAATTTAAGAAAGCAAATTCTGTCTCGGATTAATTTTAGCTTTTAGAATATCGAATTTTCTTTTTTATTGACATCAGGCTCTTAATGAACCTGATAATACTGCCGGCCGGTACGTGATACATACTATCTGGGCTCATTGCTCTCCCTCCTACATATTTACTGTAGGAAGTACTTTTTCTGGACAGACGGTAGCATTGTTGCCCAAGGACTTCGAGAGGGCAGTCCCACCTGCGTATATTCCTAGCCCTGCTCCGACTTCCGTTTTGATTTTACTCATACGAGTTGCTGGGAATAGAAAGCCACCTGTAGGTCACCCAGATTTACTACAGGAATGCTAAATAAGATAGGAGGGTACCTGGTATCCAGAGTCTGCATACTTTGTACTGATTAACCTATCAGCCTTTCATCCTTCGGCATATGATGTTCCACCTTAGATTAGGATTTTTTGTCAAGGTTTTCTCCTTTAGCGCCGTACTTTAGCCTGTCCCAAAAGGCCAAATTCTGCCTAATGGTTTCAATTACCAGTGGTTGCCCCGAGATGAGATGATCGATCAGGTTACACCTTACACAATTGTACCCATCAAGCAGCTGCCTAATACATCACCAGAACAGCTCACGTGATGCGCACCCTACTGGAAAGTTATGAAGCTGGTAGATTAATCTACTCAACTTTGGCCCCCCCCCCTCTAATAGACGCCAAACCACCCGAAACCAACATAGGAACCAAGCGCAAATTTTAGAGAAAAAAAAACGATATAAATTTTATTTTTTTTTTTTTTTTTTTTTTTTTTTTTTTTTTATTAAAATAAATTGTATTTATTTATTTAATGTTATTACAATCTAGTCTCCTGGACTAATGAGCAATTTGTTTCTGACTTAATTTATTAACTTAATATTAATCTATGGCTTCTTCCCATTGGCGTTCCATAGAGTCTGGTAAATTGAATTAAACCACATCTTTGTAGTGGGCTTTACACAGCACAATGCTGTTTAAGCTAACAATTACACCAACTCAAAAGGTTTGGTTCTTTTAAGTCTGCGTGTTAAATTCGTGTTGCTTAGAAGCTGAGTTGCCTCAATGTTCACATGATGCCGGAGCCTCTCTTCATGTCTCCGCGCTTTCTCCTGAATTTCATTTACGATGAGGTTCATTTTAAGGTCCCTATGGAGATCATTGTTCCTGACATACCAAGGTGCATCGACGATGTTCCTTAATACCATATTCTGAAATCTTTGGATGATATTTACGTTGCTCTGTTTGGTACACCCCCAAAGTTGAATACCATACGTCCAAACCGGTTTCAATATTTGCTTATAAAGTAGCAGCTTGTTGTATGTTGATAAAGAAGAGTTCCTTCCATCAGCCAATACATCTTTCTGTATTTAATTCTTAGTTCTTCACTTTTCTTCTTGACATGTGCTTTCCATCGCAGTTTAGCATCCAGGGTCATGCCGAGATACTTAGCTGTGTTCGCATACGGTACTATTTCTTGATTTATGGTAATCGGGATATTTTCGAATCGCCTGTTAGTGAAGTTGATGTGAACGGATTTAGTTTCATTTAGTTTTATTCGCCATCTTTTTGTCCATTTATAAATTTTAGTTATTGCTGATTGTAACTTTTGTGTTGACTCTTCGCTGCTTGTGCCAACAGCTAAGATCGCCGTGTCATCTGCAAAAGTCGCCACTGTATTGTTTTCTAATGCAGGAAGATCATAAGTGTACAGTAGGTATAAAACCGGCCCTAATACACTGCCCTGTGGAACTCCTGCGTTGATTTCTTTCAATTCAGAGAAAGTATCATCTAACTTAATCCTGAAGAATCTATCTTTTAAGTAAGATTCCAGTATATTAGCAAATTGGATTGGTAGAAGATTTCTTAATTTATGGTTAAGTCCTTCATGCCACACTCTATCAAATGCTTGGGCAACGTCTAGAAATATTGCTGAACAGATTTTTTTCTCCTCCAGTGCTTTCTCAATTATACTGGTTATTCGGTGAACTTGATCAATTGTTGAGTGTTGGTTACGAAAACCGAACTGATGATTTGGGATTAAATTTTTACTCTCGATTATCGGATTTAACCTTTTTACCAGAAGCTTCTCAAAGAGTTTGGACATGACTGGCAATAGCGAAATTGGCCTATAAGATGAGGTTATGTGTGGTGGTTTCCCAGGTTTTGGGATCATGATTACTTCTGCAATTTTCCACAAGCTTGGTACATATTTGATTCTAAATGCTGCATTTATAAGATTGGTGAGCTTTACCAGAGCTTTCCTTGGCAGTTCTTTTAAGATTTCTGCAGTAATAAGATCGTAGCCAGGAGCTTTTTTCATATTCATATTAGTTTTTATCTCACACGCGACTTCTTTTGGTGTTGTCGGTAGGATTTCTTTACTTTCTTGCACAGCTTGTTCAGATATTATCTCGGCTTCTAATGTTTCATCTTGATGTGGCTGGAATATTTTTCCAAAAAAAAAATGAACTCAACCAAAACTGCTGTAAAATAATTTCGTGTATGAAATCAAATTAAAAAACTCGATATATTATGGCTGTATGATACTCACTTTTTTTCAAGTGCAATAAATTGCTACAAAATTAGTAAAGCGAAACAGAGATGGGCAGTGTAGTCAACACTATATTTAAATATGTTGAAGTTGCGGATAAACAAAACCAATCAAAAATGTTTTTGTGTATCTATTTTTTGTATAAATGGATGTAACATCTCCAATATTCGCTTCCGATAGTAAAACCAATGGATGTCGTACAATGAAATGTGCTCCAGTTAGGATATCAATATCTGCATCGGTAGGTAAGCTACAAATCGGCCGTGAGTTTAGGATAGCCTCTATTTCTGTCAGCAAAGTTTTGAGCTCCTCAAACGTTTGAACGGTTTCACCAATGACTCGTTTCAAATGATGTTTCATGGAGTTTACCGCTGCTTCCCATAAGCCACCAACATGAGGAGCATTCGGTGGATTGAAATGCCAAGTGATAGATTCGCTTAAAAGAGAGTTATAAATCTCATTAGTATTAGTTTGTAATAGCTTATAGACCTCCCGTAACTGTCTGTCTGCGCCTATATAGTTTGACCCACAGTCACTGTATATGTCAGTGCACAGACCTCGCCTGGCGATAACCCTCTTCAGTGCAGCCAGGAACGTACTTGTAGATAGGTGTGACGTTACTTCAATATATACGGCCTGTGTAGTTATACAAACAAACAGGCATACGTAGGCTTTAACTGGTTTCTGACCTCTACCCGCTTGTGGAATACTTCAATGGGACCAGCGAAATCCATCCCCACTTTTAAAAAAGCTCTTATATGTTGAACTCTACATGTGGGCAAATTTTCCATCTCTTGTGACATTGGAACTGGTTTGGCTCTGAAGCAGGGTAAACACTTCCTAATTACTTGTCGTGTTTTCTGTTTTCCTTTTACCAACCAGAATTTTTGCCGTGCTATGGTTAATATCAACTGTGCACGCGCATGATAGTATCGATGATGATAGTCTTCAATAATGAGTTTAGCTAATTTCGACGGTGGAATAATAATCGGATGCTTTGTTCCATAAGATAAATTAGAATTTTGAATTCGACCACCGACTCTCATTACTCCATCTTCGTCCATAAATGGCCTTAGATATTTTAGTGATCCCTTCACCGGCTGCGAATGTTTGATTGCCGCTATTTCTTCTGACATATGTTCCCTTTGATTCTGCTTACAAATTAGTTTAGTGGCTTCTTCTAATTCTGTTACTGTCAACGGTCCACTGCGCTTCACATCTTTATTAAGTGCATTGTTTGCAAAACGCTGCACGATGGCTGTGACTCGAACGATTTTTATCGATTAATTCTACAGCAAACTGGCTGTTTTGACATTTTGCGATGAGGGATATATTAAATTTTGGGCGCTCTTCTTCTTTGGTCTCATAGTTCGTTTTCTGCTCTGGCCACATTTCTGAATTATCCATTAACCATCTGGGTGCATTCCACCATAGTCTGTGTGTGATTAATTCTGTTGGATATATTCCCCGTGAAGCGCAGTCAGCTGAATTATCTTTTGTAGGAATATGTCGCCAATTGTTTCGTTTTATCACTTCTAAAATTTGAGACGTTCTGTTCCCTACAAATGTTTGCCATCTTATTGGAACATCCGATAACCAGTCCAACACTATAGTTGAGTCGGTCCAACAAATTATATTTGAAACCTGTACTTCCAGAATTTCTTTTAATGATTTAACCAGTTTTGCCAAAAGATGAGCTCCACACAGTTCCAATCTGGCTACTGAAATTCTTTTAACTGGAGCAACCTTTGATTTTGCCGCTACTAAATTACATACATATCGTTCTGGGCTTATCTGGTGTCTCATATATACTACAGCTGCGTAAGCTTGTTCGCTTGCATCACAGAATCCATGCAGTTCAACATATTAACCAGATATTTGTAACCATCTAGGTACATATTTGGATCTGCTCTAAGTGCTGCAATTGCTCTCTGATGAGTAGCCAGTTTTGTTTGACATCTTTCGGTAATTCATTGTCCCAGTCAACTGCCGTCAACCAAAGGCTTTGAAACAATATTTTAATCTTTATCTATCCCAATGGGTCAACAATTTGACTGCACTAATTATTGGTGGATCCACTGGGACGAACGCTAATGTTTTATATAGAGTTTGAGAATTTTATACACCATGAAATTTTAAAAGTTAAAATTAAAATCAAACAACGTTTTACCGGGACTGGGAATTTAATATACAATTTATGTTGCATTTCATTAAAAAATTGAGCTGCATGTCATAAATTAACTTTATTTAAATGATACATAAGCATATTTGTTTGGCGGCATATGTCGTTTTATCCGCAAAAGTGTTAACAAAAATTGGTGAACATTGGCCAAACGATTTTTAAACGATCATATTAAATATAATTTATTCTATTTATTCTTAATTGAAAATAAATTAAAATCGCGCCAACTACAAGTATCCGCGTCTAATCTTTATGCCACAACAATTTTGTCAAGACGTCAAAATGTTTTGTAAACATAGCAAAATGAATAAAAATTGCACAGCCGTCTGCTGTAAAAAAAGAAAAAAATTTTAAATTGAACGTACGTTTTTCTAGCCAACTACAAGAAATTTATATCGAGTTTTTTTTTTCGCTAAAATTTGCGCTTGGTTCCTATGCAGGACTGTAAAATTTACAACCAAATGTTCGTTCGAAACCAGCATAGGAAACAAGCGCAAATTTTAGCGAAAAAATGGAGGTGTGGCCAACACACGACTTTCTTTTACGAACAGCTAATTTTAAGAAACTACATATTATAATGCAAATTTCTTGCAAACTTAATTAAGATTGTTTTTATTTTTTCATGTTTTCTGTAAATTGTATATTTTTGAAATATTTGCAAAATAAATTATCCGTTTCACGGAATCTGGGAGCTGGAACCCCAAATATTATTTGAAAAATTAAGAGATTAATGAAGATTTATCTGTTTTGCGGTCCCCTGAATCCGAATAGGTGGGTTTCGAAATGATGTCTGTCTGTCAGTCTGTCCGTTTGTCTGTCCGTTTGTCTGTCCGTCTATCAGTCTGTGTCTTCTCTATAGCCTGGATGGCTTAGCCAATCGAACAAAAACTTTAGATGTAAGCTTTACTTATGTAAAAGAAAGTAATAAAAAATAATAAATTTGTAAGAAGTTTGCGTAATTGGTTTCTCAAAATTCCCTGTTCGTAGAAGAAATGTGTTGGCCACACATCAATTTTATTTTTTTTATAAAATTTTTTAATTTTTTTTTCAAATTGTTTTTTTCTTAATTTTTAAATTTTTTTTTTTAATTTCTAATTTTTTATTTTTTATTTTTTTTTACTTTTATTTTTTGGAAACATTTTGTTTTAGTAGTTTTTTGTAAACCTTATACTTTTTAAGATATTTGCAAAACAAATTTTCTGGCCCAAGGGAGTGGCCACTTCCGGTTGACCGATTTGGAGTAAAATTCACTGGGGCCTCCCAATTTACCAAAAAAGCTTAAATCTGAAGTTTCAGTTCGATTGGTTGGGCCATCTGGGCTGTAGAGTGGACACAGACTGACAGTCGGACAGACAGACATCATTCCGAAACCCACTTTTTCGGACTCAGGGGCCTCAAAACAGATAAATCTTCAATAATCTCAAGGTCGAAAATTTTCATGATTACTATACTTTATTTTACTTACGTAAAAGAAAGTAAAAAAAACTCGATATAAATTTCTTGTACATAGTTGGCTAGAAAAACGTACGTTCAATTTTAAATTTTTTTTTACAGCAGACGCCGCCTGCGCAATTTTTATTCATTTTGCTATGTTTACAAAATATTTTGACGTTTTGACAAAATTGTTGTGGCATAAAAATTAGGCGCGGATACTTTTCGTTGGCGCGATTTTAATTTTTTTGCAATTAAAATAAATAGAATAAGACATATTTAATATGAATGTTTATAAAATCGTTTGGCGAATGTGTACCAAATTTTGTTAAACATGCTTTTGTGTTACATTTAAATAGAGTTAACTTATATTTGTTAAAAAATATAAAGGATTATGTATTTTGGTTTAAAAATATATACATAAACGACTTTTTAATTTTTTATAAGTACCCTCAAAACGTACTAATAAAATTTTCCCTAATATATCGAGTTTTTTAATTTGGTTTCATGCACGAAATTATTTTACAGCAGTTTTGGTTGCATTCAATTTTTTGTTTTTTTAAATAAAATTTTATATCGAGTTTTATTTCTCTAAAATTTGCGCTTGGTTCCTATGCTGTATAGGGCCCAAGCGCAAATTTTAGAGAAAAAAAAATTCGATATAAAATTTTATTTCAAAAAAAAAAAAAAAATTGAATGCAACCGAAACTGAGATATTGAGGTACATATAAATAAAATAACGATTTTGAATTTAAAGTAAAATTTGAAATTTACTTTAAAATATTATTTTAATTGGTGTTATTATTTATAATATTTGATTTGTCATACAACAATTTAAGGAGTACTTTAATATGGTATGTAATCTAACTTTTTAACGAAATATTTCATGTAAGTACATACTTATGATCAAAAAGTACCGGGAATTTGTAATTTAAATGAACCGCTCTCGACCGATTCGAATATTTTTTTTTTTTTTTAAGTTGGTAGATCCTATACTGGCATCTGTGTGTAACTTGAGTGGGATCAGATGATTAGTGTTTGTTTGTCAGCTGTTCATAATAGACAAGTTTTTGTGTTTTGTCGCATTTTAACATGAACAATTTTATTGAGCAAAGATTTTGCTTGAAATTTTGTGTTTTGAACGGAATTTCTTGTGCTGAATCGTTGAAAATGTTGCAGAAAGCCTTTGGTGAGTCTGCTCTATCAAAAACCAGAGCATATGAATGGTATAAAGTGTTTAAAAATGGTGATGAAGTGGTTGAAGACTTGCCTCGTTCTGGACGCCCTTCCACATCGAATACCGATGAAAACGTTGAAATTGTGAAGAAAACTGTGCTTGAAAATCGTCATGTGAGTATTAGAGAGCAGTGCGCCTTAACCGGCCGGATTTGTGGGCCGACAACAGTTGGATTTTGCACCACGATAATGCGCCGTCACACAAAGCGCGTTTTGTGACAGATTTTTTGACCAAACACAGCGTAAATATCCTTAAGCAGGCACCGTATTCACCCGATATGGCTCCGTGCGACTTTTTTCTCTTCCCTCGACTTAAATTACCACTTCGTGGAAAAAGATTTGAATCTCTGGAAGCCATAAAACGAAATGCGACGAAGGAGCTGAAGGACATCCCAGTTTCGGCCTACCGAAAATGCATGGATGATTGGGTTAAGCGTTGGTACATGTGTGTTGCTTCAGATGGATGTTATTTTGAAGGAGATAAAATAAATTTGCCCGAAAATTAATACAAACTTGTTTTATTTACAAATTCCCGGTACTTTTTGATCATACTGTACATATATGTTTATGTAATTTAAATAATTTCTGTGGCGGGTTTTCACAGCGGGTATATAAAAATAAGTGCGCATATGTATAAAATAAATTTTTAATTAGTGGTGTATTGTAATTGTTAAAATAAAAAATAAATAAATTTATTAAATTAATTTGCAGTCAAGACCACGACTCGGCAATAGGCAGAAGAACGCTCTAATCGATTTAGTCGATGAGCATTTTATACAAGGTAAAAAATATCTTATTTTCACTTTCGTTTGTAAATACAGTCAAACCTCTATATGTTGGACAGCGAAGGGACGGTCCAATTTATGGAGGTGTCCAATATAAGGAAAATTTCTTCTTTTTTTAATAAACAATTAATGGCGTGCAAATCAACATTTTTATTTTGAATTCAGATTAATTCCATAGTTAATTCAATATTTTCGCTGTCTGATTACTTTTGTTGTCCAATTTTCAATATATAAAGGTTGCCCAATATATATAGGAAAAGGAGCATTTTTTCAAGGGACTGAATGAAAGTGTCCAAAATAGAGGAGTTTCCAAAATAGAGATGTGTCCAAAGTAGGAGGTTTTGCTGTACTTTAAATAAAATTAAAAATTTTACTTATAGGAAAACATGCATCAGCGCGAGGAGCCTCCGATAAAAAGGCTGTGTGGACCCTTATTGCCAACAACTTGAATTCCATTGGCCCGTTAGAAAAAAACGCTGAACTCTGGCATACTGTATAACAGCTAATAGATTTTTATTAGATAGTTCTAAAAAACAATTTTTAATTTTTTTTGTTGCTTTTAGGCTTGGAATTCTTTAAGGTATAAGGTTAAAGAGAAATTAAAGATAATTCGGAACCACCGTAACCGTACTGGAATGGGACCATTAACCAATCAAGGGGTTGGTGGAGATTGGCTTGATCCCGAAGCCACAGTTATGACAGAGTTGGACTGGAAAATATCCCGAATGTGCCAGTTAGAAGGGCTTGATGGTCATACTGACCTTGAGAGTGGATTTAATGTAACAGTAAGTAAAATATGATTGTTTTGCAAATACAACCCATCTATATAAATTTGAAATTTAGGCAGCTTCACCGCCAAGATTATTTACACCACCAAGACCACATTCACCTCAGCCTTCAACGTCAGCTGCCGTGTTAAATCCACACCCCACAACAACCATTGCCTCGGATTCGGCTTCACCAATTTATGTAAGTAATATTCATGTGATGAGCTAATTTAATACTCACTTAAAAAATATATTTTCAGTTAGTGCCGTTAACTATAGATTTATTGATCGAACCCATAGTACCAGTGTCACCAGCACATTCAACTTCTGATAATGGTGCCTTGGAACAGGAAATAGATCCAGAGGAACTTCCAGAAGCAAGTTTAAATTCGCCGGGCCAACCAACCGTTCCTCAAAACAGGATAAACCGACCAAGAGTAAATAATCTTATTCGAGATCGTATTATCTTATAATAATGCTAATACTATTTGATTTCAGCAAGGAACTCTAATGGAATCTCTCCAAAAGGCAATTCGTCTACAGGAGGACGCCAATAAGGTGCAACGGTTTATTCTTAAAGCGCAAGACGACAAAAACAAAAACTTAGGGGATCTTATTCTAATGATGAAAAAAAAAAATGAGTTATTAATCAAAAATAACGATTTGTTATCAGCAATGAAAAATACAAACCAAAATTAATTAAATTGCATTTGTATAACTTTATTTTCAATTGTATTAGGTATAATCTCCAGGCAAATTCTGTGGTTTATAAAATCCCTTACATCTACAATCCTAAATCGAAAACAATTTTTTTTTTTAGTTTATTTTATAGAGGAGGTGGAAATCTTCAAAAGTCACCAGGCAGAATTTGCAGCAAGGTAGTGTGAGATTTTTACTCACTAAAACCACCTCCTCTTACGAATTTCCTCCGTGGACTCTTGATGAATGGTATATATGTAAGCATATATTTTTGAATTTACTGGTTTAAATAATTAACCACCCAATTTCGGCGTTCCTGTCCAGCAATGAATAATGAGCTCCTTTCACTACTTCGACTGGATAATTCACCTGGGTGTGGTGCGATGAACTCTGCATGCGAAATACCGTGCGTTATTAATATGTTATGCAACACTATGCATAAAGTTATTATATTCGTTGCCATGCGTGGGTCATAGCGTAACTTACGCTATCTCAATAAATAACTAAAATGAAAATAAGATTAAGATATCTCATTCATAATTAATTTATAGTTTTACTTACCGAAACCGATTTTTAATTAAACCAATGCATCTTTCGATTTTACTGCGAATTTTACAATGCAGGCGATTGTAATGCTTCTCTCCTTCTGATCTGGGGTTGTGTATAACGGTTAACAAAAAAGGCTGCAATGGATATCCACTATCACCTAATGCTAATAGCCATATTCATGTAATTCTCCTTGCTCGTATCTGAGCTGTAAAAATACAGAGCATTGACTGCAGCCCCAAAATGTAGCTATCGTGAGTTGAGCTGAAATGAGAATAGTTGTTTATTGTAATTTATTGCATTTAAAATAAATTATACTAACCCACAATATCTCGCGTTGCAGTTGATTACCTTAGGTTGTTGTCACATATATGAAAATTGGGATTATTCAAAAGTGACAGAAAATAGCAAAATATACAATATAATCTCACCAATTGGGTGTTAATTGAGTGAAAACCTTTTCGGTTTAAATTTCTTTTTTCACCCCAGTGATGGCAATGTGGGTCCCATCGACTATTCCTAAAATATTGGGAAACCCACATTCCTCGAAAAAACTATAAAATTAATGTATAATTAGATATATTATAATACGAAATTTTTTATTTATTTACCTTGCTTTGGTAGACTGAATTTCAGACGTTGTTTGTGGAAATACCATATACTTCCCGGACAATTTGTATGCAATTATTGTTGCATATTTTCTAACACAGTTAGATACTTTTTGCTAGCTCATAAAAGCTAGCGTGTCGCTACCAACTCTTTTTTGGTAGCTGCCACCAGCGAAGAAATTCAATACAGCTAAAATCTTAAAAAAATGTAAACGAAAATTTTATTATATGATAAGTAAAAGGTAATGGAATTTCATACCTCTAAGTGAAGCGGAATTTTTTGATTCGTCTCAATTATTTCACCAAACTCTCGGATTTCCTCAATAAATTGTAAGGCCAAATATTTTGTCAGCCGATACATCTCTTTAAACCTAAAACCGAAAATATAATATTAATAAAATTTACTTAAAATTGTGAAAATAGTGTTAATTGTTTTCGGGCAAATCGAAAGGGTTCATTTTATCCCTCATTCTCTTCCTCAAAACTCGCATATGATGCCGTTTTTCAAACTGCATTGCAGCAATCATTGCAGGTATAGCACTCATTTTAATAAAATAATGACTGACTGAAACTGAACTAATTTTAATAATCACTGAAAATAAATTTCGAATATCAATTTAATAAATCAAAACAAGAATGTTGTATTATTGGTTTCGAAACGTCAAATTAAAAAAAATAAAACAATTAATGTTGAACATACGTCTGCTACAAAAAAAAAAAAATAAAGTTAGAACGTACGTTTTTCTAGCATACTGCCACAGAGAAATAATACCAGAGGCATATCTTCTATCCAAACCTTATACACATTACCAAGCTGTTATACAATTTCGAACAGTACTGCGTGAAAGGGAGATATATTTGATCTCTTTTTCACCATTCGTAGTTTTATTGATCATATGACTATTGTTTTTATAATTCCTATTTCAAAATATTACCACCCATCTCTCTCTTTATTATGTCGCAACCATATTGTAACATGAAACAGAATTGTATATTTACCTCTTTGACTATATATTTTTAAATGGACTGCTAGTTGCTTACTTCATATGCGATCCAACATACAGTGGCGGTCAAGAGGCAAATCGTGGCGAATTCGCTAACTAAAAAGTTCGTTACCATTTAATTTATTAGGAATAATCGAAAAATCAACATTAAGATTAAATTTTATAAAAGAAAACATCATTAATATTTGAAATTATAAGCAGTTGCAAGCACTGAATATTAAAATAAACATTTATTTTTGTATTCACAGATGCAAAGAAACAGTCTTAAGCCGCGTCCACACGGGGTGTGAAATGTACACTTATGCGTGCGTATTCGCTTATTTAGCGAATGTAGGCGGTTATGCGGGATGTGTACATTTATCACATTTCAGTACACACGATTCGTTAAATGTTCATTGATCACATGTAGGCGAATGTTAATGAACATTTCTACTCTGGTATATATTTTTAGTACCTTGATCATACAATTTTTAATGAAAATATTCAATCACATTCGTCATGTGAAAACCATCCACACGACGTTTACATTCGCTAAATGCGCGCATAAGTGTACATTTCACACCCCGTGTGGACGCGGCTTTATCTGTCAATGGCAAACTGGTATCACAACCAACTACTACGACACACTTTCTCCCCATTTTCAGTAAAAATAAAAGAAACCGAGGAAAAATTTTGTGCAAAAATCACAATTAAAATATCTCAAATCAAATTAAATTGAATTTAAAACTATAAAACGGTGACAAAATAGAAAACACACGAAAAGGAGCCAAAAATTAAATAAAAATTTATTGATGTTGACAACTTTGACAAATCTTTAGTTTTCGTTTTTGCCGCAATTTGCCTCTTGACCGCTAGTTGTATGTTGGCATCATCATTTATTTGAAAATTATATTGAACTGTCATTGTATTAGCGGTCCATTCTAATTCTATTGTCTAAGATTTACCTTAATAAAAAAATCGGAAGTGGAAATAAAAATATCGCTTCGTACACACAAACATACAATTTTATACATATTTGGCTTTACACGTGCGCTTAAACATTTTGCCCTTGAAATCCTAATAAACAAAAGCAAGATAGAACTAATTTTTATTTTGATTTTATGTTTTGTATGGATTTAACCAGAAAAGTTTTTGTTTTGTTTCATAAGGTCAATAGGTCATTAACATTTTGTGTTTTGATGATTATCCTTCTTACTTTGGTTGACTCGTTCTATCTGGAGCTCAGATTTGCGCTTGCGCATTTAATAAACATTTGTTTTTTTACTAGTAGAAGTTAGAAGATTCAGATAAAACAGTTTAAACCTATTGAGTATGCAAGTTTCATTTTTAGAGAGAAAATCTTCCTTGCCTGTTAATTAGATACGTAGTTAGATAAGTTAGGTATCGATGAACTTTACAAGAATTGCTTTACAGAACACCTGTGCATAAATGCATAACTCTTTTTCTAGTTCTACTTTTCTTTATAATTAAATGAATCTGGGGTTAAAGTAGTTGGGTATTATAAGAAATGATGCATGGACCAGTTATCTTTAAGTAAAAAACACAATAATAAAACGATTTAATATTTAATTAGTTAAAATTTTTAATTTTTTAGATTTTTTATTTTTTGTTTGGTCTTTATTTGAAATTGACCATCTACAATTTTTCCGCAGCAAAACCAATAAAAAAAATTGTATTAATTTTTTATAATGATCAAAACATGCATCATTTTCATCCGGTAAAAAAGTTGGAAACTCCGATTTTATTGTTTCAATGCTGATTTTAGCCATTTCTTCGCATATATTATTGGAGTGGCTTTTTTGGCTAAAATAATTTTCAAATATTTGAACCAAAACGCTTGCAGCTTGAAACCATTCATTCGATGGTGCTTTTAACGACCCGAAATTGGAAATGTCTTTTTTGAAATTTTTTTCTTGTAAAAATACGTCATTTCCATTGATGTATGTGTCAGGCTTTAACAACTTCGAAGTGCATATTTCACAATCAACTTTTTTAAATACACAGTATCCAGCATAATAGGATATTGCGTTGGATGTTAAGACGCTAAATTCTGACCGGTTGAATAACGTTTCTATTTCAGATGGACCAGGTTCTTCCGTTTCTGTATATTTAAGACTGATGTTATAGTCATCCTTAAATGTTTTCCAATCTAGTTTTAAATTTACAGCATCGTCAGGTAAACAATTGGCATGGACGGAATGAAATAAAACTTTCATGACGATGATATTGGCAAAATGTATTCCAATGTCATAGCTCGATGGCATGTAGTTATAGCCTCCTTTGCCTCTTAATGCAGAGAAAAAATTTTCTAGGGCGTCTTGGTTCGTTTTTCCAGTTAGCAGAAATTCTATTCTAGTTGGTTCTTCGCTTAAGTGGTTCATCAATCCTAATTGAGCGCGTATGGTTAGGTCAAGCCCTTTAACAAATTTGAAATAGTTTTCATTTTTAGATAAAATTTTTAAATTACTTAAAAATTCCAAGCTTTGTTCTAAATAAACGTATATTTCGTTATTTACTCTAAGTGGCTGTTCTTTAGGATACTTTGATGAAAAATTACGGCAATTGAGGCAATCAAAAATATTGTTGAATCTCTCAATAATATTCGCTGTCGGAATTACATGTTCCAAATAGTTTCCAAAAATTGATGGAGTAGTTTTAAAAGCCGTACGTATAGCACAAGAAACAGTGCTACTTAATATCTGAACTGCCAATTTAACACCCATTTTTTGGAAATTATTTGGGTCTATATGGTTTTTGGTTAACTTTGGTACCAATTTAACTTTTTGAGTTTTGTCATGCTCATAAATGGCTTTAACTACATTAAAGTCAGTTGCACTCCCAAGCAACTAAATCGACTCAAACCTTCAGCGCTCACAGAAAGGCGATTTTTTTTTTAAACGGCTGAACCGATTTTCACATATCATTATTTTTTTGAAAGCCTAAGATTTTTACTTTAAAATGGCACTATTTTCATGAGAATTAGTTTAGTACTTTTTTTAATAATGAATTTTGAATGAAAACGCAACCAAAATTGATGATCATGAAAAAAAATTGGGTCGATCCGACTGGTTTTGCCAAAGACTTGGCGGATGGCACCCCATCCCAGATCCAACGCAATCTTGCGGTCACTGATATTAGATGGTACCTGATTTCTGGCTCGGACCCTCCGTTTTAGTTCGTCCCATTAATGCTCAATTGGATTCATGTCTGGACTGAGGGTTGGCAACCTCATCGTCTCGAGTCCAACCTTATCCATGAACTGCCTAGTGGTTCGAGCTATGTGACACCAGGCACTGTCGTGCATCAATATGAAATCTTCCCCTATATATTCTGCGTAGTGCACTACATGATCCAAGACAATGTCCTCGATATATCGTTCAGCGCTCAGACCTCCTCTACGGCCTTCACAAGGTATGAAAAGCAGGTTAAAGGTCTTGCTGAAATCTGTATAGATAATGTCAACTTGGGCACCTTTTTCTAAACAAGATATCGTATCATTAACAAATACCGCCAGATTGGTTGTCGTTGATCTACCAGAAAAAAAACCGTGTTGTTGGGGAACAATAAAGTTTTTGATATTAAAATAAGCACAATCTTTAACCAGTTTTTCAAAAAGTTTAGGGATAACAGATAAAATAGCTATTCCTCTATAATTCTACATAAAAGGGTTTCCAACACTGGGGAAAAATACCTTGCCTAAGGCTATAATTAAATAAATGAGCTAAATGGCCACTTAAGTCTTCGGAACAATTATATAAAAGTAATGAAGAAATACCGTGAATATGATTTTTGAAAATGCCATGGTCAGAGACAATGTCAAAATATTACGCTACGTTTTTCAAATCCGTTTATTCAGGATTAGGAAAACGTTGCAAATAATTCGCAAACAGAATTTAGATCATGAGTTTCCTTATCCTTATAACTCATGGGTATTGGATAACCAACAGATTTCCTGTTAGAGTTAATATAATTCCAAAAGCACGATGGATTTGACTTGATACCATATTCAATTACTAACAAGTAATAACCATACATAAATTGATTCAAAGCCTTAAACTCATACCGAAGGCACAGAGGAATAATATGTACGAGGAGGTATTACTCCTCTGTACCGAAGGTGAGAATACAATGCATAATCTGCAGATGCGTTCGTAGTTTTATACCGTTTGTGTGCCTTGGTTTTACGGTTATATAAATTAACAAGTTTTTGTTGAACCACTTTTCACGATACGAATTATGTTTGTTGACAGTTTTTTTAATAAATAGATCCATCCCCACATACAAAATTTCGTAAAACCGGTTAGTCATAATTTCGATATCCATCTCATTATAAAAGAAATCCCCGGAAATATTTTCAAGATATCCATTTAGAGAGATATAATCACCATTACTAAAATCAAAGATTAAAACTGATTAAGAATATTTCACAGCTAGTGATGAAATGTTCATTTCAACTCTAGATTGTGCCTACTTCATTTACAACAAAATTATAATTAATATGAAATTTTATCAATTTAAATACTTTTTTTATCAAAATTAGAGAAATCTTGTATGAAACACTTTAGGAAATTCAATTTAGTGTAAATTGTGTGATCGCTTCGCTCGTACCGCAAATATCCTATCCAGGATAAACAGCTAACTTGGGGGACTTTCCTTGTAAATTTTTCAACGTCCATATTAAAGAGAAAAAATTTAGAATTTATAGACTAATAGAATAATCGCGAAGCCATTTAGGTGAAAATTCACAGTGTTAGTCGTCTGATCAAACACCTGTTTTTTGTGAATTGTACTTTTTATAAATTTCGTCTATACTGCCTTGCTAAGAAAAAAGGTCATAGGCGCCAAAAGTCGAAAAATGCGATAAGGGCATATTTGAATTTTTCAAACAAATACCTATATTTCTGCTATTTTAACAAGTCAAATATCGTTCATCAAAAGCCATAAAATCACGTTATTTATTAGTCAAGTTTCATATAACGACATGGCAAACAAAAATAGAAAAATTGAAATTATTCAAAAATACAAAAAGCCAGATGTGACTTTTTTCTTAGTAAGGCAGTATAGGCTGCGGTCAAATTTTTGGGTAAATAATGTACTATGGTAAATTTAAATATTTAGTGTTCGTTTTTTGTTAAATTACGATTTTTTTTCTATTTTATACTCGTCCAATTCTTATAACAATAAAGAATAAAGTATCTAAACGTGAAACATTTACCTTTTTTATTCCGTTTACCCTCCTCCATATAAAAGGTAATTGCATTTATAGTATTTAATGGATTTACTCCAGAATTCAACCGCAGCCGTAATATTTAACGGTAAACAATTGGATATCTGAAACTGAAATTAGTAATGTGCACGTAAATAGGGGGCAGGTAGTTCTTATTAAATTTAAACTTCTTAAGACAAAATAAAAGTTTTTCGTTCTTTTTGTTTTTAATTTATTTCACAATAACAATAAGGAATTTAAAATTATTAAAATAAAATATTAATTTATTTTTAATTAAATGGAACATTTAAATGCAATAAACCGCACCGTCGCCAAAAATATTCTTTAGATTCGAATCAGGAAGAAGCAACATATCGAATGTAAAGGGAAATATCATCAAAACACGAAAGGTTAATGACCTTTTGTAGAAATCAACAAATTTTTCTATCGCTAAAATAATTGTGCAAATTGAACTTTCTGTAAAATGCATTTTGTAAAGTTCACTGTCTGGCTGAATTATTCTTCAACAAGAAAGAAACGTATTAAAATTTGTCAAAATATGTATTCAAAAATCGAAAAGCGATATAAAATAAAAAAAAAAAATTGTTTGACATGGCATGTGAATTTCAAGGACAAAACGGCTGTGAGCAAACGTACACAGCCACACAAAACCAAATTTCATATTTACCTTTGATCTCCTACACATGTAATAATAATCATTTACACATTCATAGATCAAATTAAATGAAACAAAATTGGAAATATGTTTAGAGAAGTGACAAGAATAATAATATAAAAACCGAGTTATACACATGTGCTAAACGAAAAATATTATTTTGTAAAATGTACATATGTAGGTACATATGTATATGGGTGGGTGGTAGTAAGAACATAAATATAACAGTCTCGTGAATACGATGTTGAAGCGAGATCAAATATATCTCCCTTTCGTGGAAGACTGTTCGAAAAATTATAACAACTTTTATTTTCAGGTATCAAATTTGTGTAGAAGATATCCTTCTGGTATTATTTCTCTGTGATACTGCATCAAATTATATCGAATTTTTTTTTTCTCTAAAATTTGCGCTTGGTTCCCACAAATCACTTATAATAGATTACGCCTTTGCTCACTTTGCCTATTTGGATCATAAAATAAACAGCATAAAATAATGACGTCAAATGAGGGTGAACAGTTTTGTTTCACAATATTGTTGTATGTAATTGAATTCAAAAATTAAATTAAATTAAATAAATAATGTGGTGCGCCGTATTTAATTGTTGTAATAACAATATAAATAATTGTCCATATAGTGTTCATTCTTTTCCAACAAATAAAAGATTGGTAAAAGCATGGATGCTATTTTCTAAGAGGAAAGAAATATTCAACCATACTACATCCATATTAAACCATAATGCATCCATATATTGGCAATATTGACAAATTCCTTATTTTTCATACATTTCCTTTGCAATATCTTACTAGCAACTCTCAGTTGACGTAATGCGCAGTAAACTACCAAAACGAAATCAACGAAGGCGTAATCTATTATAAGTGATTTGTGCTTGGTTCCTATGCAGGACTTAGTTAAATTTTGTTCGTATATTGTAATGTATATAAGTATTTTTCTCGCCTGCATGTTGACAAGTGTAAATAATAAAGAAAATAAACATGTCATAGATTGTATACCGCTGTACTTAAATATGTAATTTAAATTATTCTAAAAGAATAAAATTGTTTGTTTTTGAAATATTGGAACAAACGATAAAAAAACCAAAAACAACATTTTTGAGGAGAAATGAAGATGCCGGATATGATGAAGCAATCCCAATTTGATAAAGGGAAATCGTGCCTAGTTTTGGATTCCATTCCGTCGATTGCCACAGTTTGTGCATTATAATACATAGTCTATAATACTTAGTTGGTGTATAATACATACTTATAATATTTTTTTTTTTAAATAAAATATTGATCATATTATTATAAAATATAATAGTATATTATTCAACGAGCATATAATGATAGCTGTTATTCACGAAGATGAAGTTTGCCGACACGAGCTGATAGGCGAGTGTCGTAAATCAACTGAGTGAATAACAGCCATTATATGCGAGTAGAATACGATACTTTATCCACGACCAACAAATAACATTATATTTTATAATCAAATCATATAAACTTCAAATAATTTTCGTCGATATTTTTACGTCACAGTTTAATAATAATGAAAATTGCAAGAGACTACTAGATAAAATTTCAAAAATCAAATAATTTACTTGGAAGTATTGAATAATGAAAAAAGAGACTACTAGATAAACTAGCAGTGAATAATGCATATCATTATAAGTGATGAAATAAACGTAATAACGAACATATTATACGTTAGTCGTGGACAAAATAAATTATTAATTGATCAAGATAGAAAAATATAATACGTTGTGGTAATATACAATTTATTTTAATTTGTTTTTGTATATAATTTATTTTATTTTAAATTATATATATTATTTATGTACAAATGTTTTAATTATCAACAAGTTTTTTTTATGTTTTTAATTTCACCACCATTTTGTGAATCGCGAGAAGAGCGCGCATGCGCATAGTATCAAATCCGAGACGAGACTGCTTAATTGATTTATTTATTTTGTTTATGTTGGTTTGTTTTTGTGTTATGCAGTTGGTATGGAATTGTAATGGGTGTGTTTGTTTGCGCATTAAATTGTTCGCGTGCGATTTGTTTTATTTTGTGGTGGCGAACGCATAAACTCCGGCGCAAGACAAAATGCGTGAACCGCCACAACGTACAAATCATATAATACGTACAACAACAAAACATAAACAAATCGATTTTTCCTGAGTTGTTGCGGTTACTAAAATTTAAAAGCAGCGGTGAAATTTTTTCTACGTCTTTTTGACAAGGCGAGAGAAAACATCTAATTGCCGCAATTCATCAGATCTTTAGCTTAAGTTATTTTAGTTTTTAGTTTCTAAAAATTCAGCTAACTCCTGTATGGTTCACTAGTTCACTGGGGGTGGAATAGTGTGGCGATCCCTTAACATACCAAAATCGGGCAATTATAAATTGTGGTTCATCGGGTTCAAATATTAACGAACCGATAATTTCACGGTTAATCGATTCCACCATAAAACATCAAAATCAACTGCGAAAAATTAATAAAAAATCTAGTACAATAAGTAGGCAAAGCACACCAAAAATAAAAGAAAATAAATTCTCCATTTTGCCCAAGAATAAAAACAAATGTTCAAAAAGTATTGATTGTTAGTTTGTTCGTCTGAAAAGACATTTTAATTACATAAATAAATATTATAAATATAAATCTGTACTTGTTTAATTTGAATTAGAATCAGTGAGCATCGAAATCTTGTGTATGGAAAAGTAGTCCCAATATCCCAGTAGTGCTAACCGCGTGGTTTAAGTGGGGTAAGGGCCTTGTTCAACATCTTTTGAGCCTTCAAATACCCCCAAGTGTAAGCCTGATATAAAATTTCACTATATACACAAGTACTTTTTACACTATCTGCCGTGGGCACTTGGCGAAACACACTTAATACACACATTTTTTAAATTTTTAAAAAACACTTGTTAAACATTTCGCAAAATTTTAAGAGGTTTAAAAATCACTCGATCGATTTCGGCTAGTTAGGCCATCATCAGGAGTTTTTATAACTCCTAGTCATATAAATGTACTCTCATGTTTGCCTCTTTAAACCTTGTGGTCTCCGAAATGAAATGCACTCACAGCCAGAAGACATTAGTTTTCATCATTAAAATACTTTACGACAGAACGTAGAAGAATTAGAATTATTGTAAATTTGTAACAACTTGCAGCTTGAAGCTCTTTTCCTCCAAATCCGTCTTAAGCTGTGAAACACTAGCCAATTAATAGACTCATTTAATTATCTGATTATAATTTACACTATTGCTATTCATAATTTGCACGATTCTCTATAAGTTTGTACGGTTTATCTAAATACCCATAAAAACGGTTCAATTCGCCAACGAAACCTTAATCGCAATCAATAAATGTTGGCCTTTTTGAAATATAAATTGAGAGAAAGATATGCAAATATATTCGTGATGATTCTATCATATTCAATCACATTAATTTTAATTTTTATTCACACTCGAACATTATATTTAATATAACATCGTTATAATATTTCGGTCTTGTACAAGATGGTATCATGCGCTGTGTTCTCTAGATGTTATATTAAATATAATGTTCGATTATATTTAATATAACATCTAGAGAACACAGCGCATGATACCATCTTGTACAAGACCGAAATATTATAACGTAATCAAATCCAAACAATCAAACTGTCCATAAATAAATTTCCACAATATTTACGTCGCATCGTCTCGATTTGGTTATTATTTAAGCGCTTTAAAATAAGAAGGACTGTACCCAAAAATTATTAATCATTTCATTGTCATTGATTTAGTGTAAATGGCAAATAAAAGATATTAATGATAACTACATTGTCAGACAACGTGTTAAGTTAACTCATTTTTATTTTGAATTATAAAGAATTTTTTATTTCGATTTGTTGTTTAAATTATTATTATAATTCCTTTATCGATTACTTTAGTCTTTATTATTATTTTTAGTGTTGGACCCCCTATTGTGCAAAACAACACTTTAACTTTGATGATATTTATTGGTTTACAGATTGTCTTAAATATCCTTAAAAATATTAATCTTTTATTTTTTATGTTATAAAGCATTCAATTCAATAAAAAATTATTATAATATAATCAGGGATGTATTCGGTTCGATAATTTATGGTCTTTAATGATCGTAAAATTATTTGTAATTTTTGTTGGGTTTAATTGTAGGCAACCGATTAGAGTTAAGGTTAAACAATCATTAAACGCATCTTAGTAGGTAGGTAATTCTGTTGTTGGGTTGTTACAAGTATATCTAACTTATATTTGTTCTGCAGATTTAGTTCTGTTGATAGAAATACTGAAAATTAAAAGATATTAGAGGGCCTAATGTAACCCAATGTATATAAAAAAACTGTATTAGCCGCTTGGTGGTTATGGTGGTCTGAAGTTATGCTACATATGCATTACCATAAGGACCGCTTGGTATGGAGTTTGTAGGTAATGGATAGAGCTTCCATATGACGAAATATAACAAAAGTGTATTAATCGTTTGAAGGTTTGAATCTTGATTTGCATTATAGCGGAATTTGGTGGATTTACGATACAGTGTAATGGATAAGTATGATTAATTACCTAGGCAATCCGTAGGCGCGTTGCTTTTATTTAGAAAAAAACAATATGTGTGGCTCAGTTTGAGAAATTTTAGGATTCCTCACTTTTATTACATATTTAGTTAAATCATCATACTTTGCCCAGTATTTTTTGTTGTTTTATAATAAGCTGTATAGTGTTTTGATGTAGGCACGAAATTAATTATAGAATTTAAACTATAAGTTGAATCGCCAAATTCTAAAGTTTGGGGTATGTCACTAATAAACATTTTCTTGTGAGCCGTCCGTAGGATGCATATATTCACAATTAATGGTAACGAACTTGTTATATTTTTTATTGTAACATCCATATTGGAATAGCAGCAAATTTTAGAATAGGTAATCTTGTAGGTAGATAAGCATAAATGGAGATTGGGAATTTTCAGTTCTTTTAGCTTCATGGCATCCACACTAACGTATTGACGACTTTCTGTAGAACACAATCCATTCCGCACACTGAAGAAATAAAATTTAAGACACAACTAGAAAACATTTTCAAATAATAATCTGTGACACGGGTTATGTTCCGTTCGAGTCACAATCAAAATTATTTATGTCAAGGCCCCCTCCCATTGTCAATAAAAATTATATTTATGTCAAGGCCCCCCCCCCCTTGTCAATAAAAGTTATATTTATGTCAAGGCCCCCCTCCCCTTGTCAATAAAAATTATTTTTATGTCAAGACCCCCCTTGTCAATAAAAATTATATTTATGTCAAGTTAATGCTTCCCCCCCCCCCTTGTCAATGAAAATTATTTCCATGTCAAGGCCCCCCCACCTTGTCAATAATAATTATATTTATGTCAAGGCCCCCCTTTGGCAATAAAAATTATACTTATGGCAAGGCCTCCCCGTGTCAATAAAAAAATATTTGTTTGTCAAGGCTCCCTCCTTGTCAATAAAAATTATTTAAATGTCAAGGCCCTCCCCTTGTCAATAAAAATTATTTTAATTGCAAATAAAACTTATATGTATGTCAAGGTATATTTATGTGAAGGCCGCCCCCCCTTGTCAATACAAATTAAGGCTACCCCCTTGTCAATAAAAATTATATTTATGTTAAGGCCAACCTCCTTTTCAGTAAAAATTATTTTTATGTCAAGGCCCCCCTTGTCAACAAAAATTATTTTTATGTCAAGACCCCCCCCCCCTCCCCAAAACTATATGTATGTCATAGCCCCCCCCCATCGTCAATAAAAATTATTATATTTATGTCAAGGCCCCCTTTGTTAATAAAAATTATACTTATGTCAAAGCTCCAGCCCCCCCGTTTAAATAAAAATTAAATCTATGTCAAGGCCCCCCCCTCTTTTCAATAAAAAATATTTGTATGTCAATGCCCCCTTGTCAATAAAAATTATATTTAGGTCATTTGCGGCTGAATTCACCATGTCCGGGTTGGGTTGATTCACTAGTTTTACACTACTTCAAGTAATGTTCCTCTTTCTCTCTACGAACATCCAGTACCACTCTCTAGCTTTTCCATTCAGTAATACGTTTAAGTTTTTAACGAGAAATTCAGTCGTAATATCATTGGAATTAGTCATACTCTCGACTCGGCAGATGAATCGTTCAACAGGAATTTTCCCCACACACCTCATGTTTCAGCCCCGGAAGATTTCTGCTGAACTGGTATAGATGTTAAACCTAATCCATCAGTTCGCTTGGGCACCGCGTTAAAATTTAGAGGAGGTATTGCAGCGTTAAATTCTGGAGAAGTTTGAAAACGTGTTGGAGGCATAATCGCTTTTGATTGCATCTCTGGTTTAACCTGAATGTTTTCTGTCAGCACATAACTACTCGGTTTATTAGTATTCGTTAGAGGTAAATTGAGCTGTGTCATAAGAGCATTAACGATAGAATCTATTTGTTGATTATTTAGATTATTGTTCCCGTAGGATGTGACTCCTAACTGAAGTGAGGATAATCATGATCTGACAAATTAGCGAAAACGGGACCATTCACAGTTTGCGAATGATCCACCAGAGAGTCATCTTCTTTGCCGCTATCATGAACAACTATGACCAACTCCTTCAGCCACTTCTCAGTAAAGCTATTCTATTTGAAATTGTTCCAACAATATTTCGAATTTGACATTCAATGTCCAACTCATCGCAATCTAAATGTGGGACACCCATGATTTATAAGTATATAACAACTAGGAATATTAAGTGAATTAAATTTAGAGGTGACCTTACTCTAAAATATTGTGTATATTCAAATGGCGTATGTAGAAGTTAAGCATAACCCCAATCTATCCCTATAAAATATAATACTGGCAATTTTTAAAGAATTAATATAAACACGAAATTTTTAATTCTACAAAAAACTTAACTATAAATTTGAATTTTGATTTAGTTTTAGTTATATGTTACTTGCTATGATAATTTGAAAGCTTCAACACATATGTGACTCAGTCGCATAACAACCCATGACAAAAAAAAACTGTGATTCACTGAATGGTCACTACACCAAACATAATTAACAAAACAATACTTTTAATTGAAATTGACAAATTATTGCTAAAGAAATAAAGGATTTTTTTTATATACTCCAGTTATCTTGTCTTTACTCCAACAGTCTAACCAGCCATGCGATGAAAATTGGTGGGAAGAAACCTTTGTATTGCTGCCTATTTAAAAAATTATTTAACAGTGAATCATAGAGATCGTTAAGTCAGGCTTGCAAATAACCAAACGTTTATACTCCGGCGCAGTGGTTAAAGCTATGGCGGTTGGATCGGGTGGCACCGGGTCCCAATCCCTATAGGGGCGGGATGCAAAAGGGATTTTTCATCATCTGGTTACGATCGGTGATGGCGATCAACATTTCTATGACCCCCTGCGGAGTCCATGGGCCGACCCACCTTTCATGTCAGTACTAACGGCTGGCATGAAGCAATGCAATGTGCAGGTGGTTTAAACAAAAGCTGGTCTATAGCCGTACGTCCTCGAGTTGACTGGCAACTGCGTAAGGAATGACGTTAAAAGGGAGGCCTTGAGCCCCAGAAAAGATTGCAGAGATAAAGACAAAAAAAAACTTGTGTACTCAGGGTAAAAACGGATGTAATGAATTCTTATTCCAAAACAAAACAGAAAAATGAAATAAATAGAATTACTGAACTCGTCATGGTATCCACATCAAAACATACCTACGTGGAAATAAATACCAACCAAAACCCAGCAAAACTAATAAAAACAAAAATTGAATGATCTTAAAAATGCGTATGGCAATGTAGTTGTGTGCTCCAAGTCCATTTGGGCGCCACTGTAACGGTTTATTCGAGGCTTTAACTGCCAGAAAATTGTTATCCCATTTACTGTTAACAGATCGCTTCATGATTGATTGGTGGTGCAGCACATTTCCGGCTAGGTGGCAGTGGTATGAGCAGGGATCTTACCATCGATCATTAAGATTGATGGTCCTGCTACCATCACACAATGGTGGGAAAAGTAAAATTTTATTGACCAAAATCACTTATTTATAAATTCATATTTCAATAAAAAAAATTATATTTTTAATCAAAAATAGATTTAAGCCGTCAAAATCAAATTTAAGAAATGTTGCACATTTTGGAGCAAACTTTGACATTTAGCCCAATAGCCTTTCTAATGATTGGAAAAAAATTATCAGATACCCTAATCCTTCAAACAGTACACCAAACTTGGCGGCTTGAGATCTGCTGATCCCATTATATTTTCCAAAGTATGATATATCATACGCAAACTTGTCATGTTTACTTTACGTGCCAAATGTCCGCTATTCAATATTTTTTGTCGGCATTGGCATTAAGCCATTAACCATACTCCAACCTAACTAAAAATATAAAACGGAACGGAAAAAATTGATCTAGTTATCCATAGTTGGCCGTGCCAATAGTCTCACTTGAAAAATCAAAGGTGGATAGCAAAAGTTTTTCTTTTAAATAACGGTCTTAAAATATGTTTATGCTTGCTAATTTATGCTTGCTAATTTAAATGGTAAGAAAAAAATATTATTATCAGAAGCGTATTGGAATTACAGCGTTGAGAACGTAGTGGTATGGTATATCATACATTTGGAAAGAATGGATTAATATGAAAATACTTCAAGAATTATAATTATTTCGTGAGTAATTATAATAAAATTGCCTTAAATCAATTTGGTTGATAATAGTTTCTTCTAACTTATATATCTGAAATGACCCAACACTTTTTCTAAATTGAAATAAGACCTCCCAATTTTACTTCATAGATCATCATTTAGTTTGAAATTTTAATTATATTTCTTCCAAATAAATTCAGAATCCCGAGAGAAAAAATAAACAAAGAACTAACCAATTTTAGAGGTATGTACTATTAATTCAGTCCCGCATATATTTATATCTCATGACCTTTTTTGTGTTCGTATGTTCCCTATATAATACATATAATTTATATAGTTATACAATAATAAAATTCATAATTGACTAAATAGCGATATATTGACTAGTTCGTGATTTGTTCATTTTTATTGAGATGTTATTTATAATTTGATTTATTAATATTTGTTTAAATTATCTTCAAAAGTAATTAATTATTTTTAGTTGTTTGGTTTATAATGTTTATAATTTAATATATAGTTTATTGACTGTTGTTTTCGAGTTTAAAGTATATCGGGCTGTCTCCCGATATGTAAAGATGCCGCTTGATCAACAACTTTATAGTGATGAAAACTAATAAAGTGTGAGTGAGCACCATTTTGGCGGATTTAATAATAATCTTTCTTCAAATGAATTTTCATTTTTGTGGCCTAGTGAAACTGACATAATTTGAATATTTGAACCGTTGTTTATGGATATGTGTGTGCGTAATGACTAATGACCAATCCTAATTAATGACATAATAATTGGTAATGTATTTAAACATATTTAATATTATTAGTGTTAACATTTAGGAAAAAGAAACATAACTTTACTAGATTAAACCTTTGAATTTTGTTTGGACAATATTATTTGGCAAAGCACATAGTAGCAAACAGAAACGCTCATGGCTTGCGAATTAAAAAAAATATTTTTGTTTAATCCACGTTTAAGCTATAGTTAACTTTGCGATTGCACGCAATTTTTATTGTTTTTCGAAATAAAAAGAAATTATAGCTGTAACAAAAGTTATAGCATAAACATTGGCTTAAAATAATTAATTAATCAAAGCTTAAATTGTGTTACAATTTTTACAAAAACTCATGCAACATCAACAATAAAACACTTACTAGACAATGAATTATTAAATTTAAAAATTATCAAATATATCACACTGCTAAAGGAAGTATCGCTATTATATGTAATTAGAAATACTATTCGTCACTAAGTAGGCTGGTCCAAAATAGTTTTTTTTGTTTTTCAGTATCCATAGCAATAACATTGTATAATTTTAGTTAGCAAAGTAGCTCTAGTGGAAGAAGGTGCTCAATCGAGTTCTGTTTTTGAAACTTTTGTGAAAAATGCTTGATCATGATTTTTTGTTAATTAAGGCTGTCAGACGAACTGATGATCAGTACATTACTGTTTTAACACAGTTTGTACCACCAACAATGGTGTCCTTTCCGGTACTGTTTTTAACCTTTTCGTACTGTTTGTTAATTATTTTTGTACTGGTTGTACATTTTAAAAGTATTCACATACATCTACTAAAATTTCTTCATGTGAACCATATACAATACCGAACCGAACCTATACTGGGACTGACGATATTGAACGCAACTTCCTGAAACTGATACACTAAACGATATCAAATATTTTTTCTGTCCAATAGATTACTTCGTTTGTTCGTGAAGAAATCGTTGAAATGTTAACAGTTAGCTTAAATTCGTGATTGTGCTTGTGGATCTGTGATGCATTTCGAGAATGTACCTCACGATCTGGACATGAATTTTGGTCGCAAATTCCTCACTGCCTCATGAGAATTTTATATACGTACAAGGCGTATAATATACATTTTGTAATTGTGTGCTATGATATACGTTCATTGTATTAGTGTATCGTTTTGTGACGGTAAGTATCAAAAATAAGCCAATCGGTTGAATCGGTTCAAATTTTTGGTGCTTATGCTCGCGTGTGAGAAGATCTCACTTGCTATGAAGCAAGAGAATTTACATTTGTGCGTTGTTTATTGTTCCAGCAATATGGTATGAATATTTTACTTTTACTAATTTCTAATATTGTATAATACAAAAATGTATTTCTTTAGTTTTAACTTATTTTGTTTGTTTATTAATTTTTTATTAATTTATAATATATCGGTTTTTTATTATAAATTATTAAAAAATTAATATGTACATATATGTACATAATAAGTTAAACTAAAGAAATGAATTTTTTTATTTTGTGAATGTAACGCAAATTAATTAACGCAAATTAATGTTACGATAATTCGCAATATCCAATGAGACCAATGAGAAAGTGTATAAAGTGCATCTTATAAAATAATATTAACAATTTTTGGTAATAAGCAATACAGAACAAGACAGAAAAAAAACAGAAGAAAATAATTTTTACAGCGCTACTAATCTCTACAAACATCAAAAAATAACAAAACGAAAAACTAAAAGAGCATAAAGAGCATGAAGCAAGAGCATTCGAACACACACACAATAACCAATACCATCACGATCCGGTAATTCTCGCCTCACTGACTCATGAGGCGACCAAAATTCATGTCCTGCTGGAAATCATTTTTAATGATAAATTCTGTCACTAAAAAAAATCATAGTGAACCTTGTTGAAGTGAGTGTCGTGAGCTCGAAAAAGTTGAAATTAAGCGTCTTCCATTGGCGAAAGCAAACTACTCGCAAGTACTTGTATCTACTCACAACTACCCATGCTCATACGATGGTGTAGAAAACAGAAGTAGTTACGCATAAAATTTGCGCTAGTGGATTTTAGTTGCGAAAATTCCAATAGATGGCTTTTAGACCTTTTTCGATATTTTTCGAGAGTTTTTTATTACGTTCGAGTTTTTTTATTTTTTGATGATGTAAAATGTCTTAATTAATTCAAAATTATTTTGTTGTTGATGATACATTTTTAAGAAATATGTGTTTAAATATCAATGCTTTCCTTTTATTACATGTTCATTTTTTTTTTGCAATAATTTGAATCTAATTTTACATATCGCCATTACTATAATAAACAACTTTACAAAAGACAAAAAAAACAACTAAACAGAAGGCTGTGTTTTACTTGTGTTACTCAATTTCTCGTTCGATTGGGTATCTACTCACAAGTACTTCCAAGTAGCAAATTTTGCCCATTGGAAGACGGCTATTAAAATCATTGGAAGTTCCGGATTTTTTGGCACCAATTTTCAAATTTAAATAAATTCCACAATATGAATGCTTATTTTATACGTCGTTTTTAATCGTCGTTTTTATTTTAGCATTTCCATTATTGCGACTTATCAGTCAATAAAATAAAGAGGCTATCTACTCACAATACATCTATAAAAATAAAGTTGAATTTCAATCCCCCCGTAATTTCCCTAAGAGTAACATAGTTTCACGCTGGTTGGCACAGCGAAGCTTATAATTGATTCTATCTTGCCTAGGTCTGGTTTTAGTCCTGACTCTCCGACGATGTAACCCAAATATTTTATTTGTTTCATTACAAACTTGCTTTTTTCTATATTCAATGTTACTCCTGCCGTCCTTAGCTGGTCTGCAGTCAGCTGTAGCAGTTCAAAGTAGTCCTCCAATGTGCCGCTGATGACAACCAGATCGTCTAAGTAAACAAATATTCTATCCTGAAGCTCATGAGGTTAACTTTGTCCATCAAGCGACAAATTGATTGGGCTGCTTTGCACAGCCCAAACGGCATCACTTTGAAATGTTTAGCGGTCGTCCCGGTACTGTAAAAGCCGTTTTATGCCTAGCAACTTCCGCAAGCGGAATCTGCCAGAATGCGCTCTTTCAGGTCAAGTTCAGTTATGTACTTAGTCTCGTTCAATCGTCCTAATAGTCCATCAAATAGCGGTTGTGGGGTAGACCTCTTTTTTCGTTACCACGTTCATTTTTCTGGCGTCTAGACATAATCTCGATTTCCCGTTTGCCTTAGGAACAAGAGTCACTGAAGAACTCCACGAACTATTATCTACTAACTTCTATTACTCCTAGCTCTAACATACGGTCTATTTCTTCGTTCAGGTTTTTCGGTACCCCGGATAAGATAGAATAGTTGAGTTGTTTTATGGGCTTTTTTTTTCGCTGGCGCTACATCCCATAGAGGGATTTGGCCGCTTCATATTGAAGTTTCGTAATCATTTTTTTTAACGGATAATGAGTGATTAATTCATTGATCCTACATTAACCAGCCATGATTTTTTCATCACCCGCCGGGAATCGAACCCGGGACCTCCGGGGCTTAAAGCAAGCATGCTAACAACTGTGCCACCGGGCGGCTTCGAAATGCTCTACCCATAACTATGATGGGCTTGCATCCGTCCATAATTATGTTGTGCTGGTGCAGTTTAGTTTTCCCCAATCCTTATTTTTGTGATGATGGAAACATTGAAATAATTCGATCGTCAAGAGTAAACTTTTCATATTGGGTAAGAGCATGTTGGTTACAATTGTCAGGTTGCACTGGCTTGGAACATTCAATTGTGGATAATTTCGGGTATATATTAAAGGTTTCCCACAAATCAATCCCCAAATAGAGTGGTGATTCCAATGTGGGCACGATACAAAATTTTATTTCGCCAAACCTTATTGGTAAGCGTGCATAGTAAAATCGTATTTAATGTCCCGTCAGCGGTTTTAATTTTAGAAGACAGTTTGTGAAAATCTTTATTTATAGGCTTCAAAAAATCTAAAGCGTCCTTTCTTACACGCTCACAGTTGCGCCACTATCTAAAGTCCATTCAATTGTTTGTTATCTATGATTACCTCTAAAAACGGTCGAGGATCGTTGACTGCAAAACATTTTATTACAGAGGATACACAGCTTTGAATTAAAAATTCGGAAATAAGTGATTGATCTATGGATTTATTTACGCTTGGATGATGAAAATTTAGAAAAATTATTTGAAATTTGATTGAACTCAATGATCTTGTTAGTATTATTAAATGTTTTATTTGGTATTTTACAATTGATAGGATTTAGTTCTAGTCTGAGGGGTTTGAATTCTGATCTATTGATCCTGTCTGGTGAATCGATTTCCCTCTGATGAAGGAATCATTAGTGATTCATCAAGAGGACCTCATGATCACGCTAAGAAATCAAAACACACTCACTTTAGAATGCAAAAAAAACATTGTAACTTAAGAAACTGATATTATTCAAAATGTCAACCACCCGCTAATTATGACGGTAAATTTACTATGGGAAATTAGAACTCAATGAAAATATGAAAAATATAAAAACTACGCGAAACTTGAGGTTGCATTTGTTACGCAGAAATCTGCCGGATGACTTATTAAGACTGCCTATAAGAAAAATACTATTGCAAACTTGATTTAAAACTGGACCATTGCTCTAGTCCAAATGTAAAAAATAAAATTGATTCATAGGTGTTTGGTCCCTGTTTTGGCGCCATTTTTGTGTTACTGAATGGAAACTGGCGGATTCATTGTCGTTGGAAACACATGGATCGAACAAATCATTCGTGTTGAACAAAAAAAACACGAACACTTTACTTCGAGACCATTAAGACCCTCCCAAATCATCACCCAATAAGAAAACCAAATAATTCATATTCATCTTACAATTTATTTTAACAAAACAAATTAAAAGTCATCATATAAACAGAAACCATTTTATAATTACTCTGAAGTCGGAGATCATACAAAAAAAATAATAATCTTCTACTGCCACCGAAATATAAATTTAAACTATAAAATAACTACTACTGTTAACGCCGGAACTATTTACCAGCGTTATTAAAAAATGGAAAAGGAAAATTAATTTAATACGCAATTCATGGAAGAGATATTCATTTCTATTTTATTCGTAATAACAACTGAATTGCGTCTATAAATGCTCATCCCAAGATGTATCTGAAAATCCATGAAATTCTACTAGAATTATTATTAATTTTAATTCAAATTTGTTTACTTAGCTCTGTTAAAAACTTCATACATTTTGAGTTATCAATATTTATTGCTTTATTAATTATTATTAATTAAAACATAATTATATAAACTATGTAAATGATTGTAAACAAAAATGTAATAGTGTATTTGTTTACGTTTCATTCGACAACTACCAACACTAAAACATGTAATTATAAACGATAAAGTTGGTAATCGCTTTGTAACACAAAGACTGGACGAGTATTGTATTCCGTCAATGCTTTTGTGTATTCTTCAGTTTAATTATTGAATTGAAAAATATATTTTTTAGTCTTCTTACTTCAACCTTAGTAGAGAACATGTCGTTCCTACATTGTAATATAAAATGTCAATTCTATATAGAATAAATTAATCGTCGAAAATAATAATTTTTAAATATTTATAATTAAAAAATATGTATCATAATAAATTGAATAAATCCCAAAAGTTAAGTGGAAATACAGTGTGCTTCTTTTGTTTATTAAATGACTATTTTGAGGTGCATAATTGCACAACGCATCGAAATTGTGTGAATGGTTTGAGTAACGTCGCCAAAATTAGAATATTTAATCCAAGCCACTTCAACTACCTTAAACAAATTAATGGATGCTGGGAGCACAAGAAATTTCTATTTATTCTTATTTTTAAAGTTAGATGACTAACCAAAAAAACAAAAAAAAATCACTTTAACGCCCGTCATTTCGTTCAACATATACGGGTGTTTGGTGCATCGTTTGCCAAATTGAATTGGCCCGAAGGAGGGATAATTTGCTATCTCTTAAGCCTCAATAACTCATTTTTGGCCCTACGGATTTCTTTTCATTAACTCTTAAAATATTTTAAATCTATAGTAAAAACTTAAAACTCAACTTAACATTGCAATAAAAAAAACTAAGAGTGATCATGATCTTCGCACTTTTTTATTAAGTTCTCTAGTCTATCCCCTTTCCAACACTAGGCAATATGCCATAAAAACCATTTCAAAAGCTTTACTAAATCACAAAATTTGTGCTCAGGACACATCAGCCTGATATTCAACATTGGCGATACAAACTGGTTCTGGCTTAAATTACATACATTCATTAAGCTGTTGGGCTTAAGAGATAGCAAATGACTCCTTCTCTTCTTTGGGCCAATTCAATTTGGCGAACGATACACCAAACACCCTGTTTAATTACCGTCGTCTGTCTGTTTGTATTGATAAAACGGAAAACAAAAAAAAACTATCGCAGTAGTCGCGCTTTTCTTTTATATGTTGCATATTTTTGTTTCGTTGTTTGGATGACATGAAAATTTCTGTGTGTGCTGTGATTTGTATTTTTGAAATTAAAAAAACAAAAAATTTAGTTTGTCTTTCAGTTGTGTTCAAAGAATATAGTTTTCAATAGTTTTGATTTTTTTTTTCGTGCGAAAATTTCTGTTATTTTAACTTTAACATTATGTTGTGTTAGATAGTATGTGCAGATTATGCTGATTGTTTTAATTTGCTTTCTTCTAGAAACAAAAATTTTCCTTTTGATGCTATTATTGAGTTTTCAGAAACTTCCGTCAGTTTTGACGGGCAATTACTAGTAAATTCATAATTATGTTGTTGTTCTTCAAAACCAATAGTTTTTTTTTAAATATGCACAATCAGGTATTATCTGCTACACCAGCGTATACCGCTAACCGATGAATTCGATTCTATCTTATTTCAGCCGTCCTTATTTGGTTGTTTAGGTTTGGCTAAGTTAAGGCCTGAAACTGGCGTGATAAACAATTTTTTTTTTGCTGGCGCTACATCCCATAGAGGAATTTGGCCGCTTCATGTTGAAGTTTCGTAATCAATTTTTTTTAACGGATAATGAATGATTAATTCGTTGATCCTTCAATACCCAGCTGTGATTTTTTCATCACCCGCCGGGAATCGAACCCGGGACCTCTGGAGCTTAAAGCAAGCATGCTAACCACTGCGCCACCGCACCGGGGCGGTGATAAACAATAACGTCCTAAAATTTACCAATGTTTTTCATTAGTCACACACCAAAAAAAAAAATTGAATAAATACGAAATTATTTGTTTTGAGGAGAATCCCAATTGTGACGTCACATAGTAAACATGAAAATAATGGAGTAACCATACTAATAAACACAAGTGCGTAGAACGAGAATGCAAAAAAAAAAAAAGAAATGCATTACACAGACACAAAAAAAAATCAACTATTTGGTACCATCTAAGCATTGACCACCCTAATATGGAGAGTTAAAATATAAAATAGAAGAAATACATGCAACTGCTGTTAAAGTCAAAACATCAAATAGTTTCATTTGTATTGTTAGTATTTTACTGCCCACTCATTTAAAGAAAAATATTATCTCGAGTTCCTCAGTAAACGAAGAAAACGATTTGTACTGGGAGGAAATTTTAATGCAAAAAATGTCCATTAGGACTCTAAATTAACAAATCTTACATGAAAAATAGATTCTTCAGGATTAAGTTGGATGATAGCTACACACGGAAAAAAATAAACTGGTCCTCAGCTAAGAAAACGGACTTTTAATTCAAGAAAATGTACTTTTTCTTGATTTAAAATCTAATTTTCTTATTTCTTTCGAATTTTTCTTCATTTCAAGAAACACAATTCTTACATGAAGAAAAACTCGAAAGAAATAAGAAAATTATCTTTTAAATCAAGAAAAAGTACATTTTCTTGAATTAAAAGTCCGTTTTCTTAGCTGAGGACCAGTTTATTTTTTTCCGTGCATACTCTGAATTGAAAGAAACCAACGCAGGGGTACCACAAGGACGGATTTATACCTACTGTACAGTTATGATCTCCCTGCTTTAGAAAACAACATTGTGGCGACTTTTGGAGATGACACGGCCGGCGTACGGCGCGGCGATCTTAGCTGTTGGCAAAAGCAACGCAAAGTCAACAAAGAAGTTACAATCTCAAATACATACATAAATGGACAAAAATATGGCAATTAAAACTAAATGAGACTACATCGGTTCACATCAATTTTTCAAAGAGGCGGTTCGAACATATTCCGATTACCATAAATCTTGAAATAGTACCGTATACGAACACAGCTAAGTATCTCGACATGACTCTGGTTGCTAGCTACGTTAGAAAGCACACACTAAGAAGAAAAGTGAAGAACAGGTAAATTACTTTTTTAGGTTTACTAAATGTAGAAAGATGTTTTAGTAAATGGGAAGGAACTCTTCTTTACCAACATACAAGAAACTTCTTCTTTATTATATTGAAATTGATTTCAACTTATGGTATTTTGCTTTGCGGTTGTACCAAACAGAGCAAGGTAAATATTATCCAAAAATTTCAGAACAGAGTATTAAGGAACATCGTTGATGCACCTTGCTAATAGCAACATAAAAGTCCTTCATATCAACCGCCCTCCGAATAACATTATTTATTTCAAGCAGAGCAAGGCTTTAGAAAGCTTGAGAGCAGAGAAAGCAGAAAGAAGGCTGTTATAATTCGGATATTCAACTATCTGTGTTTGTAAAACTTTTTGAAATACTTTGGATAGCTCTACGGCAACTAACGGGTCGAGTGTCTGATAAATTCGTACCCTTTTGCTTTTTTGGAATATGTATTAGTTTAAAATGTTTGCAGATCAGGGGAAATGTGCAGATCTAATCAAAATGTTAAAATCGTGCAGGAAATGTAAGGGAAACTAATTTTTATGTATTATAAGTTATAGTATAACATCAGTCTGATTTAATAGAGTCTAGAGTATGGTGAAGATCAACTAATCACCAGAAGAAGGGAAACTGGAATGCGCATTTAAGTAATCTACGGAAAACGGACGAACAGTTTTTAAAATTACCAGTATCCTTAAAGGAGTTAACTGATTTCAGATTTTTCCAAAAATATTTCGAAGGTAAAGTCGAATTTAAGACTATTAAGTAATATTTTAGTTTGGATAGTATAGTGGCATGCCCGCTTATCCCAATGTCCACCACAATCAACTATTAATTTGCATCATTTACTGCAAATAAAACCAGGGTGTGATTTGATTGTAGTTCCGGTACACAGATGTTTCCCGTAGATTGCTCCTCGGCCATTTGCGGAAATTAATGTGTCGTCGAAATCGCTTGCAATGGATCTCCACGTATCAGCGGTGAATTGAATAAAGTACGTTAATTTATAGTGTTTCCACAATATTTGGCAGTTTGCCGATGTTATCGAGACCCTAATTCGGTATCCGTAACGCCCAATCATGCATCATCATGCTGTCTCCACCAGGCAAGAATCTACAAAGGAAAAGTATTATTTGTACTTTTTAATATTTAATAGAATTACGTATTACTTACGTTAGAGTGAGGGCAACCTGTGATTTACCGATGTTATACGGTAAGCAACCATCTTATGCTCGATAAAGGCTCCATCGACAATAACTCGTCAAAAACTTCTGGCGGTATGCGATGAAAGTTGAAGAATATGACTTCATTCAGATTATGGAAGTAACCTTGTTATGTTCAGTTTCGATTAATTGGATTTTAACCAAAATGGCGTCTACACCGTAATAATGAAAAGCAACTCTATATATTACCGCCAACATATTGTGATTTTGCAAGGTCAGTTGATGTAGCCTTAAAAAAGGTAGCGGTTTTTGTCTTGCTAAAGGCAGATGTTATGGTAATTCTATAATTTTGTTACAACTCAAAGAAACACGAAAAAATGTATGTATTTACAAATGAAATTTAAAAGAGTAACTCTGCTTGTAGTCAGAAATACTTTTGAGTACTTTGCAACATTACATAAATGAAATGCAACAAATTTATACAAGAGGATAATATCAATAAAGTTTTAAGATATGTAGATAATCAGCAAAAACTAAAAAGTAGACACATTTTTAACTTTGTCGTGTTGCCTAACTGTCTTGAGATTGCACATTTGTACCTTTTTTACCTTTATTGCGTTGCATAAAGGTAGCTTCAGAGTTTAAAAATTAAGAGAAATATAACACGTCAAAATTGTTTTGTTTTCGTGTTTTGGTGGGTGCACTGTTTTATCATTTTGAGCACACAAGTGAAGTGGTGTGTGGTAGTCTAACAAAATATTTTGTATAGCCAAGACAATAATCGAAAGAGGAGCCTTGCAATAGCGAGGATTCAAATCAATTAAATTTTTATATATTGTGGTGTATTTTTAGATAGATGCCAACTACAAACGTTGACAGAATGGAATCCTTTTATTACGGCATGTTTAAGTACGGCATATTGCAGTACGATATATGTATGTACATTACGGAATAGGTTACACTGCGAAATGTTTCAAAACGGTGTATTTCAATAAGGCATACAACAAATATTTGTGGTTTTCTGTTGTTGCAAACACTCAACTTTCTTATAAAAGAGTAAATGTAAACATTTACATTAATGTAACCATTTCCATATTCCTAAGTTTGCTCTAATAGGTGCGGCGTTAGTTTTAATAGGTTAGAAAGGAAGCCTCAAGATCGGAACCAAAACAGGATGCGCACATCTCTTCTTTCCTGAAACATGCCTTAGTGTCATTACATAAAATTCTGTTAGAAATCAATCAACTTTCTGACTGTTGCAGTACAACAAATTATCTTTAGTTAAAGTCGCATCATTCCTAACTAATTAACCGCCGACAACTGCAGAAACAATCTGGTAATCTGACAAGAACTATTTAGCAAGGTAATAATTGTTAGCAAGGTAATAATCCAACCCAAATCAGATTTAAATTGCAGTATTGATCAGCATCAAATTCCAAAACAAAGGATTAAAATTTTCGAAACCATTCTTAAATTTTATATACTATCCCAAAATTCAAATAAATAAACTAATAATAAATTTATTAATATTTACTTTTCATAAAATGATATATCATTTTAAGATATAATCTTCACTTAATAATTTTTTATTTATCCAATTTAAACGAAACCAAAACACAAACAAAAACAATTTTTTTTTTTTTTTTTTTTGGAATATAAAAGATCTTATATTATATATTATATGGTCGTGTTGAACCCCAACAAAATATCTTGAGGCCAATTAACGAAAAAGATTAATATAAAATACCAATAAGGAGGAAACACCTACTCCTAATTTATTAATAATGAAATACAAAAAAAAGGAATGAAATATTGATATATTTTGTTTGTTGAGGTTTAGATTTTCAAGATTATAGACATACATATATTTTTATGTTTTCTTTACTTGACCATCTACTTTAAGACAACATTCCTTTGTTGTATTCTTTCAGTCATAGTTCTAAATTATGCTCGCACATTTGTTTTAATTCCATTTGACGTACATTCATTGCATTCGCACATGAACTAACGGACCTTGAACAGCGGAGATAGCTGGCTTATGTAAAGTATGTGTTAATTATATTATTACAAATATTTGTATGTCTACACCGTCGTTCTTAACGTAAGCATATTGATTAATTGTCAGGTAATCAATTTCTTGGAACCAATGGAGTTATTAATTATATTTCAAAATCGTATAATATTTGCCTTAACTCTCAAACTTATTCATAATTCTAATTAATTAACGATCATTGAATTTATGTTATTAAATTTCATCATACAATTTTTTTATCAAAAGTTTAATTTGCATTTAGCCTGAAAGTATATATTTGTATTTATATATTGCTTGTTGTTATTAAAACTCTTTCAAATAAATTCTCGTTCAATAAATTATAGTTTGTATATCGAGTCGACTAATAAATAAATAAAATTAATAAATGTAACAACATATTTATTATTATTATTTATTTATTTGTAAAAATTTATATAATTTAATATTATTTGTTGGATGATGTATTTTGTCTTGTAGTATTGCCAATAACTACTTCATAAAAATTAGTTGGGATTGGTTTGGTGATGAAATTCTTTGAAACTGTGTCAAATTTGTTTGATGGTTTTACATTTTGGATTAGGTAATTCATGGTTTCAAGTTTTACTTTTGGATGGTCGCCCAGCAAACTTAGTTTAAAAACTACGAAATGGGTAAACGGAAATAAATTTGTAGTTCTATTTCACGAATCATGAATGTTTGGATGGCATTGAGTTAAAAGCTTTAAAACTCCAATAGATATGGTGCATTGAAGAAAACATTTCATTACATTTTAAATTTTTTAGTATTTCGATTGACTGATATTAATTACCAATCGGCCGCCTAAATATTGTTACTTACCTTAAAACAATCCGGCAGCTCTTATTGGAAGAATTTCCCTGGAGGACTAAAACTAGGTTGATTACTAGAGAAACAGGAAAGGCAGATTAACAAGACATTAATATATTAATGTATAACATTAAAGTTTTGTAGTTAACCGAGTTAAAAAGCGACTTCGGTAGATACTGCATTAACTAAACCTATAGGATCAGTACACATTTGTAACACAACAGTCTCATTCCCATAAATAAACCTAACTGTTGAGATCAATGAAAGCTTTATTATACTCAGTAAAATTAATTGTCTTAACCGCTTCCTTAATCAGATTCGTAGTCGCACAATAATAGTTGAACTCGATTTACAGTTAACATTTGTCTGTGAGTAATAAAAAAAATCCTAGTGTGTTATTGGCGGGTTCAGTCTTTTGGCAGAAAAATCAACACTGCCCACAAGCACCACTTTAACTTGGTGTAATCCGTTATCGATTATTAATTATTTTAGTTAGTTAAAAATATAAGGTAGGCCTGGCTGTTTTGTCCAAAATCATGTGGCAATGACCCCAACTTGTGAATTTACTTAACATGCTGACAATGTTTAGAGGAACTAGGAACTAAGTACCTAGTTGATTTTATAGTTAATGAGCTCTATCGGGTCCGCTTTCGGGACCTGAACACACACAATGATGTTTGTTGCTTTCATATACACTACCTATTAATATGTTTTAATTTCATAGAAAAAATGAATGAAAAACCTTTGCAGAAGCCATTAGCAAACCTCTCACTTCAGTTCATGCTTTAATTTTCATATTCGGTACACAGTGGTGCTCTTTCCGCACTTGTACTACAATAACAATATGCGTATAAGCTGAAAAAAGAAATAACTGTTCACATCTTCAATTTTACACAAAATTTGAAATATCATATCGTTCAGTTTTTATCGCTGAAAACTAAATCTAAAACCAAATTAAACTCAATTTTGCCTTACACGCTTAAATAATTTGCACAATTTTTTCACAAAGCCACACTTAATCACTCAGAAAAATATGCGGTGTGCATTTGTTTTTTATCCGCAAAATTATTTATTTTTATCCAATCGGTTATTCTTATAAAATCACTCCTAGTCAACGGATAAATATTTAAAAGTATCCTAACGGATAACTTTTAATAAACAATTTATAAATTTCACCATATTCGGTATAAAATTATATTTTATCGTTTTGGATAAATAATTTCACACTTTCTTTTGAAAAAGGACACCGGTAGATTTGGGTTTCGGTGTTGTTTTCTAAACGTGAAATTTCATGTCAAATTTAGCGAGAATATTTAATTGTTTTGTGTTAAAAACATTCAGTTTCAGTTGAGATTTTGTGCAAGGCGCATCGGTTGATCAATAATACATAATATAAAATTTATTTTATTCTAGTGGCTGTGTAAAAGATAAAGTTTCGCTATCACGAAAAACATAATAATCCTAGTATAAATTACTTGTTATTGTAAAAAAAAATTAATAAAATAAATGAAATTTTTACTTAACAGCATAATTTTACTATTGTTTTACTACTGTTATTATTATTATTATTATTATTAGTTGAGGGCCATGTGGGCGTTCAAGCCACCCCGCACAGCGACCTAAAAGATCTTTTGTGCATGGACCCTACTTAATGAGCCGTCCAGTCAATATTCAGGCTCATAATGAACCTGACAATACTGCCGGCCGGTATATGATGCATACCATCCGGGCTCATTACTCTCCCTCCCTAACTACTGTTATACTTTTTTATAAACATGGTGCACCAGTTTTAATGTTTGTAATAACATCCAAAGGGACTATTTGCAAAAACTCAAACTCTATCCAAAAGGATAATTTTCGGAACCATAAAAATATCCGAAAGGATTGCGTAAATATATCCAAAAGGATATTTTTCGGAAACAAAAATATCCAAATGGGTTATTTCAGAAACCTAAAATTGGTGTTAATATGTAACTTAAAATGGTGTTAGTATGTGATGACACCGGAAAAGATTTATCATTTGTACGATTCAGTGTCAATTAAGTTATCCAAAAATGTCTTTTGTATCATCAAAACTAGAAGATCCGATCGGATGCAATTTTCGAAAATCCGATCGGTGAGATACTATGTAACACCAATTCGGTGTTACGGTAACCACTTTTTTTTCTATGTGATCCAACATCCAAAAACTAGTTTTTTATTGAGGATTAAAAGTTGTGCTTAGGTTTTTATGTTTCCTGGGGGTGTATGCACAACCGCAGCAGATATACACTACTTAATATAATTAGGAAGGAAGAGGAGGAGAAAATTTTTATAAGAGGCCTTCATAATACACCCAAACGTATAAGAACCCGACACCCAATCGTCATATTTTTTCTTGTCACCCACCGGGAATCGAAACCGGAATCGTGAATAATGAAACAAGCATTCTACTTACTCTACCACCGAGATGCGATATTTGAAAAGCTATTTTTAAAGATTTCAATGATTTGTTGAAAACGAAAGAAGAAAGTCCAATTCTCCAATTCGCTTTAGATTGTCCATATTATATGCAAGAATTGATTAAAATAAAATAAACAATGTTACAAAATGTATTAAAGTTTAGGGAAAGTTAGCATTAATCGTGGATTTTCCCAAGGCGGGCCTGGCAGGCTACCAATGGTGGAAATACGACCAGAAGGTTCTTTGCAGCTGCTGAAGTTCCTGCAGAAATAATTTGTGATGTTTTGAATTTCATAAATAGATTTAAGGCTGTGCTCCAAGTTATTTCCTGGTCATAAAATAGGTATTGAATAATTTGCCGTTGTTCCTTTAGAACCCGCTAATTTAACCGCAACCCGCAAATTGACGCAAAAAACTGCGAGCCTTTTCAAAAATCAAACATAGAAACATGCTTTAAGTCCCTTAGAGGCTTAGACTCAACAGGTGATTTTAATATAAATGATATAAAGGTCTATTTTAACATCATATACATTTAAATTACATACGTTGGTGAGCGATTGGCGTTCGAAGAGGATATACGTGTTTTCGTCGACCTCTTCGAAAATTTAATTAATTAATTTATTTTATTTATTTATAAAGTGTTTTGGTTTAATAAAGTGTGAAAAGTGTTTATTTAAAGTTGTGAAGTTAGTGAAGTGGAAAATTAAATATGAAAAATGTAATCCACCAGGATACATTTATTAGGCATTATTTTAAATGTATAGTGAAGGAAATCAAATTTATTGATTACTCATTAATAATGCATGAATTTTGTGTTTGTGTAGTTGTGAATAAAATTTAAATACAAATTATCCCTTATTTAGATCGTCTTAAAATTGAAATTGTCTCAATTTGATTTGATATAAGCAGTAAATTTTCATAACTTATTATACTTTTACGCATAATTAAACATAGGCGATGATTATAAAAATTAAAAAGTTAAATATTTTCATTCTAAAGTCTACACTTGCGTGCATCGTTAAGCGACACTTCCTCCTGACTGACTGATATCTTTACCCACAAAGTTTGTAGGAGGGGTAATATTTTGTTGCGTCGATTTCAATAAAAAAAAAATCGTGGTGGTCAAATTGCAACTCACAAACACAAACAAATATAACCAATCAAAATAGTTAAAATTTTGTTCATCTAGTATGCTCACAATAAAATATTACTTATACATAGATAAATAGTAACAGTTGATGCAAATAACAACAGCAAATGCATGCAGGTGTAGATTCAGTCATTAGTTTCGAGAAATTTTCTAGTGTTGTGTCAGTGTTGTGAATCAAAAATATTAAATAATTTAAGAAAATTAATATTATGATGGCACAGCTCTTAGGTGAGGAGTACATTAATATCCATTTTGTTTACGGATTTTGCGATGGTAATGCATCACGTGCTCGCAATGAATATCAACGCAGATTTCTAATGCGTCGCGTTCCTAACGCAAGAGTATTTACAAATATTCTTAGAAGACTGCGAGATAACGTAACGACATCAAATACCCGGGCGGAGCCCCATTCAGTATCACCAAATCATTTGGTTTTTCGTAATGTAACAGCAAATCCTTCTATTAGCATAAGTCATCGAATTCATCTAGTATTGCATTAGGAGAATCTTCATCCATACCATATAACACCAGTTCAAGAACTATTATCGATAGACTACAATAAAAGATTGAAGTTTTGTAATTGGTTGATGGAAAGGAATTTGAACAATGATAGTTTTGTGAAACGTATTCTATGGATGGATGAATTGAAACAAAAGAGGAACTAATACAACTGAGAAGTGTCTGATCAAAAGTGGCTATTTACGTTATTCGAAAAATATTATGTTTTGATCAAAATGTTTTAAACGCACATATTTTAAGGATTACTTTTTTGTAGTAAATAGCTTGTTTCGACTGTTTCTGAATTTATGAACATTTTTGATAGAGAAATAGCCACTTTTGGTCCATTCTGATATCGAAAAAAAAAAATTATAGAAAAAAAAAATTACGTGTTGGAAAATGTAAATAGCTACTTTTGATCAGACACTCCTCAACTAATACACACAACAGCACAACAGATAAGGGAAGAATTACCAAGAATTGAAATAACCAAAGGCATACTTAAACGAATATTTACGTCAGCGCCTTCATACAAAATCGCAAAATTTGTAAATCAATGGATTTGTAATAATCTTTGTTTAGAAAGGGACCACTCCATCAAAAACAACTTAGAGTTGGTAAACAAGATTGAGGCTATTAACATACCGACGAGTGCAAAGTTAGCGTCATTTGATGTCACCAACATGTACTCTAACATACCGGTAGATGAAACTTTGGTAATTGCCAAGGATTTGTTATTAAGTCAGCGAATAGACATACATGTCATAAACGAGATTGTCGCTTTGTTAAAAGAAATCACCAGGCAAAATTACTTCGAGCATGAAAACAAATACTACATACAAAACGATGGTTTACCTATGGGTAGCCCACTTTCCGGAACTTTAGCAAATATATTCCTAAATTACATCGAGAATACATATATTTTGAACAGCCGAAATAAATTCTATCACAAAATTAAATACTGGCACAGGTATGTAGATGACATAATTGTACTTTTTACGGGAACCAGTAGGCAGCTGGACAAGTTTCACAATTATTTAAATGAAATTCATTCAAAATTAAAATTCACTTTGGAAATCGAAAATAACAAAACTATAAATTTTTTGGATTTAACTATAAAAAATATAAACCAGAAACATGTTTTCCAAATTTTCCGTTAACTAACTCAAACATTTCAAACCATTCATCAGCAATCATGGCATCCATTCCAGCACAAACTATCGGCATACCGCCATATGATCCATAGGCTAAATAGTATAACAATGGCAGAGGAGAGTTACAAAATTGAACTTGACATCATCAAGTTTGTAGCATACCACAATGGATATGATACGAAAATGATCGATACATTGAATAACAGTTATAAAAAGAAATTAGAGTATAGATCGAATACAACATTGTCTTTCGACGATAATAATAATAATTGAAAATACCAAGTTTGGAATGGAGCCAGGTTAGCCAAAAAATTCAAAATATTTTCATAAATTTCGGATATAGCATTGCTCACAAAACTCAACATAAATTAGAAAGTTTTGTTAAAACCAAAATTAATTCCACTTTAGACACGGGTGTTTATAAATTAACATGTTCAGATTTCCCCGCTTTTTACATAGGCCAAACGGGACGTTCATTTAGAGCACATATATAACGCACACGCTGCATAACTACGTGAAATTTGAAACAAATTTAGAAGTGCTGTATAGGATGAAAAAAGGAGATATGATGGATCGTGTAGAGGAATTGGAAATATTCAAGAACAAGGAAAATCAATTTATGTTGAACAGCAAAATAAACGCTGCTACAAATAAAATGTACGAGCTGATTTCCAACGGTTAATCAACATAAGCGAAGGTTTTTGTAAATTTGGAAAATATTCAACGCAACCACTGAAAAAATTTTGGGTATAAAAAGTGACGGAAAAAAACGTTTCAATTCAATAAGTATTGCTTCAACTGAAGATGATGTTTGCTGGCATCGGAATCGATTTTGAATCGAAAATTAAAAATAATAAAATTTCCCTACATATAAGGAATATACTTATTTAAAATATATAAATTAAAAATAATATAAAAGTTGCCTGTTAATTATATTTATATTTATTAATATTAAACGAAATAAAAAAATAAAATCTCGGTTGAATGGTGTAAACAATTTTATATACACATAGAATTTTTTTGACTTTTTTTTTCATTTTCTTCGTTCAACGGTTAGTGGTGCCATCTCTACCCAAAAAACAGGTACTAGCATTTTAACGCATCCCAACAAGCAGATGTTTACTTCAAGCTTTACTATGAGAATTATGACCAATATTATATATTATAAGTTATTTTTATCAGAAACTATCATATGTAATACAGTGAGGTCTCGTTATAGCGAATATCGATTTAAGGTAATTGAAATTTCGCGATGAAATTTTTATTCTTAGTAAATAGTTGGTAATAATGGATAAATAATAATTTTGGTTATTATAGGGATTAAAATTAATCCTGAGTTTCAGAATTAAGATTTTAACTGAAATCATCCCTTCACGATCAAAAAGTAGTGAATAAGCTGTAGTTTAGAAATTGTGTTGTCCTGTGCCCGGGAGTTCCTGCTATAATGCTTGGCCATACATTGCTATCAATCAATCAATATGCGTTTTAATTATATACATATCCCAATTACAAATGAAAATTGTGTAAAATGCATTTATAAAATATTTGGTTTGCGATTTAACGATTCAGAAGACCTATGAGCCAGAAGTAGTAAAGAAATTTGCATACCGTTGATGTGTGGATGTAGGAATTTCAAGAAAGATTTCTTTCCAGCACTAAATTTCATTTAAACTTATTAAATATGGAATGAACATTTAGTAGATTTGCGATAGTTCAACAACAAAGCAATTCTTTATTTTGGGATTGAGCGGGGTACTGCGTACTACAATAGTCATTACAACGTCTATTCGAGTAGTTTTAGTAGCTTCCAGTTGGCGGTTTTGAGGTCTAGAGGATTCACTTCATACGCGTGAAAGCCTAATGAATCAAATGACTTGATTTTTCAAAGTTGAACCTTGCTCAAGAACAACATCGAGCCATAAGTTTATATCGTCAATGTACTATGACCCCAATGTAGATTTTGAAACCACAATAAATTAAAAATTACTTTATGCTACAGTAAGGATGTTGAATGATTACGTGATACTCTGCATCATCCGTGACAAGTGCGTGTCATGTGCTTCAAAAGAAGAAACCTAATCAATGATCCCTGGCGTTATTTTATAAAATATATTTTAGCAAAATAAAATTTAGAACATGGCTTGGTTGTACCAAAGAGAAATAAAGCACGTCCCTTAGTGCTACATGTCTATCAAAGATATTAATTTAACAACTAAAAGTAGGCACATACTGGCTCTTTGTATATCTTGGCCAACCAATTTCAATACTAAATTTTATAGAAATATTCGGTGACGATTTGTTGGTCGTTAACATGTAAAAAGCTTCAGTGGTGCATTTTTCCTTCAGCACTTTTGCAGGTTTGTTGTTGTTGTAATTTGGAAATACATTTCATAATCGCATATGAGTCGTCAGACTAACCGCATGTAAGTAAAATAGCTCATGCTGATTAGGGTTAAATAGCGATCTACATTCGTGGTACCACGGAGATCCTCCGCTAGTCTCGCAGTTTGTCAAAGTAAGCAACTGAAGCACGTAACCATCGGTTCGAATACAAGGATTTCGATAGATTTTTTTACATCATCACTCATCTGAGGGAGGAGGGTTGAAATTTGATGGCAACAGAACAAACAGAATTTTCCTTCACTTAATAAAATTAAATTTATTTTTCCAATAGAAATACGGTAAATTTGTATATATTCTAATTTTAAAATTAAAAATACGTGAATTAGCCCTTTAGCTTTTTCGTTCTATCGTAACGTTTAGAGGTTATTTTTATTAAATAAAACTAACTGGGCCCAGTCCGCCTTGCTGGCCCTAACTAAGCCTTTTGTGTTGTATTACCTCTCGTATTAAATAGATGCCACTGCATGTAGTTTTTCACCGCAAGCCGAGTGTCATTACAAAGACGTGACTGGTTTATGTTTCGCAACATAATGATTGCCGATCCGACTTTTAATTGCAGACTATGAGGTGGTAATCCGGGCAATTCCAGCGAATTTAAAAATTCCGTTGGATAGTTGATAACATCATCTTGGTTAGTAACGGAATCAATCGATTTGTATGTGATCAATTCGCCAGTTATTTTATTTTGTATTTGAAAATGTATTTCGTTGACATCATCGTTTTTTGCAGCCAATATAACACGTTCGCTCAACCAAACATGATTTTTATAATTTTGAGCAATGTTTGGATACACCATCTCGATGAGTTCGGTCTTTGTTTCAGTAAAGTGACAAAAATTTGCAGGCGATGTAATGTATTCAGACGATGTGTCAACAGGAATTTTGCCATTACCAATGTCGAGTAATTGTTTGGAAAAAACTTCTCCAGATCAGACGTTCTGCAATTCGACTCGCATGTTCATATTTAATTTGAGTGTTTTGATGTATTTCCATAAAATGGACGACTTCAAACATGCATTAAGTTAAATTATTAGCCCACAATTGGTCTTTTCACCGAATTGTTATGTGCACAACGCTGATCGAATTGTCTTGCTGAATCGCCCTTAAAATAAATTTGCAAAAATTCGTAGTCACTATCCGGCGTTGGCAATAAGGAACATGTTCGATGGTATCCGCCATGTGGCTAGCAAAATACGTTGGCAGCACTGCCATTCCCCAATCAACTTCTGTAAACTCGCCCACTTCTGGTTGCTTTTGGGAATTCATAGGTAACAACGTACGTTACACCATGTCAATTGAAAGCTGCCAACGTATTTTGCACCAGCCATATGGTGGTAAAAGTTTATTGTTTCCCACTATACTTACCTTCCAAGTAGGCATACAATTATTTCGAATAACTTTTGTTGCACCAAATGATATCATTTGAAAGCAATTATTGTATTGCTGGATATAAATCAAAAAATGTTTAGAATCTGGCCCATTTCCGGAAACCAATGAATGTACTGGCTCTGGTAGCGGTACCAATGGCGTCAATTTGGCTTTGCCACTGGCGCAACACAATCCAGGGGCTTTATTTTTAAACTTAAATGCCTTGCAATGTGGACACACAACCTTCATTGGTGCATTATCAACGATTTTCAGTGAACTGTAATCGATTGCCATGTTATAATTGAATGCAGCTCGATGGGAATTAAACGCGACATTTCTACGTGGTTGATTTCGATTCCATCGATTCCGTTCCACTTCATTTCGCGCTTCGCGTTACTCATCAGTTTGACTTGCTCTTATATATCTTTGACTTGCAGCATTCCGAGTTCTGTGACCTAAGTTGGCATTTGAAGAACCAAAATTAAACTGAAAATAAAAAATTTACTCCCTTAGTGTTTCGGTATAACCGTACCATCACGTGTTAGTATATCAACACTTACTAAAAATCGCTGAACAAACTGAAAACTGGATAAACGTTCCGATTGAATGGAATGTGCACTAAGAAATGAATAAACGAATTTTTTTTAAAATATTTGATAAATGATTTTCAAATTATCAAGTTACCCTAGTTATTTTTATTTGTTTGGCTTTATATTTTTCTGTACGGTAATGGCACATTTTCCGGACTGTTTTTCTTGTACCGTAATGATTCGTTTTCCGGACTGAAATCAATCACGTAAACATTGATTTTCTGTATAGTAAGAAATAAAACTTTTTATTTCATACTATACCGAAAATCAATGTTTACGTGATTGATTTCAGTCCGGGAAATGAATCATTACGTCAGAGAACAAAAGTGTCCGGAAAACGAGCTATTACAGTAGAGTAGACTGTAAAACCAAACAAAAAAAAAATAACTAGGGTTAACTTGATAATTTGAAAATCATTTGGATTGATTTTCTCTAAATTTCAAACTCATGTTTTTACTTTAAAATTTAATTTTAAATGAAAAAATCGAATTAATGTCCCATATACGTTAAATGATCGTTACAGTTCTCGTTCAAAAACGTCGTTGTGTACGAAAACCATAGTTACCCTAGTTATTTTTTTTTTTTTTTTGGTTTTACAGTCTACTCTACTGTAATAGCTCGTTTCCCGGACACTTTTGTTCTCTGACGTAATGATTCATTTCCCGGACTGAAATCAATCACGTAAACATTGATTTTCGGTATAGTATGAAATAAAGGAAATTAACATAATAAAATTGAGGTGTGGCCAACACACGACTTTTTAAAATTCTTTGCAAACTTAAGATTAGTTTTATTTTTTCATGTTTTCTGTAAATTGAATATTTTTAAAATATTTGCAAAACAAATTTTCTGTTTCACGGAATCTGGGAGCTGGGACTCAAAAATGTATGTAAAAAGTTTAAAGATGAAGTTGGAGTTTGATTAGTTAAAGGTTAAACCATCTCGACTACAAACTGATAAACATACATTTATACTAACAGACACCACTTCGAAACCCAATTTTCCAGACTCATTATTACACACGTAAAAGAAATAAAAGGTGATATTTATGAATTTAAATTTTTTCTTTGAATTTTTAATTTTTTGGAAACATTTTGTATTAATGTTTTATTGTAAACCTTATACTTTTTAAGATATTTCCAAAATAAATTTACTGGCGCAAAGGAGTGGCCATTTCCGGTTGACCGATTTGGAGTAAAATTCACTGGGACCTCCCAATTTTCTGACCAAGGCGGAAGCATTGGCACGCAAGGACATTGAGAGAGCAGTCCCACTCCCGTATATTCCTACCCCTGCCCCGTCTACCGGTTTGATTTTACTCGGACGAGTTGCTGGGAATGCAAAGTCGCTTGTAGGTCACCCAGCTTTATTACCTGGTGCCTGGTATCCAAAGTCTGCATATTTGGACTGATTAACCTATCAGCCATTCATCCATCGGCATATGCTGTTCCATCTAAGATTATGGTTTTTTGTTAAGGATTTATTCTTTTGAGTGATACTTTAGCCTGTGCCAAATGAACGGACGTACACTTGCAAATTGTGGCGCGGTTACTCCTTACACAATCATGCAGTGCCTAATACATGACCAGAACAACTCACAGATGTGCACCCTACTGGAAGGTTACGGAGCTGGTAGATTAATCTACTCAACTTTGGTCCCTCCTCCAATAGACGACAAACCACCAATTACTAGGTAAGTAGTTTACTCAATATTCCAACAAAATATTGAAAACCTATAAATACTTCTTTATCATGAATTTTCTTCGTTTCAGATAAAACAAATCCTAATGCCTGAATCAACATTTTTTTAAATTCTAAATAATTTAGACTTTTACTAAGATAATTTGTTAGTTACAGATTAAATTTAACTAAAAAATAAAAATTATTTTGTATTGAAATTAGAATACTACAAAAATTAAATTAAGTAAAATTTGCGTGACCGTATAAACACTTTTTCACACACTGTATGTATGAACAGTGCTGAAATTTTAAAATCGAAAACCCTAAGATATACGCTAAAGGCAACAATATAAACAGCCAGTTTTTATTTAAATTCATAGTTAATTTCAGATTATTTTAAACATTTTACGGTTGGTGATTTTGAAAGTTACTGATAGATCACTTTAGTACGTTGAAGTCGCAGAACAGAGTAACGATTAAGTGAAATAGTGTACAAATTTACCTCTGCAACACGAGACATAAACTATATTCGCCCAAGCACGAATAAAAAAATTCGTAAAATTATAAAATTAAATAAGAAACAATCCAAGTATGGCAGATTACGAATAGCATATGCCATCCCAGACCATTAAACCAGCAATTTTTATTGTTGTTTAAATTTAGATCAAGTTGTTTTTCTTCGTTTTTATTATTTTTGTTGTTGTTATTGTATTATGGATCATATAACTGACATCAATAAACATCGATCATTATTCATTTTGGTTTGTTGTTTTGTTTTATTAGACTAAAAAAAATTATTGGTTTCAATCTTTCTTTTCATTCATTTCCTTTTACCATATGAGAAGAACAAAATTGTAAAGATGCTGTACTATGTGTGTATGTAATCTATTCCATTTCAAAATAATATTTTATTATACTCGTAGTTTTATTGATTGACGTTGATTTGAATTAAATGGACCCCTTGCTCAATACCAGTGCAACAACAAAAATAAAATATAATTTAATACTTAATGATCGATATCAATAATTTTGATTGAATGATTCAATTCGAAAATTATTCTAAATAATAAATTAAAGAATTGTGTTGTTGTTGTTGTTGCAGGCATTTTTTTTTTTTGTTAATTTTTTGTTTGTTTGTTATTTATTTATTATTTAATGATTAGACAAAGTAAAGTGATAGCTCAATTTCTTCTTCAATCTTCAATTTTCTCTTGTTGGTTGTCTTGTTTCGTTGTGTTCTTATATTATGTTCACACAAAATTATTATTAAAATTATTGTTGATGACATATTATGTCATCGATTGTATGGGATTTTTTGTATGCATGTTCTTTCATTGTTCATTTTTTTCCTTTGCTGGTACACTGGTACCTAATTTAATTAGATTGAAAGCATTTTGGAATTTTTTAATTTGATCGATTTGATTTTGATTTGTTTAATTGGAATACAAACAATTTAATGCCAATTAACTAAATTATATTGCCTTTCGATTTGGTACTGTCGTGATCCATTTGGGTAAGATGATTTAATATGATGCTGGTATTTGTTGTAATTGTTTCAAATAAGTGGAATTTTAGACGCAGAAATGAAATTGTAAACTACAGGTAGAACAACACCTGGTATAAACCTGAAGTAATTTCAACTAAAATTCTTTTTCAGAGGGGTGTTTGAAAAAGATCACATTCGTAAAAAAAACTCCCGTTTCGCTAACAAATGTGAAACAAAAAATACTGTCCGAGATAATTTATAAGTACCGCTTAAGAAATCACCCACAAAAAAAATTAAACTACACAATAATAAAGTCGAATATTAAACAACTTGTAATTATTTGAAATTATCACTGGTCTTCTAGTTCTTATTCAAGAAATTTTGGCCTATGATAAAATATCGCGATTAATTTGTGTATACACATACATTATATAATTGGGCATAAGAGCGAATAAATTTGTTATGTTGAACTTTTTGTCTTAACACGGTGAGAATATATTTTTTGATTCCCAACTATTTGTCAAAAATATTGTTATCTAGGTTTAGGAAAATCTTAATGATTCTTCTTAACACTAGGCCTAGACTAACCCAAAACAGGTTTCTGCTATAGTAACCGCATTTTAGAACAGCAGGAAAATTATGGAAAATCGCCCTACCACCAAACTATCACTGAATTATTATGTATGTACCTTCCTAACTACCTTTTTACATAGATTTAGGAAAATTTATAGACCAATCCATTTGCTCACTGGTTTCTCTAAATTCGTGGAAAAAGTGATTCTTCAACGTGTTAATAAACATATTGAGTTGAATGACATTTTTCAGCCATATGAATAGTATAGAATAGAACTTAATCCAGTTTCGAACTGATGAGCTTATGATTATGAAAAAAATCAATCTTCTCATCAGGTCGCGGCGTTTGGACTGATAGTACTACAATTTACATTCTATATATATGTATACAGATATAGCGAATTATACTAATAGCGAATTATACTAATACAGCCAAACTCTCTTATTATTCTTCGTCAAATACACACAGATCTATTCCTACATAATCAAACTTTATCAATTACCAATTTTTTACTCTAATTTGAATTCATTAATTAATTGATATATAATTTCTAATATGCAACCGATCCTAAGACCATTTTGATGTATTTTACAGAAAACACGTAGAAGTATATTAGTACACCTCACTTTGCGACGGTAATACGTTCCATAATAATGCTTCTTATAAATAAACTTGCTACATAATTAAATAACCTTGACTAGTGATTGCAAATTTGGAGTAAAATTCTAAAACCGGTTTTTCGGTTTTAGTTTTTAAAAAAAAACGAAAACCGATTTTTTAAAATTAAAATATATTAATTGTGTACCAACATTTTTACCAAAATTTAGAAACCAATAATTCAACGAAAATATATTCAAGTTTTTCACGTTTATTTTATATGTAAAAATAAATAATTCAGTCAAAAACAAAAGCAAAACAAAATAAAAATATTGTTTTAACAATTTAAAAACCAAATGCGTAGCATAAAAACACATTATTTACTTTTCTGTTCCAGCTTCCAGAAAATAGGATCGCATTAAACATAACATGTTTATTGTATCATCAGCTAGGTGTGACCGAATTTTTGTACATATATTTCCTGCCGCCGAAAACGCTCTTTCTGCTTCCACGCTTGTCGGTGGAATCGATAAAAGAAAATTGTACACTCTCTCGAGTTCTGGGCCCCTGACCCCATCCGATTCGAACTGGGCCAACTCCTGACGAATCTTAGTGTTTAGACTAGGAGCATTTTGGTCTTCTGTCGGTGGCTGAACCATTAATTGATGGTCTATTGCTTTCTGTAATAAATTCTTCATCACATCCGCTGTTGGTGGTTCAAATACTTCTTCAACAGATTGGGATAGTTCATCTTCTACTTCGATAATATCGTCACCTCTTGACAGTATTTCTTCATTCATTGATTTGCTAGACATTCTTTCTAGAATTTTAACAATAAGTTTAAGAATCGATGTTTTTGGAAGTTTCCGAAAAATATCAGCATGTGAATTTTTTTCGGCATCCACCATCTGGTATTTGTTATGGAGATACTGAAGTAAGCTAGATAAATCGGTTCGTCTTTCTTTAATTCGGAATAGTAGCTCCATTTTAATATTAAGTGCCAGTTGGCCACTACTTTTGTCCAAATGTGAGAGTATAAAGTTGAAGGTCGCATCGGCAGTCAGAAGGCTAGCATCTTGCGGCAAAGTGATTCAACTCCCAATTTTATGGGTAAAAGAACAGCAATAGTTTCTGACAGAAGTTTAAATTCATCATATGAAAAAGAATAAGATGATTTCATATCAATTAATGATTTTTGAACGCATGTTCGTAATTCATAAAATCGCTCGATCATGAAAAGTAAACTGTCCAAGACTAATTTTTTTTCTTTTCCTAATTCTAATACGACATATTTTTGAAGAATATCGTCGTTTTTCACTGGTGAGTTTCTAAAAAGTTTTACAACTTTTCTTATCTTATGTATAATAGGTAATAATTCTTTATCACTGAGTTCTTCTTGATTATATTCATCATTCGAAACACTAAAATTAATTTGCTCGGGATTTACTGCATTCATCAACAAGTCTTCATCATCCACGTCGGACTCGGAATCATCATACATATCAATTATATCATCATTTTCTGTCTGTTCAAATTCATTCGAAATATTGGAGTTAGAAGATTTCTCTTTACAATATAATACACTTAATATAGCCAATTGAATTGCGTGTGCAAAACAAAGCTGTTGTTCAGCTTCAATTAGTCTTCCAATTTTTCTCATAACTGACGCACCATCTGTAGTTACGCAAACAATGTCGCTTGACAGACAAATACCAAATTTCGTTAGCTTCTCTTCCAAAATTTGAATACATTTTTCAGCTGGCAAACTTCCTATAATGTGAATTAATCCAAGGCTCCAAAACTTTCGTTTAGTATGAATGTCGAAGTTTAAATAACGACGATTTGATATTGATGTCCACTCATCGAACGTCAAACTAAAACCACAACCTTGCTTTTTCTTGTCTGAGAGATTATTTTTAATTACATCGCAAATATTTTGACCATAATTTAAAACGATTTTCCGAATTGTGTTTGACGATTTTGGAATGTCTCGAAATCCTTTCGGTGCAAGTAACGATCTTAGATCTACAAATAAATACAATTAAAAATTCTGAACGATTTTTTCACTTGTACTATTTTTCAATTTTTTATTAGTAAAAAAATCTTTCTTTTGTGTGACAATTATTTTTTATTTTTATGATGGAGGACCGGTTTCGGATCTCATCCGTCGTCAGCTCCTTGAATTTTCACTAATGACATATCGCTCACTGTGTTTTTTGCAAAATCAAATCGTATAATTTATTCGTCACAGTGTTTAACTTGTCGTTGAGAATATACGTATTGTTCCGATGTTTGTATATCTGGATTTCTTCTAATCGGTCCATCATCTTTCCTTTCTTGAGTGAATGTAAAACTTTCATGTTTGTGTTCATGTCGTAAATGTGTGTTGTTGAGTTACGATGTGGTTAGCAAAATTAGATTTGAAAACTGTGTTTGTGTGAGCTTTCTTCGTTTCCTGTATGTGTTCCGAGAACCTTTGTGTAAAAGTTCTGCCAGTTTGCCCTATATAGAAACACGGGCAATCATTACAAATTAATTTATATACACCGCTGTCACTTGTTGTATTATTTGTTAGTATTATTTGGTTCTTTAATTTGTGTGACGTTTTATGCGCGATTATGTCGATGGCAGAACGTAGGATGAGATATCTACATTTTTGACGATTTTGAGTTTTTTACATAAATAGGCTTTAAATACAATGTTTTATAAGTGTGCACAATTTTATACGAAAAAACTTCCTTTTTCATGTACTTTTCCAACGTATAAAACGACATCTGCATCTATTTAGACAATACAACGACGTATAACCGCATAACTTAACTTATTTCAATATACGTCGTATCGATGGAAGCAAATTATTTTATGAGGACTATACATTACACACCCATGATACAAAGAATTAATAAGGTATGATCAACAGCTGTAATACGTCATCCGGTGACACAAATTTGTTTTTTAGTTTTTGTTTTTTGTACAAATTTCTCTATTTTACTTTGTTTTCTAGCACGACATTCGGTTCTGCACCACGGTACCACCGAATGACGTGCTAAAATCAAAATAAAATAGAGAAATAACAAAAACAAATGTTTGTCACCGGATGACGTAATTACAGCTGTTGATCATACCTTATTAATTCTTCGTATCATGTTACACACTTATGTACATATTTAAATTTTAGAATATTCAGGGGCGTCCAAGCCAAATGAGTATTTTTGAAAATTTTTCAAAATAACTAGAGCATAAAAACTGCGATTAGAATAAAAAGCAAACTGGATTTATGTATCCAGGGCCAAAGAGTTTATCACCCCGAAATAGATGTGAAGATCACCGCAATAGTTATTACATATTGCAGCATGCGGCCCGCGGGAATAAAAAATTGCGGTGGTCTTCACACTCACCCCAGAGTAATAAATTCTGTGGCTATGGATACATAAATAGTTACAGCGTTGTCCAGTTGGCTTTTTTTTTTCTAATCGCAGTTTCATTGCTCTAGTTATTTTGAAAATTTGCCAATAATACTCATTTGGCTTGGACGCGTATCAAAAAGCACGTCCTGTTTGATCTTCAATATTATAAATTTTAATGACTGTCGTGCGCGCATCGGATCGCATCGGCACGAGTAATCGTATAAAAGCATAAAAATGAAGCAAAGCAAATAAACAAAAAAAAAAAAAAAAAAAAAATATATATATATATATATATATATATATATATCAGTGGCGGCGCGTCATAGTAAGCAACGGAAGCACTGCTTCCGTAAAGATATATATATATATATGAGCGTATCCATTACTTTTTTAAAAAACTGGTCGCATGCATTTCATAACATTCACCGATTTCGCTGTAATTTTTTTCAGGAATAGTAGTCGATGAAAAAATTTGTTTTCCAAAATGTTACCCCTTCATGGCCCCTCCTTTTCGAGTTATGATTTTTTAAAGTTAAGAAATTGAGTGATTTGGGCTCTTTTCGATAGGCAACCGTTCTATTTATTTATTTATTTTTATTTATTTATACTGAGAAAAGTCGACAAATATGACTTGAATTTATAACATACTGAACATGGTAGAATAAAAATTAAATTAAACAAAAAAAGAATAAAAATTGACCTAAAAATATTTTTAGGTTGGAGCAAAATGTTGCTTCAACCTACGTTTAAAGCTGTTTTTACTTAAGTAAAAGTCGAACAGATGGTCGATTTTATTAAAACTCTTCGACATCATGTTTACCGGTTCATTGTCACCATAGTTTGTTCTGTGTTTATTTAGATGAAGGAACTCATGATCTCTTAAATTCCTACTCGGTGCCTTTATTTTAATTGATTCCAGTATGGATGGTGCATCGATTTGATCAAGTAAAATATTTCCAATGAACGAACACTTTAAAAGCTCTCGTCTATTTGCCAATGTTGTCATTTGATAGGTTTTGCATCCAGTAGCATATGATGGTAATCGCTTCAGGTTAACGTGGTGCGGTAAGTCATGGTCATAATCCCATCCGTCTTTACACGTTATATACCGTATAAACTTTTTTTGGACACTCTCGATTTTTCTGATAGGTTCGTCGTAAAAAGGACACCTGTGCAAGGATTTTGTTCAAAAAATGAGACTTGAGAATTGCAATTTTCTTGTACGTACTAGATATAGAATGGTAAATATTATGTTTATTTGGTTTAATTTTATTATTATCGTACATCTAGTACGCCGATAAAAATTGCAACTCTCAAGTCTCATTTTTTGAACAAAATCCTTGCACAGATGTTGACAGCATATTCAAGTTGAGATCTCACGTAGGCATAATACAGGATCTTGATTGTCTCTAGGTCATGAATATCCCCAGTCCAACGCTTAATAAAACCAAGCATGGAATTGGCTCTAGCAACGCATTGTTCAATATGCTTAGTAAAGCACATGTTTTCAACGAAAGTAACCCCTAGGTCTTTAATCTCGAATACTTTTTGTAAAAGTACGCCATTTATTTGATATTGTTGTGTAACAGGGTTAACTTTTCGATGGAACGATAAACTCTTACACTTGTTGATGTTGAGACTGACGAGGTTAGACTCACACCATTTCGCTAGATTGTCGATGTCTTCTTGTAGCTTATGGGTATCGCCGATGTTTTCTACTGTTTTAAAGATTTTGAGATCATCTGCAAACATTAATACCTTAGAATGTTGTATTACTTCAGTAACGTCATTGATGAAAATTATGAAGATCCAAGGACCAACATGAGAGCCTTGTGGTACTCCTGAAGTAGCTTGAATTGATTCTGATCTTCTATTACTAAGCTCAATATACTGAATGCGATTACTCAAATATGATTTAAACCACGCAACAAACTGTTTAGAAAAACCGAATCTGTATAACTGTTCCAACGTTTTACAATGACTGATGGAGTCAAAGGCTTTGGCAAAGTCAGTATACACCACATCAACTTGCTTATGCATTTCAATTTCTTTAATGGTGTTGCTGGTAAATTTAATAAGATTTGATGATGTTGATCTTTTGGGTATAAAACCATGCTGACACTGTGAGATGAATCGAGGAACCAAAGATCTGAATGAGTTGCATACAACCAGTTCAAATAATTTGGGTATTGAAGATATTGATGTAATTCCTCTGTAACAAGAGACATCATTTCTTGCTCCTGTTTTGAAAATTGGTGTTACTCTTGTTACTTTCCATTTCGTTGGAAATACGGCTAGTTGTAATGATTGATTAAATAGAAGACACAGAGGAGTTAATAACGATGTGAAATCTTTCAATAATGAAGCTGGAATGCCATCAGGACCACATCCATCTCCGAATACTTCTAAAGCTCGATGAATATCCTCGGTTTCAATCCTTGGTTTTAGTATGGTTACGTTGTTTTCACCATTGTTTGGATGTTCATACTTATCAATGTCTTCCGGTTTATAAACTGATTGAAAAAACTCCGCAAACATGTTTGATATAACCTGCGGGTCACAGGATTTACGTTCTTTGAATGTCATACACACTGGGTAACCATTAGTTTCACGTTTTTCTTTAAAAAATCTCCAAAAATGTTTTGGATCGTTTCTTATTTTTTCCTTAATACGGCTTATATAACTCTTATACTTTATCTCAAAGTATCTCTCGAAATTTTGATTACACGCAGTGAATTTATGTTTGCTTTCGTCTGAACTGATTTTGAGATTTGCTTTGTAAGCTTTGTCTTTCTTGTTCTTAAGATTGATTAGTTTATCGTCGTACCATGGTGGATATTTGTTCGATTTGGCCGCAGCAGTAGTAGGAACAAATAGTGCAATGCCCTCAGATATAATTTTGTAGAATTTCTCCACGTTAATATCTATGTTGCTACTGATTAGTTCATTTTTCCAGTTAATCTGCTCAAAATAAAGATGAAGGTTTATTCTGTCGGCTTTTCTAAAGTTGTAATACGGCTCTCTGTTTTGATGGTTATCAATAATATTCTTCTACTTAGGTTGCCTTGTTTTCAATGATATGGGCCTCATTCTCTTCGTATTTTATTGAACTTTTATTTTAAAGTAGTTTCAGAGCTAAATATTTAATATTGGCCAAATGCGACACAAAAAAGTGTAATTATTTTTTCTTAAAAAACAGCATGCTTTAATTAAGATGGTCGCCAAATTTATGGATTTCAACTAAAATCCTTTAAACTAGGTTTATTTTTTTAACTTTTCATGATCTTTCCAAATTGTTTAGCCACATTTAATTAAGTCGAAAACTTCTAAAGTTACAAGGCGTCAGAATACATCCAATTTTTCGGAAAACGTTATATTCACACTTACTTTCTTGGATATTTAGATCCTAATTTCGGTATAATTTTTTCTAAAATTCCAATTCTGTTAGACCTATCTAGACTTAAAGGCAAACTCTCAATGAATAAAGTGGTATAATATGTGCTTGTTATTTTTTAATGTGGTTACCTGAAGTCGAGATATTTGTGAAATACTGAAAAAATCGTACGTTACTACTCCTGAGATTCTTTTTTTTAAACGGGTTATAAGATGTTTTAGAAAAAAATATACCGCAGTTAGGATCTAAATATCCAAAAAAGTATTTCATGGGGTATAGTGGTGAGAAAATAAGGAATTTTCTTCCAAAAATTGGTGGCTTTTGGAGTAAAACGACAAAAGTTATAGATGTGTGAATATGACGTTTTCCGAAAAATTGAATGTATTCTGGCGCCATCTAACTTTAGAAGTTTTTGACCAAATTAAATGGAGCTAAAAAATTTGGAAAGATCATGGAAAGATAAAAAAATTAGCCTATGTAGAATGATTTTAGATGAAATCCATAAATTTGGCGACCATCTTAAAACATGCTGTTTTTTAAGAAAACATAATTACACTTTTTTGTGTCGCATTTGGCCAATATTAAATATTTAGCTCTGAAACTACTTTAAAATAAAAGTTCAATAAAATACGAAGAGAATGAGGTCCATAACGTTGAAAACAAAGCAACCTAAGTAGAACGGTTGCCTATCGAAAAGAGCCTAAAATCACTCAATTTCTTAACTTTAAAAAATCATAACTCAAAAAAGGGGGGCCATGAAGGGGTAACATTTTGGAAAACAAAGTTTTTCATCGACTACTATTCCTGAAAAAAATTACAGCGAAATCGGTGAATGTTATGAAACGCATGCGCCCGGTTTTTTAAAAAAGTAATGGATACGCTCATATATATATATATATATATATATATATATATATATATATATATATATATATATATATATATAATATATATATATATATATATATATATATATATATATATATATATATATATATATATATATATATATATATATATATATATATTTATATATTTCAACACCTATATATATAACTTACACAAACACTTTTTTTTATTATAAAACGTATTCTTTCATCGACAAAGTACAAAAGTTAATTGAATTCTGAATGACATTTGGTAGATAAATCATAAATAGAATCTTTTCGGGGACTTACCCAGTTTTACAAATCAAAATAAGGAAAACGAAAAAAATAGAATAATCGGCTTACAAAATAATCAAAAAATCAATAGAAGATTTAGATTTAAAAAAATTATTAAACTATTTCAGAAATTTAAAAAAATGTGTATATTTGTTAAATTAATAATACCGGTTTTTAAGAATAATAAAACCGGTTTTTTTTTTTTTCGCTGGCGCTACATCCCATGGAGGGATTTGGCCGCTTCATTTTTGAAGTTTCGTAATCATTTTTACAACGGATAATGAGTGATTAGTTCATTGATCCTTACATTAAACCAGCCGTGATTTTTTCATCACCCGGCGGGAATCGAACCCGGGACCTCCGGAGCTTAAAGCAAGCATGCTAACAACTGTGCCACCGGGGCGGCTGAAAAACCGGTTTTTGGGGTACGTAAAATAACAAAAAAAAAACGGTTTTTCGGTTACCGGAAAAACCGGTTTGCAATTACTAACCTTGACGTATTTCCAGAAAAAAAACATTTAATTAACGATGCAACAAATAATTTAAGCGACGCAAAACTGAAATTTGGTAGTACAAATGTACCGTCGCAAATCGAAACGTCGCAAATCGAGGTATTGGTGTATTCACGAACAATTATTTATGACATACATATTTGGGATTCCTGCGCAAAAATTCATAAATTCAAGAGTCAAATTTTCCAGAATAAAATTTTAAAGATGATTTTAAAATTGCCCCTGGTAGATAAGATCCGACGTACCCAATAAGAACTATATACAGTAACTTAATGACTCCATTTCAATAAGCTCAATTGAATTGAGAAACTAGCTACGTATACTAAAAATAGATTTCACATCAAATACACTGTCTCAAAAAATTGTTCGTACACCACTCGGTTAAAGAAACATTGATAAAAAAAAACAATTACAAAACATTTATTTTTTATTTTTTTAAACTCCAATTATATTGAACAACCTGAAAATAATAATAATCATGATAATAAATTAATTTACTTTCTCGTTTGATATGATTTACTATTTAAACAGTCTAAAACAATATCAAATAATTGTCCGTACACTTGCACTTTTGTCAAAATTAACACTAGGTAGTAGATTAACAATTTATTATTTTTTGTACTCCTAGTTTCAACTAACGGTAAATTACGAAATTGTTTTTTGCGTAATAGTTTATTAGTCATATTTTTTACATGGTGAATAAAATATTGTCCAATTAATTAAAAATGTGTGATTCTCGTACCAAAATTTGTGTAGAAATTAAAAAAATTGATCATTAAATTGGAGAGTGAAACTAAAAGTTTATTGAAAATTTCCAAAATAACTAATCGCCCGCGATTTTTTATTCAATACGTCATTCAGAACCTCCAAACAACCAAATTCCTAGAGAATTTCGCTGGGCGTGGTCTCAACCGATAGCTGAATGAACGTAAAATACGTCTCTAATAGAGAGCGAAATGAAACATAAAATCGAAAGCTTAATGATTCAACGATTGCTGCTAAAGTTTATCAACGCGAAAAAATAGCGAAAACACCTCAGATAATACGCAATATTTGGCATAAACAAGAGTATCGTGGATGTGCGGCATACAAGAAATATATTTGTCGAAAAAAAAATTAAAAAGCGCTTGGAATATGCAATGGGATATATGCGTGAGCCCGAAGAGTTCTGGAAAAATGTTATGGTTCAGATGGGCAAGTTATGGTGTGACGAAAAGCCATCATTGAACTTGAGTAAAACATTGTGGCGGAAGTATGATGGTTTGAGGAGCTTCTAGCTGAAGGAGTGTAGGGCATTTGATTTTCACTGAAACCATAATGAACCGGTTTGATTATTTGGATATTTTAAAGAATCACTTGTTAACCAGTTCCGATAAAATGGAACATGGGCAAGATTTTCGTTCCGTACATGACAAGGACCCGAAACATTACATACGGACAATTTTTGATGCAGTGTATATCATCATAAAGCAGTCTTATTAAATGTTTAAATATAGGCTTGGGCCCGATTCAACGTAAATCTTCTATAGTATATCTTTTCTTCTATTCTGCTATTATTTACCACCATTTTAGTTTTACCAAGAGTTCCATTGGAAAACAATAAAAATGATTCCATTAAACATGCGCAAAGAAAAATATGAAAAATATCTAATTGCAATCAACCGGCTTATCCAAAAAATTTTAAAACAGTGGTAACAGTTTTAAACGAGGAAATACTTTTTCCTGAGGACTGTGCAGTTCGCAATACATACATTTCGTTTTATTTTCCTTGGAGATTATACGATCTGTGCCACGCAAGGCACACAATTGAACAATATTTGACAACTGTGCTCTTTGACCAGTTTTTATATGCTGGTGTACTCTGAAACCAAGAGATTTATCCGCAAATACATTTTTTAGCATTAGCTTCTGCCGTTATATCTGGCCTTTCGTGTGAAAAGATCCACTATTATGAGAAAATATTTTTTGTTTGTTTGAAGGATGTACCCTAGATAAGGAAGATCAAATTATTTTATTAACGTTACTCTAATCAACAGTTTTCGAAATTATATTAATAAGGCGTCCAGTCGCCTTTGTTATCTATTATCGCCTGGCATCTTCGTGTGCAGCTTTCGCTCAATTTTTGCGCATATTCCAAGTTAAGATCACTCCAAATCCTTTTCAGCGCCAAAGTAAGCTGCTTTGTTGGATGTATTTTCCTCCCTTTAAGCTTTGTCTTCATAAACGACACACATTTTCGATGGGATTTGCATCTGGGCCCTGCGACTGCCAATCTAATGATGTTATGTCATTTTTTTCCATCCAGCTGCTATGAGATGACTTCGTTGTTTGAGATCATTATCCTCTTGTAGAATCCAACCGTGATTGTTAGGCCCATTAAATTGTTCAGCAGATTTCAATAAACCGTTTCTATAATACTAGATCATAAATTTGACGTTTAGGTTTCTCGTAAATATGATTAACCGTCCAAATTCCTTAGAAGAGAAGCATCCATAAATATGGATCTTTGCGGGATGCTTAACGGTCCGTAGAAATATTTGATCACCTTGATACCATTCTCTACCATCTTGAGAAGATATTAACTTTTCAGGATGAGACAAAGATTGGTTAATTTCAAAAATATGTTTTCAGTTTGGTTCTGGACTATAAGGTATCCAAGTAAATGTATTTTAGATCCGGAAAGAAGTATTTGCCTTAATTTAAAGTTGGAGTTCTCTGGTGATTGAGTGATTCTTTCCGTTTTCATTATCCTGCAATTGCTTTCATATCTGGAGGTCCAGCTAGACTCGTATGATTATCATAAACATTTGGCGATGGTATTCAGTTCGATTCAATGGAATCTTCTATTCTCCTTAAAAAATCTTTACATAAATAGAAGAAATCAAAAATAGAATATTCTACTATATTGGTATTCAATGAGTAGTGTGATTCTAACCTTCTATTTTTCATTATCGAAAGTTGAGATAGAAGTTTTTCTTCTATTTTTAGAATGTCAAAGTGAAAAACAATTGTTTTTGTTGCTAAATAAATTTAAATACAATTAAAATTAACTTTGAACCAAAAGTAAATATTAAATTCATAAAAAACTTCGTTTATTAAAATAAATATGGATAAACAGAATAGTTAGTATGTACTACATATATAAATAAACATATTAAAAATGAATTGGTTTTAAGATTACGGCAGTTTTTTATACCCGTTTTATTTTTTCAGAAAAAAAGACTATCCTACTGGAACAAAAAGAGATCTACATAATATGTAAGTTTCATGGAATGTAACGAAATATTCAGGATAAATAAAAATAGTGATGATACTGTCAAATACTTTAGGAATGAACTTACGAAACTTCTTAATGAAGTGAAGGGCCCGGTGAAATCAAAAACAGATTAGAAGAAGGTGTAGTGTTATAGCAAATTTTAAACGCACACATATTAGTAAAATATGTCTTTAAAGGTTTTTGATAATTGGCGCGATGTCACCAATTTTAAAGCTCAGTCATTAAAAGTGGAAGCAGCAAAAACTGGAGAAGGGCTCGGCAAAATAAAAGATTTAACCAAAATTGAAAATAGAGCGCTAAATTGCTGGGATAGAGTTGTAGTAGAGGGCCACACGGAGGTAATAGCAGTTGGGTTTCAAAATGAAACAGTCGAAGTGATGGATTGTGAGTTTATACTTGTAAGTGGCAATGCCACGTTTACTAAATTAATTGACCAAAACAGAAGAGTTGAAGACTCAAGAGTTGGCACTGGCCGGCTTACCGCAGCTGGTAATATATTGTAGTTAAATTTTAATTTTATTATTTTGATTTTTAACTGCTTATAATTTTAGATAGAGAATTCAAGGAATTCGCCGAAAAAGCAGAAGAACAGAAGTCCAAATCCCGCAGTGTATTAAATTTCACCCATAAGCGGTTCTTTAAAAGGGTATCTTTTGAAAATTATTGCTGATAGTGATAAGCAATAATTCCCATAATAACAAAACATTTACTTTTTTTATTAAGAGATATAAATAGTATGTACGTAGAAGAACTACTATAGAAGAATATTTTGTATGGGTCAAAGATACCCAAATAAAATAATTTCAAATATTTTAAGTTGTTTTTTTGAAATTTTATGAGACGGAGTTAATAATTTCTATTTGCCTCTTTTTATCATTCATAATTTAAATATATAGAACGAAATGTTTTGAAAATAAATGAAATATCTACAATTCTACGAATACAAATACTAGAAGCCACACCCCTTTCAATTTTTGTAATTTTCTATCATTAATGTCGAGTTCTTTCAGACTAAAAAAACTGATCTCGAGCAAAAAAAAAACTGAACTAAATCATTCTCTTCTATGGCAAATCCGTCTTTTTTGTTCAAGATCAGTTATTTTAGCCTGAAAGAATTCGACATTAGATTTTAGATTTTGCCTTTGTATAAGCAAAATCAAAATAAAAAACAAAATAATGAGTCGATTCAGTGTGTATTACGAAAAGGCTACTCCGTTGACGAATATCGTGAATTTTATTTTTTTTTAAAATAGAATGAAGTGTTTTTTAAAATAAATTAGAATGACTTTTTAATTATGATATCATATTTATGGGTATATGTCTTTTGGACAAAAAAAAAAACGTTTCGCAAATGAAAGTTTGATCAAATTACTTTTGGCAAAATAAACGTTTGGCAAACATTTCTTGGGCAAAGAAGTATGAATGGCAAATACGCTTATAACCAATTATTGTCCGGTAAAATATTCTTTAGCAAAAAGGGATGATTATCAAATATTATGTTTGACAAATTAATTGTTGGCAAATTATTCTTCAGGAATTATGAGGCATTTTAATCGCGCGATCATAATGCCTCATAATTCCTGAAGAATAATTTGCCAAAAAGTAATTACTCTAAAATTTAAACGAAAATTTAAATTCTGGAAATGAAGATTTAATAATCTACCTTTTCCAGGATTTTGTGTTGAAATATTCTGAAAAATAATTTTAAATAATTTCAAATTTTCAGATAATTTTAAATTTTCATTTTGAAACGAAAATATTTGTATTAATTCCGCAGCGCGGCTCTTAACTGGCCACATTCCAATAATCTATCTTTTGAGATTTAAGAATCACATTTTTATCGTCTTTGCCGAATTTCACCACAATCGGTTAAAAAATAGCCAAGTTACAGGCTAATTTTCCATATTCAAAAACTTCTTCTAAAAATCATTTTACAATCGCATTTCCGTCGTATTTGCCGATTTTCATCAAACTTGTTTTGAAAATAACCAAGTTCCATCAATATTTCATCTGAAAATCATTCAATAATCCCATTTCCGTGGTATATCTCAAATTTAATCATAATCAACTAAGAAATAGTAATGTTATAGGGTAATTGGCCATATTCAAAAAAATAGGGGTGGGCTTTGTCGTCTACAAGGCCGTACGTGTTTTGCGTGATAACGTTTATAAGATGTTGAGATTAACTATTTTAATTTAATATAAATTATTCGCCACAGTTTCTTTACTCACAAAAAATTGCTTCGAGAGTAGAGGCGTTCTCTCGCTACAGTACTCTTAAGCATTATAAATCGCTAATTTGTAGATTTGAATTTTAATTAAAATTTATGTGGAGATTAATTTTAGTTTACAATACTTATCTGCCTTGGATTCGTCAAATTGATACAATAGCATTTTTGATTAAACGTACATTTCTATTTGTTTTGTCATATGATATTTGTCAAATATGCAAATTTGCCAAAGATATTTTAACGGAACGTAATTTTAGAGATAGAATAATAGATATAGAATAATAGAATATTTAGAATAAGAAAATTTAACAATAAAACTAGTTTTCTGAAAACTTTGTCCGAATATGGGGAAAAAATAGTGGAGTTGTTAAGGTTTTGGACAATGAACAATGGCGAAATTTTTTTGAATTGTACAAAAGTATACCGGTTTTATGGCAATCAACTAATGAAAATTATAAAAACAAATACCTAAAGCGGAAGGCGTGGAATGAGTTATTGGCCCAATACCAGGAAATTGTACCCAATGCAACATTGGAAAATTTAAAAAATAAAATTAATAATATTAAAACGCAATATCGGCGCTAATTGCGGTCAGTGGACGAAAGTCTAAAGTCAGGATGTGTCCTCGACGAAATCTATGAACCATCGATTTGGTTTTAAAGGACGAAATGACGCCTTCAACAGCTATAACAAGTTTAGATGTCGATGCATATGATGAAGACGAACTGGATACTTCGGTAAATCTTTTGCAGGTTGTAGTTTGCAGTATTATAACTCTAAATTTAAATTTCATACTTTCTAATTGTAGGAACCATCAAAACGAAAATATTCGCGTTAAATAAAACAATCTCTCCAAAGAACGATCCGAATTTTTACAAAAAGCAGTGGAGTACTTAGAATCCACAAAATCTCAGGAAGAACCTGACGATGCGGAGATATATGCCAAGTCTTAGGCGTGTTCGTTCCGTAAATTATCTAATGTACGAAAAATTGAGGAAATTTAATTTTCGGACAATTGGGAAAATTGACTTTAAATTGTGTTTAATCTTCGCCCCAATCTCCAATTCGACAAGTACCATTCATTCACGTAGCTCTACACCCATTTCCGGAGCATCTTTTACAAGACCAACACCGGCCTCAATCTCAGGACAAAACATTTCGCATATTTTTCAATTGCCAAATGGTATGTTTGCTGTGCCAATGCCACTACAAACGTCCTCAACAGATGAAATTGAATATTCGAATATCGCAGACATTTGTAATAACCAAAATTATTAAATAAAACTAATAAAAAAACTGAATTACACACAAGAAACGTTTATTTTTATTTTAAATAATTATTCCCAAATTTGAGAAATGGCTTCACAAAAAACTCCTCCGTCAGAAATTTTGCCATTAGTGCCAACGTCTGCATACAAAAATTCACAGTTGGCGTTCGTTACTGCAAGTAGCACAACACTGAAAGTCTTTTTATAATTAAAATAATAAGAACCAGAAAGTTTTGGCTTTTTTATACGGATATGTTCGCCATCTAGAGCCCCTATGCAATGAGGGAAACCAGAAACATTCTCAAATAAAGTAGCCGTTTCTTTCCAACCTTCACTTAATATCGGCATCTAGTAAGATATTCATGAGAAAATTGTCAAGCTACCTAGTAATCAACCAAACGTTATTTTCTCACCTTTTCTAAATTTATTTAAGGCACTTATTATCGCCTCTCACGTTTCGATGACAATTTTCCCAATAGATTAAGCCGAAACTGCTGTGGAAAATTTGAAGTCCTCAAAGGAATTACCCGTTGCCAAAAAACGCAACGTAATTTCTAACCGAGCTTCGGGCGAAATCGCATCTCGCATTATTGTGTCTTGCTCTTGAATTTTTAGTTTTATGTGTGACAATAAATGATTAAATGTGTGTTCATCCATTCGCATAAAGTTCCTGTAGTCTTCAGGTTCTGTTTCTTTTAATTTTTGAAGTGAAACTTCTTTAGTACCGGAGTGATTTTTAAAATCGATGAAACAAAACAAAAATTGTAAGCAAAAAATGAAGAAGCGATATGAAACGAAAAAAGCGACAGTATTTCTTTTATTTTTGAAGTGACATTTTTCTAGGCATGGTATGGTTAGAAAAAAACAAAAGAATATTGAAACGAAATTGAATGAATTTGCAAGCAATACAAAAACAGCATCTACGAACAGTCGAATCAATGCCTCCTAGATTTATAGTATATTGAGGTGATTGCAATTTACAAGTATATTATATAAAACAAGCATAAAAATTGTGTTTGTAAATAATTTGCTTGTACACAAATATCTCATACTTAATATATGCAATTTCGAAAAGAGCACATGTCAGAAAAAATAAATTTTTCAGGAATTAAAGAAAACTGTCTATTTTCTAAAGTAGCATATAAATTTATACAATTTGTTTTAAGGTTAAGTGTAGGGTCAAAAATTAATTGAAAATTTAGGTAGATGGCCATTAAAAGGGGCGTGCCCTGTTATAAACCAGGTAAGGGATCTTAGGGATTGGCGGTCCATCCTCGGTGCCTCTCCCAGACGTACAATATTATAACTGAGTAATTTCTTGGCCTGTCTCAACCCACTGGAGGACTCCCAGAGTAATTTTCTATAGTTCTGCTCCCAGTCCCTTATACCATCTGCCAAATGGGTTTTTGAAAAAGCGATACTAGGACTGGGCCCAGGAAATCTCGGCTTGCTCCCATTTTTGCACAACAGTCTGCTGCCTCATTTCCCTTAATGGTGGAGTGACCAGGAGACCACAAAAGGGTGACTTTGTTTGCTTTACCCAGTTCCAATAAATTGCAGTAGCAGCTCCAGACCAATTTCGAGTTGAACACTGAAACTCCTAAGGCTAGCAGAGCTGCCTGCCGTCCGAGATGATATAGATCTTGGTCTTCTTATATTTCTTGTTGAGACATTGAAGCACACATACTTCAATAGCAAGGGCCTTCCTGAAAAACTGTGGGGTGCTACGCAGTAGTAGGCATAGTTCTAGGTCGGGCCCGACTATCCCTGGACCGGTACCCCCGTCTGTCTTTGAACCATCCGTATACCATACAGAAGCATGGCGGGGGAGGGAGGAGATAATATTCTCTACCAGTGCCCCATCCGGCAACCTGATGGTAAAATTCATTCGACAGTCGATTGTCTTTACCATCAAATATGATAGTTGGATCAATTCCTCCTTGAGATTTAATTTATATAGGATACTGTTGTGTCCTTGCCTTATGGTTTTAATTTTTGCAGTAATTTTTAGGCTCAGGCCTCTTGAACCGGATACTTTTTTAATGTGTAGGTGCAGTGGTGAAAGCCCCTGTATTTTCTCAAGGGCAGCTGTTGAACAAGTCCTCATTGCCCCAGTTGCACCCACACAAATTAACCTCTGGATCTTGTCCAGTATTCTCCTTGCACCAGTCTGCTGCGTCTTTGGCCACCACACAAACGCCGCGTAAGAGACCGTAGGTTTTATGACGGCCCGGTAGAGCCAAACCAACATTTGTGGGCCCCACGTTTTGCCAATCATTCTTTGGCAGGTGAAGTAGGCCTTATTGGCCTTGTTCGTGATGATTTAAGTGGGGATTCCATGTCAATTTCTGATCAAGTATGACACCCAGATATTTAACCTCCTTCGACAGTTGGAGAGTTACCCCCTCCCCCCCCCCCTCCCCAGGGCTATCGGCGGGAGGACAGTTTTCCTCCGGTTAGTAAAGAGAATGCACCTAACCATCAAGACTAGGTCATCCGCATAGGTAATGTTTGAGAAGTCTAGATTTCTCAGTCTGGCAAGTAATTGATCCATCACAATCAGCCATAATAAGGGAGAGAAGACACCTCCCTGGAGACAGCCCCTGGTAGCCGCTATGGTGATGGTTTTGTCTCCAAAATAGGCCGCAATCCTCCTGTTTTTCAGCATGTTTATTATCCACCTTACGATGGAGGGGTCTATGCCCCTTATTAGTGATTGTTCCTGAATTACCTCGAAACTTGTATTATCAAAAGCTCCCTGGATATCAATGAAGGAGCATAGTAATAATTCTTTATTCCGGAGCGTATCTTCGATTTCCAATGTCAGTTCATGTAGAGCTGTTTCTGTTGATTTCCCTGCTTGGTAGGCGTGCTGCCTAGAGTCCAGAGGATGACTTTGGAGGGTGTTGGATCTAATACAAAGTCCCAGAATTTTCTCCATGGTTTTCAGTAGAAATGATGTGAGGCTAATAGGCCTATAAGACCTAATCTCCTCTGAGTACCTTTTTCCCGCTTTTGGGATAAAAACCACCCGAACTTCTCTCCCGCGTTTTGGAACATATTCCAAGCTGTAACTGGCTCTGAAGAGTATATTAAGATAAGGCAGCAAAGTCTGCAGGATTTGTTGTTGAAAGGCGGGATATATGCAGTCCTCTCCCGGTGATTTGAAAGGTCCAAAAGATTTGACTGCCCAGCTTATCCGTTCCGGCGTAAAAAACTGCCTCAAGAACTTCTGAGCCCCCTTTGGAACCAGATACGGATATACACTACTTGCGTTGGATTCCACCTGATCGCTCAGTATAATACATTCTGGGTAGTGACCTTTCAGTAGACATCTAAGAGTCTCCTTCCTGGTTGTGGTTGTTTCTCCACTTAGTTTCCTTACAGACCCCAAGGGATTCCTGTGCTCCAAGAAGAGTGCCTTCTGTAGTCGACACGGCGCCGTAGGTAATTTGTCTATTTCCTTACAGAAGCCTCTCCAGCTTAATCTTTTGCTCTGCCTGAGGGCTATGTTATATTGGGTAAGGGAATATTGATAGGTAGCCCAATCGTTCGTCCTCTTAGCCCTATTAAAAAGTTTACGGACATTTCGTCTCATGTTTTCCAAGTTTTGGTTCCACCAAGGAACATCCCTTGTACGTCTGATACGCACCAGTGGTGAGCTTGAGTGGTGGGCATTAAATATTGCCTCTGTAACTTCATTTGCTACTCTGTTGAGGTCTTCGACAGAGTTTACCGAGGTTTGTAGACAGCCTAATAATACGTTATCCAAAAGTATATCGTTATAGACTGGCCAGTTTGTGCGTTTGGGTATCCTTAACATCAACTCTTTGCTCGAAGGGATATTGATATAAAACCTGACGTACATATGATCTGAGAGGGATATGCTTCTTTGGACACATGCCACCTCTCTCCTAACTGCATTCACAAAGGTCGCATCACTCCCGTTATTATTTACTTAAGTTGTTACTAAGACAGAATTCAAAAAGTTTTTTTTTTTTTCGCTGGTGCTACATCCCATAGAGGGACTTAGACGCTTCATAGTGAAGTTTCCTAATCATTTTTACAACGGATAATGAGTGATTAGTTCATTGATCCTTACATTAACCAGCCGTGATTTTTTCATCACCCGCTGGGAATCGAACCCGGGCCCTCCGGAGCTTAAAGCAAGCATGCTAACAACTGTGCCACCGGGGCGGCAGGAATGGTTCTTATGTGCAATGTAAATTCAACACTCCCTCATCCTCCGCAGCCGCCAGATCTCAACCCTCATAATTCAAAAAGTTGCTCACCTCTTAAATTGGTGTTGCTGATTCCCCAGACAATGTGGTGTGCGACTCTAATCGCAACCAATGATGAATTTTTGGTAATGAATCATGCAATAATTCACGAAGCTCTGTATCAGTTCTGAAGGGGGATCATTCTCATCCCCTGGAAAATATGCAGAAGCGATGTTAATCGGGTGATTCCTGCCTCCTTTGGGTAAGGGCATTTCTATTGAAACAGCCGTGATGTCCCTAGAAATAAATTGATTAATAGAGAAGATATTGTGAAATGAGCGACAGAGAATTACTGTCCTCGGCCTATCAGCAGCCGTGTCGTAGACTAGCTTGCTAAAGCTGCCCTCGACGTACTGATCAGATTCAGCTCTGACGCTCTCCTTCTGGCTGCATCCACCGCCCCCTCCTTCTTTGGGCGGAAATGTACAGAGCCAAACATCCAATTGACTCTGTAGTTCGAGCCCTTGAGTATCTCCGCCGTTTTATGTGAAACGGACACCGTAATTTAAAGGAGGTCGCCTTCTCGCTCCTTCCTCGAAATAATTCTCCAATCTGCGACTCTTAGGTCCTTATTCTGGATCGCCAGCCGACGCAGTATCTTTTCATTTCTCTCCTTACCACCTCGTGGCAGGTAGACAAACATAATTTTTGGGCGAGGCAACTCCTCCTCCCCAACTTCCTTCAGGGATACCCCGTCCCATGGTTTAAGTGAGGGCACTGTGACCCTAAGCCACTCTGCCGTGTCTTCATCGGCACAGTTGACCGTGAGTAAACCGTTTCTGGTGCGACATCCCAGGAAGTTTGGGCTAACACCATCTAACGGCAGCTAACCATCTAACGGTGTCCATTATCGCATCCTGTATCGTCAGAATCTGGGCAATGCCCAGTTTGATATCGGGGAAGCCTTGGTCGATAATATCCAGCCTGATGGCCTTCACCGCATTACTATAAGTAGTGGCAGTGTCGGCCCTGTTCTCGGGGCAACTCTCCTTATTATCGCCCTCTGTGACATCTTTTGGGGCGGCTTCCAGTGCCTTGGGTGAAGGACTGGAAACTTTCCCTTTCTTTGCTGCAATCCCTTGTGGGATAGAGTCGTCATCCGACCTGCTTCTTTTAATTGCTGGGACAATACTGGCCCTGATCTTTCCTTGCATTGCTGCAAGGCAGCGTCGCGGGGCACCCCTGACCGAATTATATGGGACAGACCTCTCCTCGCGGCCCCACCAAAGCGTGTTCTCCTCTTTACTGTCTCTTCGAGCTCCAATTCCTCAAGGTCATTGTTAATTTCGGCCGTTGTCGACGTGGATAGGGTACCCATTCCAGGCAATAGAATGCCATGTATATGAGAACCCTTCACTACGCCCGTGCTGGAGTTTTCTGGGTTTTGATCTCAGAAGCAGGGCCCGACTGGTACTTGGCATCTTCTGAGATTGGAACGTTTGAAGGAGCACCACCCTTATTATTTTTTTTGTTTAATGAATCCATAAAGTTTTGATTTGTTTGACGAATGAAAAATCCACCACGGCAGTGCCTCTTACCGTGGTAAGGCTGATTGAAACCGGAGGTCGCCAGGTATCTGGAGTTCCGAGCTAGCGACCAACTAACCCATGATCATTCATCCTTCGGCGCACGTGTCTCACCTTAGATTTGGGTATTTTTTTCAAGGTTTATGCCATTCTTTTTCTTACCTTAGTTTCTTTATAGTTTTTTCCAAAACAGTAATCGGAAATTTTATGCGCTTTGTGCACCAAATATTTGTTAATCAGGACAGTTATGTTTTCTATACACCTGGGCACACTAGGTTGTGTTAGACCCAGTACATGATTGCTACCAATGGAAGGCTGATAGCTCCCTTGTCCATAAAAATGCAAAGTAGCCAGCACCTAAAATATACTACTTACATAAGACAGCTGCATTTATTTTAAAATAATTAAACAAACTTGAATTTTGAATGGTATTGAGTTGAAACGTGATTTTGCTGCTATCTCAGATATCAATTTCCCAGCATTCCCGTTTTGCAATTGAAAAAATTTGGGGAATGCACTATCAGGAAGCTCGAAGGGATTCCCGTTCACTCTTATGTCCTTCAATCTCATTTCTAGTTTTCAACTAAAAGATTTATTTAATTAATAATTTCCCTTAAATAATTAATACATTTGCTTGCGGAGCTAGTCGGTTTTGGTGGTTTTTTCCCTTCGCATCAAATAATACAAATAGTACAATAAATAAATCCAACAAAAATTACATATTTCTTATGTCGTAAAAGTCACAAATTTGTGTCTTCTATTTTTACTAAAAATCTTCTAAACGAAAAAATCGGAAAAATATTTTTTTTTGAAGTTGAATAGCATTTCTTCTATTTTTTCCTTCTGTTTTGAATAATATAATTCTCATACAAAATTATAGAAGAATAGAAGATATTGAGAATAGAAGATTTACATTGAATCGAACTGATTGTTTTTTCCTGTCCTTTATAATCACAATACTAGAAAAAAAATAAAGCCAAATTATGTTTCTTTAATTAGACAACATGACATCAAATTTTAATTTAACTTTAAATGCTTGCAGTTTTGAAACACAAAATAAATCAAATAAAAAATGTTTAAAAAAAACGAAAACTTCAAAAATTTAAACTTTTACTCAATTTGTTTTTTTAACTCAAATCAAAATATTAATTTGTTCCTAATGTACCTTGAACGAATCCAATTAAAATCAAAATCAACAAATTAATCTTTCTAAATAGCTTTATGAACATGTTCGTATATGTTAGGATACAATTTTGAATTATCATTATAGATTAATTCCAAGACAAATAAACATAAACTTATCTCCAGTTCAACATTTCAATCAAACTAGAGCTAAATTAATACTGAACAAAAAAAACTAATTTAAAATGACCAACAAAAATGATTGTTACTTAATTAATTTGTTTGCTGTATGTACATATGTAAGTACGTATCTAACTCCGGAGCTAACCAGACAATAATACTAATATAAATAAAAAATAATTATTCATTATTTTTTGGTTTTAGTAAATTGGTTATTGGTGGTTGGTTGGATGAGAAGAAAACTAATAGATTTGTTAAAAAAAAATTTAATAATTGATTTTAAAACATTTTTTTTTTTGTTGTGTATTTGGAGTTGGAATAGAAATCGTGTTAGAAACCCACATATTAGCTATTTAAATAATAAAAGCAAACAAAAAAATTAATACAAAACGTGATTTTGGTGAGAGGATATTAATTATAAATATGTACAGTATATGTGGCAAAAATTGGAAACCCCATACACATTTCTAAAGATTTTTTATTTTGATTTTGGTTAAAGCAACAAAAAACAAATTTCTAATTGTATTTTTACATTGCTCTTGATTTACTAATTATTTTTTAGTAGCGTTTTCTGTGGAAGGAATTAATGACATAAGTTATTTGGTTTAGAAGTAATTAATTTTAATTTACAAGTGAAAACATTTAAATACATACATTGAATTGTACATTTTAATCTACATTCGTGAACGGTGACGTGAGATTAGAAAAGAATAAACCCATTTACTTCAAGATTCCCATATTGAGCTAGTTTATGCTTGAGGTGTTAACAACCTTAAAGGGAAAAAATTGTGAAATGTATGCGGTTTGCAATAATAGTAGGGAAAAGTATGGTTGTTCAAGAGTTTAGAATCGTCGTCTTCAGCATCTGGCCCGTAATTTTAAACGAGGATAGAGATAAATCGGCGAATTTATCCTCTCTTTCGTATTTGTAAACGATGATAAATCCACTGATTGAAACCTACATTAAAAAAATCGGGGTAGGCTGTGTCGACGGCCGTCGGTATTTTCCATGATAACGTTTAAGCACAGATAAGAATAGACAGATGTACATCTTGTATGGGCCAAATTTACATTAGAAATTTCAATACAATAATTCCAATCCAATCCTTTTAGAGCAGGACGTACATTTCTGTCTCTTTTTATCTTTTTCTACGTATGGCTATTTTGATTATATCAAAGCAAACATGGCATGGCTATTTTGATTATATCAAAGCAAACATAAACCAACTTCAAACAAAATTGTATTTTACAATATATACGTCCTGCTCTAAAAGGATTAGATTAGAATTTGGTATTGAAATTTCTAATGTAAATTTGGACCATACAAGATCTACATACATCTGTCTATTCTTATCTGTGGTTTAAGTATAAGCCGTACGAGAAATGCAGGGTCTCAGCGGTGATGTGCCTGATGAATGTGAGATCCAGACAAGTGCCTCCCAAAGTCGTCGAGGCTAGTGTGCTGGAGACGCAGTCTGGGTCCAAGGTGTCCTCGATGAAGCGCATGAGCTATATCGGAGTCCACACTGATGGCGGTACGTACTGGCTCCGGCAGAATGCCTCATCTGCTCCTATTAGATAATGCATTCTCCCATTACAGTGTTCTCAAGCTTTGTTAATCACCATTTTGTGGATTTTAATTTTAATTAAAATTTATATGGAGATTAATTATTTTAATTAACAACAAGTTATCTACCACCGTTTCTTTACGTACAAATTGACACCAGAATCACTCCGGTCAGATAAGGGATTCTCATGGTTGATTGTAAATCGCTACTTTGTACTATGTAATTTCCATTAAAATTCATGTATATATTAATTATTTTAATTTAAAATAAATTATCTGCCACAATATAAGCACAAATTAATACTCGAATTGCTCCGATCTGATGAGGCATTCTCTCGCTATAGTGCCCTTAATATCTGTAAATCGCTATTTTGTAGTTTGAATTTTTAATTAAAATGTATGTGGTGATTAATTAATTTAATTTAAAATAAATTAACCACTACTGGTTTTTACGCAAAAATTGACACCATCTGATCTCCGATCGGATGTTACATTCTCTCGCTACACTGGTTCAAGCATTTAAATAGGTCGAAATCAGAGGTTCGCGGCGCGGTTTCCTTTGCCACCTGATGACGTCATTGCGATAATATTATGCGTGACACATAAAGCCGAAGGATCAATCTAAGTAATCATATCTATAAATTAAAGGTAATGCTTATAGTTGATAAGTAATTGCCCCCGACCAATGCCTAAAATTCGGGTTAGTTTTCTGAACATGCGGTATAAAACGTTATCACGTCAAAATGTATCCACAGATTTAGATCTCGATATCGATGGCTAAAACAGTGGATACGGCTATAAAATGTCATTTTTAGGATATGCCAAAATACATAATACATATATTATACGAAATATACATAGTGAATTACAAATTTAAATTATTTAAATTAATAATTCATAATTTAAATTAAAAATGGAAAATAATGAATCTTCGTCTTCGTCATCAGAGTCAGATTATGAAATAACCCTTTATTCTCGATCCAAACATCCTAAAGTGTTTCACGATAGGATAGACACAGAATTTTACAACGAGGAAGAGTTTTGGCGCCGATTCCGATTTTCTAAAGAAGGGGTTCATTATTTGGCCAGTATTCTCCAAGAGGATCTGGAACCGTTGGACTTTCGTGGGTATCCTCTCACCACAATTCAACACATTTTGTTATGTTTCAAATCAGGAATACCTCGCTGTATTGGGTGCATTGATGGTACTCATATACCAATCAAATCTCCAGGTGGAGACGATGCAGAATTGTATCGTAATCGCAAAGGATATTTTTCGATTATTACACAAGCAATATGTCAATGTGATGCTGATGGTAAATTTCTCGATGTTGTTGCAAGGTAATTAAATTAAAATTTTAGGTGGTTTGGATCTTTACATGACCAGACAATATTTAATTTTTCGTGATTTTTTCGATTTTTTAAATTGAGCCTTTACGATTTGAGCAAAACGAATTCAGTATTATGCTGTTGATTGGTGATTCTGGATATGGATGCAAACCTTATTTAATAACGCCTTACAGAAACCCTTGAAATGCAAGTCAAGAAAGGTATAACCATGACCTATCTTCAACTAGGTCTGTAATAGAAAGAACTTTCTGGCAGTGGAAGAGACGGTTTCCGGTCCTAGCCATAAGTAGAAAATTACTATTTATTATCTTCATAATTTGTGTTTAATTAAACAATTTTTTTCTTTAGAATCACAATTGTACCTACAAAATACTTTAACAATTATTGTGACAACTGCAGTTCTCCATAACATTGCTATTATTTTGAAAGAGGAAAATGCTCCCGTCGATAAAGACCTGAATTTAATGATTCCACCGCCCAAAATCAAATTCCAAATAGTTTCGAAGCTCAGCCTAATTTTGATGTTAAAGATGAAATTTGTCGAAATTTAGCAGAATAAATTGAAAAATACCAACCCCAAAATCAAAAATTACAAGGAGAAATGTTGATATAAAAAATTTATTCGTTTATTCATTAATTTTATGTATCAGATATTTTATTTCACACATTTCATCACATTATTTAAAAAAAGAATCAAAAAATAAATTTATAATAGGAATATTTACAATATATACATAATTACAGCTTTTCAATTTTTTTCTTGTAAAATTCCATTTTAATGGCGTTAAGCTTTGTTCGGGACTGAAGCGCTTCTATTTGAGCATCCTTTAACTTCTTTGCTCCGTCGGACTCTGTTTTTTCTCGTGGCATATGTCGGTTTCGCGTTGATTGGTATTTATCGCGAACACTGCAATGCGTATCAGGTGTGGATGGGATAGAAGTTGGCTGAGTCGCTATCAATTCTTTTTGAACAGATGATTCACTGCTTCTATAAACCTCTTCTTTACTGTTAAGAAATTCGTAGTTGATGAATTCTTCCTATAAATATATGATAAGGATAGTTAAATTTTAAAATTTAGTTTATAAATATATAACATATAGGATATAGCTATAATACCGTATCATCAAAAAGATCACAATTTGGGGTAATACTCTTTCCCACAATGCTCAAAATTGGGTTTTAATCAACCGTTTTTTAGCAAAGATCACCTTCGGTTTTAAACCTTTCCATATGATCGCAACTTTTAGTTGCTGTGTACTTTTTTCAGCACCAACTCGCCGCGAATTATATAATGTACGTACTACCTCCCAAGTTTCCAATTTTTTCTTATTAGATATTGAATCGGTCATTTTACATTCAATTGTATATTTTTGATTTTCCACTAATTCCACTAAAAGAAGTCTTTCCTTTTCATTTATACTTTTCGACCTGTAATATAATAACATTTAAACAATGTCTGAGCAATGTTACATACAACTTACGTGTATTGCTCGCTTTCCTTTTTAGTTTTTTTCTTGCATAGGAATGCCACAAATCACAATTCACGATATTATTTTGAAAAAAAAAAAATAGAAAACAAAAATTATTGAAAGGAAAACCAAACAAAAAAATTGACAAATATCCCAGCAGGCAGATTTTAATTCGAAAGTCGATATCGAAAATCAGCGATTTTAGCTTCGTTCAAAATTACGACATAAAAAATCCGCGAATTTATCCACGTTTAAAATTACCAAAAGTGACCTAGGCTAAATCGGTGGATTTTCGAAAACTATGGACTAATTCGTCGATTTATCCTTGTTTAAAAATACGGCCCCTATAGCTCAGTGAGTGTTGAATTGTAAAGACTATCCAAGATATGCCAGGTTGCTTCCTGTACGGGTGTTCTGAGGATCAAGGAGACTCAATGAAACAACGCCTCAACTTACAAGATATTGATTGATTATACCAAACGAACACGATATGAACAAGACGTTAAATAGGGTAGTTTTGGAATAAATGTCAAAACATGAAATACCTAGCTTTTGTTAATACTGCTAATATGATATTCAGAATTAGCATTTTGCGTATTTAAATATACATACCTACATATTTAAATTTAATAGTACTTGTTTTATAGGAAGCAATTATTTAAAGAAGAGGGAGTCATAGAATGGAAAGGAAAAATTAATTATAATTGAACAAATAATTTTGGTTAGACTAGAAATTCTGAAGTTATACCGTAGAATTAAGACCCAATCTACTTTTTTCCAAAATTCAGCTCTTATATTCTATGTTTAATGTAGATTAGAACTGCGTTGTGCTACTAAATTTCGATTACTTAAGCGTGTGTAACCGGGTCGATTCCTTTCCTACTGATAAATTTTTTCTATTGTACCTAACATGTAGTCGAGGTGTACGATAGGACCAACTTCCTTCGGGAGGCTTGCAGAAACAGAAGAAAAAACCTGTAAGGTTTCAATCTTGAATATTTCTTGAAGTTTGGTAAAGTATGCACCTGCCAATTTGGTAAATAAATTGGAAGAGCTCTCATAATTAAGCATAACTATCTCAGAAATATTAGACGCTATCTGAAAATTGTCAAACTCAGGCAACCATGGCTATAGTTTTCCAAAACGGACGAGCGATTCAACCGTTCCTCATGTCATATGGTGAACCAACTATTTAGAAAAACGGCATTAAATTAAGTACGGTCAAGCCAGTTCCTTTTCTGATAAAAAAAATATGTTCCGGCTCGACAGACATAATTGAGCCAAAAGGTACAGTAAAGGGGTTGCGGAAAAGACAACCTTATGTAATTCTCTTTCTTACTTGAAGCGTTGCTTTGGATATATGCCGACTCCAACGTTTGCTTTTACATATCACTATGTGTTTTATTGCATGGAACTCATCTATAATTCTGGATACTGACGAATTCAAGTATTAAAGAGAATAGGAACACACGATTTTCGTATTTTTCTTCGCGATTAAATAATTCCACATCAAAATCGGTCCCATTTTCACCGATTTCTGCTATTACAGAAACCAGAACGCTTAGAACATTTTCAAAAGTGAGTTTTACCCTGTGCTCCTTGAGATGATCCAACCAATTGAACACATAATCAAAGAAACTGTCTTGTTACAATGCTTAAAGAAATTATTGTGGTGGTGATATTCTTTCCGATTGACTTGGAGTATATTATAAGATGGTACTAAATGTTGTGATGTAGCTGAATTTGGTAAAACTACAATTTCATTTAAACGATACAATTTTGAGCTGCATTTGCTACAAATTATTTCATTTGTTGTTACATGAGGCAACGCCTCTAATTATAGCTAATATTATTGTTCATGGTTAATGCGCTAATTGAGAACTTAATACCATTTACAATTAAATAAAAATAAAATTTTAACTTAATTTTAATTATATACTAATTATTCTAAAAAATCATAAAATTAATAATTGGCCATTTAAACAAATTTGCATAATTGTTCAAACATACCGTTATTTTTTAATTATACTAAATCATTTTATTACTTAATAAAAATTAAAGGAGTATTTCATTAATTAGTGTTATAAAATAAAATATTTATTTTAAAAATTTCATTCAAATACCTTACAAGCTTTAATAAAGCATATGAACCGTTATTTTTGAAAGTGGTATAAGTCCATTTTTCAAAAAATTAAATAATGTGATCGTTTGTGTCACCCAAAAAGTTTGATCTGAATAAAAAAAATGGCGCCAGATCATACTGCTAAGTTAGCCGAAAGTTGGCAGCCGAAATTGAAAAGTCGATAATGCAGATTGTATTAATCCAACCGAAAGTAAAAACCGGTAATGCAGCTTACGTTATCCCAGCCGAACGTAAAAAAATGGGTAATGCAGATTGCGTTATCCCAGCCGAAAATAAAAAATGAAGTCGATCTCAATCGGTAGTGTTTAGCCTAAAAACTACTAAGGAATGTAAGGATGCACGATTATCAGCTTTGTTGATATTCTTATATGGCAAAACCTGGCAGCAGTTCCTCGTGGAAAATAGTGGGAAACTCGAGAAACCCAAAAAAATATATTAATTGGAATAAAAACAGCCTCTAGAGTGTTATGTCTGGAGATGTATTTTATCGATGTAACTTATTAATAGCTATCGCAGGAAAAATATTCAGTTCAAGTGGCCCGTGGAAAATCTCGGAAAATTTGAAAAATGTTCCAGCCGAAAGTAAAAAAATAATGTCAGTTTAACTACGAAATTATCGGGAATCTTGAACTGCATTACTTTCCTGCGAGAGCTATTGACAAGTCACATTAATAAAATACATCTCCAGACATAACATTCTAGAGGCTGATTTTATATAAATTTTCTAATGATTTTTGGAAAATCGAATTTTCCGAAATTTCTCATGGGAAACTTGAACTGATCTTTTCTTCCTGCGATGGCTATTGACAAATCCAATAAAATCGATTCAACTTCAAATATAGATTTTCTCTAGATTTTCCAATGTTTTCCGCGATTAGGTTAAACAAAGTTTTCCAAGTAAGACTATTTACAAAATTGTTTATTACAAGCCATGTATTCTATTTATTTTCGGCTGATAACCACAATTTTATTTATTTTCGGCTGGAATGTTATTAATGTAATCTGCATTATCGACTTTTTACTTTCGGCTGGAAACTTTCGGCTAACTTTAACAAGGTCGCCAGATCAAGTTTTTCTGTTTTATTGACACAAAAAAATCATAGATTGTTTTATCTAGATCAAATTTCAGAAATCACATTTTTTTTAAAGATTTACTCCCACTTTTCGAGTGTTAATAATAATCGCCATTTTTGTCAATATAAATCAAAACAACATACATAATTTGTATGTTTGCCAGCACAAGACAAAACGCATCATATTTCCATGTGTTTAAAACCATCAAATCCAGATTTTTTGAAAAATTGTGAGCAGAACTTGACAGTAACCCTACAACTCATGACTTATTTTTTAAACGCATGACTGGGGTTGACGCACCCCACGCTCTATTATTTATAAAAAGCCCATGTTTTTTAGAAAAAATTGAACTTTTCAACCGTTCAGCCGATCTTAAAATGTCAAACGGTGTTTTTAAGGCGAGACATCTGACTATTAAAAAAAATTACTTTCACTTTATTCATTAAAAAAGAATATTTATTGTAAATGTCTTACATATTATATTAATATAATTATATTAATTTAATATATGTAATGTATGTATGTGTATTTAATTTGGAAACATGAAAAAAACATGGTCAAACTAGTTACTCGTATTATTACGAAATTTAACAAATTCCAATATAAATGTTTAAGCACTCCGCTTATAACAAATTTTGTTTGTTATATCTGAAGTTGTGTTTATAACAAACAGATGCCTATATCAAATTATTGCGAAGTTCACTGTATTTGACTATTATTATCCTCAGATTATTTCAATATAAAACATAAAATTAACTCACCCCAGATACAATTTCGTAACACACTGCGTGACAGCCAGCGATCACTGAAGCTGCAACCGACCTGAAACCACTCATAGAACTTCGAACTATGGTTCAGATTAGGAATCGATAATATTGCTCGCTAGCTCAGAAGCATAGTTCAAAGTTGGCGTGGGGTGGGTTTGACCCCAGTCTTGAGTTTAAGGGTTAATACTAAAGATAGAATTTCTATAAACCAATAAAAAATTAGTGTTTAGATTATTCCATTACTCTAACTTCAATCAACGTATTTTAATTATTTAGGCATTATTGCGCTGTCCCTGCTAAATGGCAGGTAGATTGTTTTTTTCTTCAAAAAATTGGATCATTAATACTCGTGGGTCATGGGCATCCGTTTTAACTTTAACTCATCTACATAGCGCAGATCATTGACTTTTTTATCAGTTAATCCCCATTGGATGCCGTTAGGGGACGTAATATCTAATTTTACAATCACACTATCCAGCACGATCAGAAACAGCATTGGCAAGGGTACGCATCCTTGCCTTACTTCACGAGGGTTATAGTATGTTCCATTTTGTTTGCTTTTATATTGAACTCTGTTTCCAGCATCAGGATACATTTCTTGTATAAGTTCGATTAATTTCTTTGGGATGCCCATTTCACAAAGTGTCTGCCATATTGCGTTTCTATCTATCGTGTCAAATGCGCGTTCGAAATCGACGAAGGGCAGGTACAGTGGTGAATTTCATTCATTGGATTGCTCAGTGATGATAGGGATTGTGTTGATGTGATCAGTGGAACTTCTTCCTGGTCTAAAACTAACTAGCTCGTTTCTTAATTTTGCATTGATCATAGGTGAGATTATATCAAGGATGATCATTGCGAGTATTTTTATTGTTCTTGCATTCTTTTAGGTCACCTTTCTTGGGGATTGTAACTGTCAAGCCTTCCTTCCATATTTGTGGTATTTCGCCAGAGTTCCACATGTCTTGGATTATTGATGTTAATGAGTTTGTAGCTGTAGATGAGCCTCCTTTGAATATTTCGGCGGTTATATTATCTGTTCTTATTGTTTTTTAGTTTCTCAATGACAGTTTTAACATCCCGTTTCGTTGGAATTTGGGTGTTGCTAGTTTCGTTATTGTGATCAATTGATGATGAGCGATTTCTGGTACTGTTGGTGGCGTCCTCCGAAATATTCTTTCCATTTCCTTGACTGTGCTTCATCCGTTGTTAAGACTTGACCATTTGCATCCTTTATAGGTGGTATATTTGTAATTTTTCCCGTGACTTTTCCTATACACTGGTGTAGTGCTAGCATATTTTGGGTTGTTGCTGCCTCTTCAGCAGCTCTGAGAATGCTCTGTGTAAATTTTCTTCGATCTTTTTTACTTCACGTGCTGTTTCTTCATATCTACGTTTCGCCTCTGACAGACTTGATGCAGGCTTTTTCAGTTTGATTCCATTTTTGTTGTATACTGGTGGAATGGTCGAAGATGTTTCTTGTTTCAGGATATTTCAATCTGTTTCTGTTAAATTTCCTCTTATTTATAGTTGCATGTTTTTTACAGCGGCTTGGCTGCATTTGAAATTGTGCCATTACTAGTTGGTGATCACTGTATATGTCTGCGCCCCTCATTGCTCTGAAATCTTGTAGAGATGTGACGAATTTCTTATTCGCCATTACGTGATCAATCTGATTTTTTGTTCTGCGGTCCGGTGATGTCCAAAGTTTGTTTATCATTGGCTAAATCTATATGTTCTTCCAAAAATTGGAGCAAGTTAAATATAGTTTTGGTCATTATCGTCAATCGAACGTTTTTTCTTCTTTCACTTTTCTTCTCTCTTTTTTTTCTTTTTTTTTCTGTAACTTTATAAAGTACAAATTTAAAATTATGCATCAAATGGAAAGCTATGTGCGCCAATTGCACCACCCCCCCTCCCCCCCCCCCCCTGAGATATCATCTGAAAGAAAAAACTGATTCACAGCAAGCATATCAGATTAAATTTTTGGAAAATAATATCCCTGGTCGTCCGGCATCTGCTTTGGTATTGAGTGATACCAGAAAAGAAAATCTAGGCGAATTGGACTAATTGCGGGGCGGAAATTAAGGACCAGACAAATTTGCTGTTGTAATTAAAGAAATCATTTGTTTTGGCACGCTGTGTTGTGAATGAGCTGTAGCTCAAAATGTAGTGTGCCAAAATCTTAGTATAACGTTATGTACATAAATACAATAAATAAATAAATAAAAAAAAGAAATATTCGGCCGCTCTTTGTAGTGTCCAATTAAATTAATTTATACACCTAAATTTATTGTTTAATATTATATTAAAATAAATTTTTAAACTATCTGATTAGTTAGTTTAACGTCACTTTGTTTCGACTAATTTAAATATAAAAAAAATCGACATTAAACAGCATCAAATATAAATTATTTTAACCGTGATAAAGATTTCTCATGGACAAAATGTGTATGATCAAATATTTAGTTTTTTCAATAAATTTGACATTTCTTTATCATAATATATGTACATATATCACCAATTCGGAATCGCAATTTATATTTTATCGATGCGTACTAATATTTTGTCATTTATCATTTTGATCAACAAAGAAATGCAGCCCAGCATCCCTATCAGTTTTTAAATATTTTAAACAATGAATCATGTCAGAAGATTGCCACCCTACCGGCCTTAAAATATTATTCATGTGGAAAGCACAGATGGAAACAGAGTAAACGGAACAAAAGAAAAATCAAGAAAAAAACTGAAGCTGCTTCCATTCGACAGAAAAACAGGGATAATTAAGCGACATAATTAAATTAAAAATCAAAACTTAGCGTACACACGACGTGGGCGTGATTGATATGCAATACTTATAAATAAAATTAAGAAACGCTTCGTCCAGCTTCAAAATAACCCTCAATCAATGAAAATCTAAAACGTGAAGAAACAAAAAAACGATCCAAAGTAACAAATGCCAAGAAAAAGTGAACAAAGGAACAATACTTAACCGTAAGCCCCAATTTATGCACCAAAAATCGATTGAAACTTTCTTAAAAACAGTGTTTAACTGACAACAACGGCAGTCATTACCGGTAACAGCTCCTCTTTATCAAAATCCAAAACCCTTTGTAGAGATTAGCACAACTGCCATACGAAATTTCCACAAAAACCAATAATAATTAAAACTCGCTACATTTGATTTTAACAAAGTGACTCGCCAATATTACAATTCATTAAACAGTATACGTTAAAATATTAACTCATTATTCGATGTAATAATGATACCCCTACCCATAAATCCATATAATTGTGCCGTTTTCGGGCTTATGATCTTGACGAAATATAGTGCAAGATATTGGAAAATTATTCTGAATTAAAATTGATGTTTAACCACGTCTCTGGAAAAATGACAATGTCATAATCATTACACAAAAACGATGAATAAATTACACTAGCCTTGGAGCGTATCCCACTATTATTGTGATAGTATGAAAGCTGTTGTTGATCTCTGTATTGTGTAGTTTATATGTGTTGTTAGTGAATTAGTGATGTTATTAATGCTAGAGGTGTTGATCGTTTTATATGTATATGATTGATAAAATCAAGGTTCCACGAGGCCACAGATCAGTTGAAAGCGCATTTTTAAATGTACGTATGAATTCAGTTTCAGGAACACAAAGAATATCTGAATTTAACTTTATTCCAATTAATGGCATAGATCAAAATAAAGAGAAACCTGATATTAATATGTTATGCGCTTCCCCCTTTACCAAACAGGATTGTACCAACTCCCAAGTTGCTTCTTCCAACCACAATCCATCATTTTTTTTAATAAGGTATGGTTAATAATTATCCGACTAAACAATTTTATATTACAATGACTAAATTATATTATTATTATTGGTGTGCATTCTAAATATCGTCCCACTAATTTCAAACAATCACCATGTGACTTCCAATTATAATCAATCAATTCAAAGTGACTAATAAAAAATAAGTTTGTATATATGGATGTGTAACTTCTTCGAAAATCCTAAAATCCATCTCCAGAGATTTTAATTGAAATTACAAACAGTAACGAAACAAACTTACTGTAATACAATATAAAAAGGTAAGAGTAAAGGTATTTTGAAAAGAAATAATAAAAATAGAACTTAACAAAAATCTAATTTTCTCAAATTGGAAGCGCCATAACAAAAGTAATAATACACACATGATTTAAATTAAACAAGCTTAGGAATATAGAAATTGTTTTCTTAGAATTTATAAATAAATAATCATAAGACAACTAAACAATTTCTTTAAAGTGTCAAAAAATCGATAAACACATAAAGAATAATTTAAGGTATATCTTAACTACACGTAACGAAATTTTATGTTTTTTTACCTTTAACCCAGCAGGAGAAATAGTATTAAGTAGAAAACATCTATGTATATACGTGTAGGCATTGATATACATACATAGTCGGGTAATACATAATGATAATTTGTTAGTCACAATACAAATAAACATATTATTATAAAGCATAATTTTCCACTCGGATCATAAACGTGATCCTTTCTGTTGTTTTTGTTGTTGCTGTAAGACCATCCACAATATTATACGCTATAATTCTATATGTTTTTAATCTCTGTTGTCTGATTGATTGAATGCCCAATCATTTTTAAGGTCTTCATTTTTAAATTAAACGAAACAACAAAAAAACAACAACCAAGAAAACGAAAAGCTTAAATTAAAAATAATATTATTATAATTTATTACTATTTTTTTGGTTTTGGTATTGTTATTTATAAAAATCATCATCATAAATTTTGTGATCGTTAAATTAGTTGAGATTATTAAGAAATAAAATATAAAGTTGTTTTTATAAATGAACGATCCTGACAGATTATCTTCACGCATAATTATATATCACAAAAAAAAAATGTTTATCTTAATTATGATTTATCACAAACAAACTTTTGTTAGATTTAATTAGATGATGGATAATCAATGAGATAAAATTAATTTTAATAGTTTTTTTGTTGATTATTTGAAAGGGTAATATCAGATTGACCACAATATAAATTACTAATGGTAATGGTTGAGTTGATAAATTGGTTTATTTATATGATTGTGAAAAGTTGCAGTGGCACATGTCGCAAATAAAAAAAAAATGTAAGCTGGAGCTGTTATTTGTTTATGGAAAGTGTACACGGAAGTACTACTAAAATTTACAAATTTTAAGACTACGAATTTTTTAATCAGCCTATTATCTATCTATTTGTTTATACAATATGTGGTGTTCAACAATCCACGAACAAGCGACTCATAGTAATCTTCCGGAATCCAGTTTTCTGACAACCAAAAACATTATTGTAAACTTGGCACTATTGTTACTTGTTAATTTCCAAGAAAAATATCTAAGAACAGTCCTTCGAAATTTTGTTTAAAAAAATTTATTGAAATAGGTTCAGCGAGAGCAAACACACTATTTTCTACTCCCCGGTGAACCGGGTTCAATACATTCGGTAAATGTACGTTATACTCATGATTCTATAAATCCCAGGTTAGCTCGATTTTTCAAAACACGTGTTTGTGACGTCATGCAATTCTTTTTTACTTTTCGTTTTTTTATTTGTTGTTGTGATTTATATACGTATTGAGAATTGAGTGACGTCAAAAAAAAAAAAGATGGCCATTTGTTTACATATTTCGAGCTAACCTTTTGTTTTATTGAATCATGCGTTATACTACTTATAAATTTATGATTCCTAGAAGAAAACAACCCGAAAGATTTTTGTAATTTTAATGCATTTGAATTTAGGGAACCTAGAGGAAGGCCGCTACAAGAATAGTTGTTGTAGGCTCCACGAATTAAAAAAGGCTGAATTAAAAAAAGTACAGTCGAAACTCGATTATCCGGGATGCTCGGGATCGGAGGTTTCCCGGATAATCAAAAATCCCGGTTGATCGAATTTTTCAGTTTTATAAAGAAATACACAGTATATGTATGTAATATGTATCTGTATGTGTAACACAAAAACAAAACTGTTGCCAAAATTTAACAAAAAAAAAAATCCCGGTTAATCATTGAAATTTCGGATAAACAAGTGACTCAAAAAAATCGAGTTTCGACTGTAAATTAAAAATGGTGATTTTTGTATGAACACCTGTTACTTTTCTTAATTCATTTTTTTCACAAATTTTCTGAAATAAAAATGTATTCTTTTTCATACAATATTCGCTATTTTTATTTCATTAATGAACACTTTTTTTAATTCAGCCTTTTTTAAATCGTGGAGCCGTTGTTGTAAGTTGTTGAACACGCTGTATATATGCCAAATCCTGAATTGCAGCATGGCAAAAAATAAAGAGGAAAATGGAGTTATGTTGGAAACAGTTGAGCAGAATTTTGTATGCATCTAAATTAGAATATAAGTTTTACCTGAAGTGATCTAACTTCTCTCGCATCTAGTGGAATGGCTGATATTAACAGTACTAAAACTATCTTAAATAAATTAATAACACTACGCTTGATGTTTACAAGTTTCAAAAATTTTTTGTTGATAAATATAAAGATTTATAAAATGTTATTATACAGGGTGTTCGGCACATGAACCGACACAATTTTTTGGGGGATTGGTTGGGTTATTAGCTAGTTTTCACCCATATGACCCTACGTCCTAAGTGACACGTTAACTGAGATATGAATTTTTTTCGTGTTTTATTTAAATTACCTGAAATCTCGCCTTTAAATCGTCATATTTTTTTTTTTGTGACTGTAATAGCACGAAATATCTTTTATTGTATTCTGCAATGTATTTTTAGTCTAAATAAATCATTATTTGGTAAAATGGCTTCAAGAAAATAGATTATATGAGCTTCAAAAGTCTTGAAAATGTGTAAATGTATCAGGGGTACAAATTGAAAATGCGGGATTGATAACAGATGGCGTTACTAACGCTATACGCATCAGGCAGTACTGTGACTATGTTCATGTCAAAGCTACGTCTTATAGCTTTAATTTTCAGTATGTGTCAATTTGTCGCAGTGTCAAATTCATAGTTTTTTTGAGCTCTCAATATGTCGAGTTTCGTGCCAACAAAACAGCATTTGCGGGAAGTTTTAATTTACTTCTTTAATTTGAAGAAAAGTGCTGCTGAAGCACATCGATTGGTCTCCGAGACTTATCCGAGTCATGTTCCATCGGTTTCAACGTGCGAGAGATGGTTTGTACGGTTTAGAAGTGGTGATTTTGACGTTGAGGACAAAGAGCGGTCGGGCCAAGTGAAAAAGTTTGAGAATGCTGAATTGGAGGCAATACTCAATGAAGACTCGTGTCAAACTCAACAAGAGCTCGCAGATTCATTGGGAGTGACACAACAAGCCATTTCCCATCGTATAAAAGCCCTCGGAATGATCCAAAAGCAAGGACATTGGGTGCCGTATGAGCTGAAGCCGAGAGACGTCGAGCGCCGTTTTTTTGCATGTGAACTGCTGCTCGAACGGCAAAAACGGAAGGGTTTTTTGCATCGCATTGTCACTGGTGATGAAAAGTGGATCCGTTACGATAACCCGAAGCGCAAAAAATCATATGGGTACCCCGGCCATGCATCATCATCGACGGCCAAACCAAATATTCACGGCGCCAAGCTCATGCTCTGTATTTGGTGGGACCAGCTGGGTGTGGTGTATTATGAGCTATTGAAATCGAACGAAACCATCACAGGAGCACTATACCGAACTCAATTGATGCGTTTGAGCCGCGCACTCAAAGAAAAACGGCCACAATACGAGCAAAGACACGACAAAGTAATTTTGCAACATGACAACGCTCGGCCACATGTTGCAGCGCCGGTCAAAACATACCTACAAACGCTGAAATGGGAAGTCTTACCCCACCCGCCGTATAGCCCAGACATTGCTCCTTCCGATTACCACCTTTTCCGATCGATGACACATGGCCTAGCTGACCAGCGCTTCCATTCTTACGAAGAAGCCCAAAAATGGGTCGATGACTGGATAGCAGCCAAGCCGGCCGAATTTTTTCGCGACGGTATCCATAAATTGCCAGAAAGATGGGAAAAAGTTGTTGCTAGCGATGGACAATACTTTGAATAATTCATTTGTTACCATTTTTTCAGAATAAACGTTCAAAAATAGAAAAAAACCCGCATTTTCAATTTGTACTCCTGATATAAAAAATTTCAACTTCTAAATTCAATATAAAAAAAAATAAACATTAGTTTGAACATAGGTTTATTTTAGAAAGTTGTCTAGTTTATACCCTTTCCAACGGTATGCTACATGTTGGAGGAATTATTTATAGTATGGTCAAAATAAGAGATATAAGTTGTCAGGGTCAAGAAAATTCTTTTTATCTTTATTATTGTTTTTATTAAATATGAGTTATAATAATTGTTCGAATTATTCCCCTCTACTCCGTAAGCATGCACGACACCTTTTCCTTATTTCAAATGTTGTTGTGCGAAGTTGCATTTCTCTTTTCATTATTTCAAATGCAGCTGTAATTCGCTCCAATAAAGTTTCTCGTGAAGGTACCTCTGTTGCATAAACCAATTCCTTTGCACGTCCCCAGACGTAAAAATCGAGGGGTGTCAGGTCTCTTCGTTACTAAAATTAGGCATTGCAACCACAACAGCGAAGACAAACGCAACAAAAACAATTCTTATAACAATTTAAAACAGACTAATCAAGAAGAACAAAATATTTAACAAAAACAAGATTTAAATAAAACAAAAGAATAAATGTAATAAATAGGTTCCTACGGTTTCTAGCTTTTGCAAAACGATTTACCCGAACTATTATTATCAGTTTTGGAAGAAGGTGTGCCGATCGTCTTTCAAAATGATGGCTGTCCGGCACACTATCATCGAATGGTACGTGAGTACTTAGACAATTCTTTTCCGAAGTCATGGATTGGTAGATTGGGGCCTATTTCTTGGCCCGCACGGTTCCCAGACCTGACACCCCTCGATTTTTACGTCTGGGGACGTGCAAAGGAATTTGTTTATGCAACAGAGGTGCCCTCACGAGAAATTTTATTGGAGCGAATTACAGCTGCATTTGAAATAATGAAAAGAGAAATGCGACTTCGCACAACAACATTTGAAATAAGGAATAGGTGTCGTGCATGCTTACGGAGTAGAGGGGAATAATTCGAACAAATATTATAACTCATATTTAATAAAAACAATAATAAAGATAAAAAGAATTTTCTTGACCCTGACAACTTATATCTCTTATTTTGACCATACTATAAATAATTCCTCCAACATGTAGCATACCGTTGGAAAGGGTATAAACTAGACAACTTTCTAAAATAAACCTATGTTCAAAATAATGTTTATTTTTTTTTATATTGAATTTAGAAGTTGAAATTTTTTATACATTTACACATTTTCAAGACTGTCGAAGCTCATATAATCTATTTTCTTGAAGCCATTTTACCAAATAATGATTTATTTAGACTAAAAATACATTGCAGAATACAATAAAAGTTATTTCGCGCTATTACAATCACAAACAAAAAAAATATGACGATTTAAAGGCGAGATTTCAGGTAATTTAAATAAAAAACGAAAAAAATTCATATCTCAGTTACCGTGTCACTTAGGACGTAGGGTGGTATGGGTGAAAACTAGCTAATGACCCACCCAATCCCCCAAAAAATTGTGTCGGTCCATGTGCCGAACACCCTGTATAATGCACTTTATCAAATTTTTATTTTCACATAAATTAATAAATATTTTAATGTTGTTATAAATTATTAATTACAAAAGTATGTGAAATTTATTTATGCTAATTTATTTTTATGGTTACATAATTTGCGAGTTTTAATTTATTTATTTTGATAATTTTAGATACATGTGTTTTTATTTATTTATTTGTCACCAACCATTGTTGTCAAAAACTTTGTCGACCGCGAACCACACGTAGATGTGATTATGCTTGAGGTTTATATCTGACCGTAATTTCAAATACTTTTAGTTCAAAAATAGTGCTGTGGTTTTGAAGGAAGATGACTGCCTAAAACCATAAAGCGAATTAATAATTATTAATGATTTAGATGAGATTAAGCGAATTGTTAATATTTAGTATCTATAGGAGTATTCCTATTTTTACAATTTTTTTTTTTTTTTTTTTGATATTTTAGCAAGGTTCATATTATGTAGATTGTAGATGTACATAACATATACGTAGGTTAGATAAATTTGAAATTATACATCAGAATATAAGAAGTCTAAGGAGGAATTTAAATGAATTTATGGCAGTTGGATGTTCTTAAGTGCAAACTAAGTATATTATTTTTTCGGAAACTTTTATTAATAGCCCGAAGATTTTGGTATATGATAACGAAGTGGGGTACAATTTTGTTGCAAATTGCAAAACAAGTTTCGTTTATGATATTTTTAGTGTTACTTTAAAGGACTCTATAGATTAAATAGTTTTTTTCCTGACTTTTTTATGAATGTTGTAGACAGATGCCTGTGTTTGCTTAAATTCAATGTTTTAATTTAAGCATATATTAATATTGATCTTAAATCAGTACGTCCGTCTGCAATTGGTTTTTTGTTGTTGATGTCTAACTGTGGCCTTCATTTCAATCACTTGTTGATCAACCTACAAGAATATAATCTACTAGTTTAGGCTACATATTTTTGAGAATTAAGCCTGCTTTGGACATTTCATATTTATATTTTATTAAACATTTTCTTTGTTTAGAAAATGTATACCTTTATCAAGTCAAGTTAACAATTTTTCATAACAAATTAACGAATTTTCAAACTAAATTAACTTTTTTTGAAAGCTAATTAAATTTTTTTTTAAATAAATTGAACAACAATATTGAAATTTTCAAATCAATTTAAATTAATTTTTGTTTGCATACAATAAAATTTCTCAAAATTCATTTGTCTGATTATTTAAAACTAGGGGAACAGCCCGTCCTAAGACGGATACAGTTTTGTGAATAACTTTTGTTATATAATGTTTTGCTAGAGATAGAGACACCTAATGGTGATGTCCTGCGCCCGCTGCTAAAATCGACATTTGACCATTTGATATATGTTCGAGCTGATCCCAATTGAAGATTCCAACCTGAAATATAAAAAAAAAAAAAAAGAAACACAAAGAATCATCAACAAAACAAATAGTTCATAAAAATACTTATCTGATGGCACAGCTGATCCGCATTCTGCAACAAACACTCGGTTTTCATATATGTATATGATTTGGGATCTGAAAGTTAAACTAAATGTGTATAATTTAATTTGTTAATTAATATTAATTAGCTTACCTTTTAGAACTTGATGATTTTCTCAACCAAAATGTCTTTGTTTTGTTTATAATTTTTTGACATTTGGTAAAAGAAAACCGTGATTGAAAGAGAACCGCATTGTCATGAATACTAAAACTTTGTACTAAAAATTCAGTGACAATGTTCAATCGCAGATGGCACTTTGTCATCGTGGAAAAATTTATAAGTTAAAAAATGTAAGAAAAGCTTTTTTTCTTCTAAAAATTGGCGTCAAAGTGCGAACATCTAAAATAAAATAAAGAAGCGAAATACTAAGTATTAAAACAAAACGTGTAATTATTTGTGAGTGATAAAAAATAAATCAATTAAAATTTAAAATACATATTTCTCAACCGAATATTTTGGAAAGTCCATTTGTTAATTTTGTTACCTGTTTTTTTGTGAAGCGTGAATACCTAACCTCAATTTATACGTGTTTGAACATTTTTATTTACTGAGTGCATTAAAGTTGGACTGGAACAATACACCACATCCAATACAGCTCAGTTGTGCTTTATTCAATATATTTTTAGCCGAGTAGAAGTAGGTTGAGCTTAAATGCTTTTAAAGATGATTGTACCTTAAATGGACCTTAAACCAAAAAGTAAGGACTTTTCAGAATGATTTTATATGTGTTGGGGCATCATTTTTATGGCTTACTACAACTCATAATATCTAATTTATAAATATTTTGTAATAGAGTTTGCATACATGTAGGCGCATCATAGACGCTTACCACATATTTTTTGTGTAATTACTCTAATAACTATATAGCGCAATATTTAATACTGTGTTTTTTTTTAAACATGATAACTGCTTTTTAGTCGATTTTGAGTTATTACGATTTTAAAATAAGTTTCAGTTGTCCAATATTTTCCTCCATTTTTCTCGAAAATCAAAATAAAAATGAATAATTACTATTAAAAGCCTGCGAGTTTTTATTTCAAATACGTTTTCTGAATAATTTACTTTATGGAGTGATCATGTTTTTAAAAAAAAACACTGAATTTAAAGTCAAATATTGGGTCACTACATAAATAATAAAAAAATAATAATACAACTTTAAAGAGGATCGAACGACGACCAATGTAGCCTTAGTTCAGTGTGTTACCGCTAAAACCCAAACCATAAATTAAATCAAATTTAGTTTTCATTATTATTTTAGTACATTAAGGACATAAGGACTGACAAACAGAGTCTGCGCTCTGCTTAAGTTTATTATTATTATGTATTATATCGTCGGTTTGCGAGAACAATGACACATCTCAAAAATGGTCAATTTTGAGATAATAGGAACAAATCCTTTAAATGTAACAACCTTTTATCTGGCATAGTCTCACTTCTAAACTACCCATAGTTTTCAATAGATGTGACGTTGAATTTGATGAATTCAACTATTTTACACCAAAAAAAAAAATTCAAATCGATTTCCTCAAAAATATGATATTTTGAGATGTGTCACTGTTCTCGCAAACCGACGATATATTCCAATCATTACAGAGAAATCTTTAAGACGTAATAGTTATTTACGTCACAAGGGCGGTATATGAGTTATTTTACAGTACGAGTTCGACGTTGACGGTAAATGAGTTATTACAGTACGAGGCGACGAAGGAGCCGAGTCCAGAATTTTGAACGAGTACTGTAACGATCATTTAACGTACGTGTATCGTACAACGTTTTATTTCATACTACATGGGACATTAATTCGATTTTTCATTTAAAATTGAATTTTAAAGTAAAAACATTAATTTGAAATTTAAAGCAAATCAATCCAAATGACTTTCAAATTATCAAGTTACCTTAGTTATTTTTTTTTGTATGGTTTTATATTTTTCTGTACTGTAATAGCTCGTTTTCCGGACACTTTTGTTCTGTACCGTCATAATTTATTTCCCGGACAGAAATCAATCACGTAATCATTGATTTTCGGTATAATATGAAATAAAAAATTTAAAGAAATTATGCCTACCTAGTTATCATTTTTAACGTTGAAAACGTTTATAAGCAAAAGCGAACGACCAAAAAAACCGACCCAACAAATGTAACAAAACACAAAACTGCCAACTCTGTTTAAGTACTACAGAAAAATTTGAAAAATGTAGGAATTGGCATTTTTTATGTTATAATATTGTAACAAAATCGTATTACATTCAAATAGTTTTATTTAATAAACATACGATACATACTTATAAGGAAATGAATATACACAAAGACAAATTTTTCCTTTTCAAAATACATACAAGAAAAAATCATACCCTTCTAAGCGAAATTTTTTTTTTATGGTAAGTGTGTTTTGTGTGTTGTTGCGGTTTGTAATTTTGAAATAAAATCAGTTAGACATAGTTACTCGATAAGAGAGGATGCGCATTATAAAAATATTTTTTTGACGTGGTAGGTGGTAATAGGAACATATTTACTGAAATTTAGGTGCTTTCTTCAAGTTACTAATTCCGTATTCAACGGGTAAATCGGCAGAACTTCTTCTGCCACCATTGCTTTCATTCGATGATTCGTGTTGGTTGATTTAGTTTACATTATGGTTTCGATAGAAAAAAGTTAAAAAAACATTATTTGTCTAATGCTGCCATCTTTCGGCTTTAGGCTGTAACTACCTAACTGTTGGTTACCCGTTGTAAAAATTTTATATTTTTCAATTCGTTATGCCGCTTCACAAAATGTATTATTACATTATATTCTTTGCTTTACAATACAAAATTTTATGCTTTTCAATTCGTATTGAAACAATGAAATGTCGTTATGAAATAAAAATAAGATAAAATTAATATGCACTTTATCATTATCCGTTAAAAAAATGATTACGAAACTTCAATATGAAGCGGCCAAATCCCTCTATGGGATGTAGCGCCAGCGAAAAAAAAAAAATATGCACTTTGGGAGAGCATCGAAGTCGAAACATTTTCGTTTGATATTTGTTGTTAACTGGGCCCTATTGAACCAACTATTAATCACTTATTACTTACTTATCAACTTATTATAATTTTTGATAATTAATTGAGTTATAATAAGTGATAAGCACTCACTTATCAAAATTAACCTACACCAATTCGCGAAACGATAAGTAATATTTTGATAAGCGATAAGTTTGAGGTTTTTGATAAGTTATTCGTAGTTCTGTTGAACCAAAAGTTTTAACTTTATCAATAGTCGACTACTTTAATGACGTTAAAAACGTTTTCTTTTCCTGTTATTGTAAGATGAGAACTTTTGTTCAATTTCAAAAGAGCATTGTATTGTACTTAGGAGTACAATCAACCTTCTATTAAGTACTTAAGAACTCGAACCTTTTCTGCAAACGAAAAAGCCAACTCCGACAAGTCAATTACAAGGAAAAACACCTAATTCTATCCCAAAAATTCAACGGGGAGACGAGGAAGATCCTAACAATTTTGATTTAGAAGAAATGTGGGGGAAGCGAGCACCATAAAAATCAAAATACTCCGGTAGGCTTACTCTGCAAAATATTATAAAACCAAAAAAACTTATTTTTTTTAATGGAAAAGTTTCAGTTTTTGTGATACAATGACAAAGCAAGGCGACTGCTGTGACATATTTGAATTTAATTTTGGACGGCCTGTGTGAATGACAAAGTTATTCGTCTGCAAATTCCCTGTTTGTTGCAAGTAATGTATTATTATACCAAACGAATGATTATTATCTGAACCAATACCAGGTAATGGTTGCATTGAACGATAAACTAGATTATTCATTTTCTCGTAAAGAAGAACTAACTTAGTTACGCAAGGGGAAAAGGATAATATATATTCCAATTCACCAAAATGGAAACTATTGGATTGTAATTATTAGCAATTCAATTAAAAATTTACAATTCAAACCTATTAGATATTACTACAAATAGCAAAAATATACCAATAATTAAATACTAACTTATGTATAGTTATTTGTATAAGTTATATTTGTACTTATAAGTACCAATAAAATTTAAGAGACACTCTTTCTTTGAAGCTGCCTGCACACAACTGGTCACCGATACAATTTATTCCACCTGCCGTAAACGAACTATTAATGAATCAATTGAAAAATCTCTTTGAAACGATGTCAAAAGAATCCAAATTATGCGTGTCAGGTTTTGACGAACTCAGAATTAAAAAAGACTTAACCCTTAACATTTTAACAAGGAAAATTGATGGTTTTTGCGACGATGGTGACATTAGAAAAAACGAATGTGCAACCGCAGTATTATTTTTTCTAGCTAAGTCTATCGTAGGCGGATGGAAATGGGCACTAGGCTATTTTCTACTGAACGAGTCGTGAACGAAGAAGAATTGGCAAAATTAATAAAATATTATATAAATGTTTGTGAAGAAAGGCTTAACCTAAATGTTGTTATGATCACATGTGACCAAGCTACAACCAATATTTTTATTTTTTTTTTTCGCTGGCGCTACATCCCATGGAGGGATTTGGCCGCTTCATAGTGAAGTTTCTTAATCATTTTTACAACGGATAATGAGTGATTAATTCATTGATCCTTACATTAACCAGCCGTGATTTTTTCATCACCCGCCGGGAATCGAACCCGGGACCTCCGGAGCTTAAAGCAAGCATGCTAACAACTGTGCCACCGGGGCGGCCACACCCGGGCGGGACAACCAATATTGCAGCACACAATATTCTTGGAGTTGTGCCAGATAAGCCATATTTCGAAACTATTGGGAAATATATTACAAAAAAAGTTGCATTAAACTGCTACTTTTCATTTTTGTTCACTCTCGTCTACTTTATTTGATTTAATTTTGGGGATCCGCAGGTAGTACTAAGGTAAAGGAGTTACAAATATACCAGAACCAAGCTTTAAAGGCTATCAAGAATATTGTCATGAGAACACCAACCATTTTCCTTTATTCCCATGGACTGTTACCAATATCACAGATGGTAGAATATGAATTCATTCTGTTGGTTTATAAACTTAAGTATAATATGACCAAAAATACATAATAATGTTTTAATTACAAATTTTGATGTAACCGAACGCGCTATCAGATCTGCAGCTCATTTTCGTTTACCTCAATATTTTTATAAAATATCTCAAAGTAGTTTTTTCTATCAAGGATTGCAATTGTTCAATAACCTTGAAATAGTGATTTATAAATTTGTAGTAGTTTAGTTGATGTATTTAATTCTTATTTTATGTTACTGCATTTGTCGAAATTATTGTATTATTCTATTGTTATGTTGAAAAATTGAAAAAGATTTAAATTTGATTATAATAAATTATTAATATTTTCCAAAATAAAAATGTATGTTTTTAGGATAGGAACATTTTTGCTCAATATGATGCACCCCATTTAATAAAATCAGCGCGCGACGCTCTGTTGAATAATAGAATAGAACATTCGGAGCACGGAATAAGTGAAAGCAATGTTACCCGTTCAATATACGAAAAGGAAAAACATCAAAAAATCAAAATGATACCAAAACTGACTTATGCTCATATTCAACCCAACAACTTTCAAAAAATGAATGTTAAGTTAGCGGCTCAATTATTAAGCAACACAGTTGCAAGCACCATTAGAACTACGCTCAAGGTAAATTTGTTTAACATATGTAACTTACCAATGGAACATATTTCGAGAAAACTATAAAGCAAGTCTCTCAGCTCTCGCAAGAGTTTCCGAGTATCAGAACTAAATGATGATGGCAGAATCGACAACTTGATTGGTAATGCACATATCCCTGAATTAAAAGGAAATGCAATAATCTATTTCGCAGGGTACTGTGCTTATAAGGCCGTCGACTGTGAAAAGTACACTCAAATATTATTAAAATCTGAAGAAGAAAGCACTATTACAATAACGGAAGCATTTTTCATGAGAAATTTTTTAAAAATGATGTTACCCATTATGGAGCTTTAAAGGCGCCAACTTTTGAATATGAAGAAATAGCTCATATTATCATACAAACATTCCAGATATGCTATAGGGCAGAATGCCATTTCTCGAATATTTGTGGAAAAATCACTGAGAAATGCATGCTCCAAATTAAATTATTGCAACCATCCATTTTCGTCGAAGAGCACGATGAATGTACACTACAGGTCACATTAGAAAGTTGGTC